>OX388309.1:14613839-14947890 GCA_947579605.1 Athripsodes cinereus
GGACCTCATGTTTATTAGGCCGAGAGTCTACCTCCAGGCTACCGACGAATAAATTCAAATTAAACACAATCAATACACAGAGGGTGAGTTTATCGTAAAGGCGCGATCTGTATATTTTATTATATATACTAACTTGCTTCAAACACCACCAAGATTCATTTCACAAATCGTTCTAGCCTTGTTGTCGTTAAGTTATCAAGAAATATATTCATATTATGTATGTCTTTGACTCATAATCCCAGCAGAAGAATGTATGATACTTCTGTGCCGTAATTATCCAAACATTTTCCAAAATCAAATTTATCCCCACGTACATTAGTAAGTGACCAAATCCATTGAGGAATAGAAAAGCAAATTCTGAATCTCTTATTCGTGCTCCAGAGATTTGAAGCATAATTATATACAGTAGTCCTCGTATTTTGAAACTTGTTACCGAACAGGTGTGCGCTGATTAACATTAGTGTTCACGGTATTATTTAAATTTTGAATTCATATTTGTAATATATAATTATATATAATGTGTTAAAGTGTGCTTGATATATTTATATTCGTTTTGCAATTTCGAAGGGTATATTGAATTTTAGAGTGTAAAATACATTCATGTATTTTAGAATAATGAATTTATGTGTGTATAATACAATATGAGGATCTACAACTTTGTTATTAATATGTGAATGGGAAGGGCTTCATGTTAAAGATCTAGCGCATGTGATCGTAAAATTGGCACACTACTATCATTTAATGGCAGCTTTACGTCTAACACCTTGAGTTTATTAGTAATTAAACACATTGCAACTGACTAACATTGTAAGCATTTCATATTATTGATTACTATATTAAAATAGTAATGTTAAAAAGTCTATGCTTCATTAAAAATAACCATGTCATTTTTTCCATAAATCAATTCAATGTATGATTATCTAACCGTTTAAAACAGTGTTTCCCAAGGTGGGGCGTACGCCCCACTAGTGGGGCATCACGCCTCAGAGGTGGGGCACCACGCTTTCACATATTATTGAAAATGTACCAACTGTTTAATTAAAAAAGAGGCCGGTGGGGCATATGACTTTTGAAAAGACTACGTTGGGGCATGGCATAAAGAAGATTGGGAAACACTGGTTTAAAACAAATATATTTGGAAAAGTAAAATAATCAAATTGGTGTGACAACCCGGAACATATTCTCCACTCGTCGTATTGTATGGCGAACGATTAGCTTCAGTAATTTTATTCATCCGTACATAATATCAACATTCAGTGCTACTGCATCCCAAACCGAAGCACGTAGGTAGCCTTCATAATAAGTTATGTAAATTCTGGAAAAATGTTTCAAGATTTAAAGAAGTCAAAATTATTCCAAACTCAATTTTAGTTTGTAACAACTTTTACAATACTATAGTTGATCCTACTATTCTAGTAGAACTATTCAAATCTTGCGAATGGAATAAAATAATTTGCATATAATATAATGTTACTCTATATTAGTGATGTAACGAATGTCTGATTTTGGATATTCGCGAATGCGAATGCGAATGCGAATATTTCATGCCGACATTCGCGAATGCGAATGCGAATGCGAATATTGACTTGAAAATGGTATAGGAATTTGAAATATTCCAAAACTCCTCGGTTTTCTTAAAGAATATTTTCTTGCAGTACCTTTTTCCACAATGTACCGGGTAAGTATCCGGTACTTTCACCGAATTACTGATTTGTTTCTTCATTTACATGGTACACAACAGATGAAAGACATATAAATATAAACATGTAAGCGACAAAAACATTCCAATAGTCTTACATCGAAACAGTGCATACTTCAGCAATAACACACAAAACAATTATAGAAAATCTTACACATAATATAGGTATTAATTCACAATACATCCAATTACCCATTCCTATTACAAATCGCTGCTCACCCAATTTCGCACACATACCTAATACATTCATTCGCACAAACACATTCACACTTCACTAATGTATGCAATAACAATACAAAAAAACTCTTAAAAAAGAAAAATCAAAAATTTAAAAATTTAAAAAACAGTCTAAAAATTAATACTATACCAAACACTTCACATTTTATCAAACATATACATTTTTTTTTATATTTATTTCATCTTATTCTACCCTCAACTCTCCTTTCTCACAAACCTGACGTAATTGGCACTTTAAAATTCTATAAACAGGGTTTCTTGAGTCTGCAATCGTTTTTGTTTTTTTTTAATGTAGAACGGAAAACAAGATCTTGTTAAAGGAAGCATTCTAAAGTTAATCCTATCTAAAATATTAGGCACATCGTATTCGGACAAGCATATTTTTCTCAGGTTGCATGCATCCAGCAAAACTCTTCACAATTCCAATTTAGGCAAATCTTTAATAAATACAGGATAATGCAATCTCTTCCTAACCAAACGAATGAATTTAGACTGAGTTCTCTCAACTTGATCGACATATTTTTTAAAATGTGGATTCCATACAGAGGAACAGTCCTCCAGCTTGGAGCAAAACAACGATAAGTACAAGTACAAATACGATTCATATAACCTAAATGACTTTGTAGATCTCAGAATAAATCCCAGTATTTTATTGCTCTCTTCGATAATTTTGTTCACGTGATCATCAAAGTGAAGCTCAGAGTCAAACACCACACCTAAATCTCTAATCTTATTTACTTCTTTTAAATCATGATTATGGATATTGTAAATTTATCGAATTTTGTTTCTATTTTTGGTAAAAGAGATCAGATTACACTTCTCCAGATTCAAGTGCAAGTTATTTCTTTTACAGTACTCGTGTAGTCTTTCCAAGTCCTCGTTAAGCATTTCATAGTCAAACAATAATTGAATTTGACAGTATATTTTTAAATCGTCCGCAAATAATAGAAGCTCTGAGTGGTCAAAGCACTTTTTTATGTTGTTTATGAATATCGTGAAAAGTAAAGGACCCAAAGAAGACCCCTGAGGGACACCAGATGTAACACTGACACTGCCAGATGAGTAACCGTTGAGTTTAACTGTCATCAATCTATCAGAAATATATGAGTCAATCCACCTTAGTTGAAAAAAGTCGATGTTCTACTTTATCAAATGCCTTTTGAAAGCCGATATAAATGGCATCCAACTGTATACGATTGTCCATAGCTGAGAAAAAAAATCAGATTTGTTACTGTCGATCTTCCACTCATGAATCCATGCTGCTCTACAAGAAGATACGGCTTCAGGAAAAAAGTAATTTGTTCACGAACCATACCCTCAAATATTTTTGAAATAGGTGATAGAATTAAAATTGGTCTGTAGTTACGAACGTCCGATTTGCTGCCAGATTTATGCAAAGGAATAATACTAGCCATCTTCCATTTGCATGGAAAGCATCCTTCTTGTAAACTCCTAATTTATTTATCGTGTCGAAACCCAGAGAAAAAACCCATCAAACTGATTTCCAGTACTGCGCAAAACGCGCAGCAGGTGGAGATGCGTCAAAAATATCCTCCATAGTGCAAGTGACAGGGCACAATGGACACTCCAACAAGTGTGGCATAGTCTGTGCTGCACCACAGTCACACGCTCCGGATTCATCCTGTAGGAAGCCCAATCGTTCTCTATTGTCGCGGCAGTTTCCTACACCAGATCTCAGTCGATTTAGGGTTTTCCATGTCCCATAGTCTAGATTGCCTCCTGCAGCAAGGTGTTCTAATAAATGTCAGATACAATGGTTTGGTTAAATGACTTACACATCTCTTTAATATATTGGTGCTAGACCATCAGGGCCAACTCCTTTTGTCTCATCTATACCTAATAAACGTTTATGAATATCAGATTTCAAGATATTAACCATGGATAAACATGAGTTAGTTAAAATATTTTCCAATTGTTTAGCATTAGAATCATGCAAATTATTCAGTGAAAATACAGAACCAAAAAACGTCGAAAACAAGTTTGCAATCCCCTCTGGATCGCTCGAAGTCTGGTCACCGTCACCCATTACCCTTGGATAGCCTCTAGATTCTTTAAGGGAATTCACGAATGAAAAGAAAGACTTGACATTGCCCTTAAGTGACTTCTCAGTGTTATTAATAAAAGACCTATAATCGTGATTCTGCGACAACTTCAACTGAGCTCTTAGTTGAAAAAATAAATTGTAGTCAGAATCATTACGGTTCATCTTCAACTTACGCCAAGCCTTAGACTTCTCTTAAACAATAACAGAATTCTATTAGAGAACCATTTGGGAAAATTATTAGGTGACACCCTCTTCATATGTAGGTGTATGCTTCTCAATTATTGGCAAAACATAACCATAAAAAGATTCAATCATCTTATTCACCGGTCCGTTTCCCAAAACACTGACCCAATCAACACTTTGTAGTTCAAAATTTATTTCCGAAAAGTTTGACTTAAAGTATATTAATTTCTGGATCATATTTTGAGACAAATCCTCAGCAATTTCAAACTCATAATCTATCAACAGTGAAGGATAGTGTGAATCCTTACCAACCAGTGGAGAGTCACATCTGGTAACAGAACACGGAATAGTTGAAAGAACTAAATCCAAGATAACTTGATTGCTGTTATAAACTCCGTTAGATTGAAACATATTGAGAAAAGATATAGATTCTATCAAATACTGCGCAACAGGACACGAATAAGAATACGGAACAAAGATTGAATCAACATCGGGGTCTTTTTTCCATTGGATTGTTGGGATATTGGAATCTCCAATAAGACAAATATCCGTTTTGCCGTAATAGCTGATTAAACGTTCAGATATACTTTAAAAAAAAGATGTTTTAAGTATCTAAGGATGTGGAAGGCGGTATATACATATACTACACCCAGTAGCGGTGAGCATTTTTTCATGCGTTACCGATGAAAAACGAATACTGGTAAAAAAAACTTTCACCAGTATCATCCCAAACAAGAGTGGATGAATATCCTAGTGTCCGATCCACAGCAATTAAGACCCCACCTACATCCCTTTTACCACTCAACATGAAATCCCTATCCTTGCGGTAAACTGTATATTCGTTTTGAAAAAGTTCGCTGTCAAATATGCCACAATTTAGCCAAGCTTCCGTCAGAACAATTATATCATAACTATTTGCAAATAAGTTTGCTCTAAACTCCTCGATCTTAGTCTTCAAGCCCCGAAAATTCTGAGAGAATACTTTAGTGTGGTTCACCTTGTAGTATGATATAAATATTCCTTAAATAGAATACAAAATTATTGTAGGGCCCTATACTCATAGCAGTTGTAATACTTAAAACAAAGATATAAATTAAATCTCCACAAATGCATATTTCTCCTAATAACAATAACATCATCAAGCAAACGAACACAGGAAACAATACAACAAATGTGGCCAACACGGAACAGACCAGATACTTTATTACTAAAATAATATTCGCAAAACATTCGCATATTTTTTTGCGAATGCGAATGCGAATGCGAATACTTTGAAATATGCGAATATTCGCGAATGCGAATGCGAATGCGAATATTCGTTACATCACTACTCTATATACATATCTTCTATGTAAAAGTTAAAGTATTCTGCATATTCAAAAAGGGACATGTGAATTCATAAATGTTTTGACATTTATAGAATAAACTGCTCATAATGATATCATAATCATTTTATAAAGTGATTTTTAGTATCAAATATTAAAATTCAATACTTAAAGAATAATATCACGTGCCAATAAAAAGTCGAAACTACAATTTTAATGCCTTAATGAACAGTTTTAAAGAGTATTCCTAAATAAAAATGTGTGCACATGTCTCTCTTTGAATATGCAACGACGTTATTAACATATTATCATACAAGCGTATGTAACCCGGCATCGCTCGGGTTTAATTAAATAGAAAACCTTGCAAATACATGGGTTAAAACAACAAAATCTTATTGAAAAAAAAGGAGTAAGCACTTACGTGGATAAAAGAAGTAAAAAGCTCTTCCCAATGAGAAAACTTAATTTTTGACTCCCTACATGCCTATATCTTAGTAACAATAAATAGGTAGGTACCTACATCATAAAAAGCATTGCAAATCTCTTCTTAATGAAAAATCTTGAAGTTTGATACCTCACATGCCCATATTTAGGTAAAAAAAATAGGTAGGTACCTACATCGAAAAAAGTGCTGAAAAACTCTTCCCAATAAAAAATCATGAAGTTTGATACCTCACATGCCCATATTTAGGTAAAAAAAAATAGGTAGGTACCTACATCGAAAAAAGTGCTGAAAAACTCTTCCCAATGAAAAATCATGAAGTTTGATACCTCACATGCCCATACTTAGGTAAAAAAAAATAGGTAGGTACTTATATCGAAAAAAGTGCTAAAAACCTCTTCCCATTGAAAAATCTTGAAGTTTGGCACCTCAGATGTTCACATTTATGTAAAAAAATAATAAGTAGGAACCTACATGGAAAAAAAAGTACTAAGAACCTCGTCCCGATGAAAAAGCTTGAAGTTAAGAAATCCCACATATTGGTAGGTACCTACATGGAAAAAGTGCTAAAAACCTCTTCCAAATGTGTAAAAACTCGAAGATTGTCATCCCAAATTTCTATAAGAAAAAAGGGTAAACATCCCATTTCGTGAAAAATTGTAGGCACATAAATGTTAAAATATTATAATTGTCCACATTCGAATTTGTATTTTTGGTTTCCAGTGCATAAATGGGTATTTGCTATGAAATTAAAAAAGTCAAGAATAAATTGTCACCTAAGTATTTACTCTTTATTCCCAAAAAACCTTAAAAATGGATTATCTGCATCCTTCAATATTTCAGAATATTTTACTATCAAATATTTCATAATTTATGTAAAAAATATTAGGTGAAAATAAATAGGTTCCCACTCATTGAAATTCATTTAACATTGTTTATGGATTTTATAGGTAAAACTATTATTATTCTACAGTATAGTTTTCTATGGTTTCATAATGTCTTCCATTATGAAAATAGCCCAATATGTCAAAAATATGCAATTTTTATTCACGTAATTCAAGAGCTTTTCTCATTAGCAAACACGATATTTTATTACGAAAATAAACCCTAAATATTTAGTTTCAGAATTGTTGTATTAATTGTTACATCCATTTTGATATTAATTCAATACAATGAAAAATGTTTGACTGTGAATATTGCTATTTACTAAATCTTGCATTAATTTTACATACATTTTGTTGCTAATTTTGTGACATGGTCGCATTAAAATTAAAATATCTTTATCAATACGTAAGATATTTAAAATGTTTTTAGCCTTAAACCTGCCCAGAAGATGAGACCTTGTATAGAGTGTATTATTTTACTTCGGTCTTTCCTAATTTCCGAGTCCATTAAGGACATACGTACATACATACATACATACATACATACGAACGGACTCAAATATTTATGTGTGGATTGTATTACTGACAGTTTTTTTATCCGAAAGCTTTATGCAAAAATGATTTTTGTCCTCGGAATATTTTATAACGTGAGGGAAGAAACGGGAACCAATTTTGTGTAGATTGTGTAGAAGAAAGAACCTTTCGAACACCACGAGTACCTATTACATTACCTAAATTATATATATATATACCTATGTATTACAGTGAAACCATATATTTACTCACCTACATGACATGCTATTACGGCTTAGGTTTGACTTTTTGTAGAGGAGTTGTAATTTCCCTTAAATCATTTGGACCTCGAACGGATTTTCGAAAAATCGTAAATAATATTTTGTTGAAATAGTACATCTATTTGTTTCTCTAGCAAGGGAAATGTAATTTATTTTGGGTAATGAAGAATTTTTTGTGAAACAAAAAGCTTCAATGATAATAATAATTAGCAGAACTATATATAACTTTAGATATTAACCATGTCGTTTGAAGCACATTTGAATGCAAAGAATTGCTTTCTCACTCTTTTCTCAAGTTTTCGAATGTCCCTAAAAAAGCAGGTATAAATAATTTTATCAATCAGAAACCTCGATTGGAGAACCATGTCTACACAATGCAACATTGTGCAAAATCCAATCGGAAGATGTGAGAAAGGTGTCCCGACGCTTACGAATTGGCTCTAGGCTGACTTAAGTGATCATTTTCGGTGTCCATGGACAACGTTCACCAATTCCACTATTCTCACTGTCACGATGTAAGATCCACCAATCGAGAGACGCTTCATGCAAACCTTGGAAGCAACTTTAAATTTAACATTTTAAATTCAGCGATGAGGTGTGCTACCAATCCTGAATGTCTTGATTTTTAGTTGGTACCCAGAGGACAGCTTTCATGTTCATTACATGTAGCTGCTGTACCGTGATGGTAGTGTAGGTATATACAAAATAAATTATTTGAAATCTGTAATCCAAGAACCGGTAGGTATGCCATGTTGTTATAGTTTTTCTTAATTAAATAACTTTTACAAGTGAATTAGTGAATACACAAATCATTTTCACTGTGCCATAAACGTAAAATATAAACTATAAACTTTTTAGATTTAACCATTTCTATCAATAATTCTAGATTTAATTTTAATATATACAGGAAACCTACTTACACTGACTGTGTAATCGCGGGTAACTCAAACCATCCAATAACACACAAATTGGCTGCTTTCCGTTCAATGATTGACCGAGCACTTAATGTATCTTTGTCTAAAGATGATTTTAATAGTGAAATTAATTTAATTAAGCAAATTGCAGTCAACAACAAATATCCACCGCAAATTGTTTATCAAATATTAAATACAAAAAACAAAAAAATACTTACTAATCAATTGCTGTACAAGGGTATTTCAATTGATAATCTTGGAAATAAAAAATATAAAAAAATCCTGTATGTTGGTAATTTATCCAAAAAAATTGCTAAAAAGCTTCCAAAAAATTGTACCGCGGCGTTTTACACAAATTCAAATTTAAAATCATTACCTACTTAACAACAAGGATAAAACTGATCCACTTGACAAGCACGGAATATACACATTGAAATGTGATGATTGTGAATGTGATGCATCTTATATTGGAATGACGACAAGAAAGTTTAGAACACGTATTAGGGAACACGAACTTTGTCTTATTAATAATAATTACTCGGAATTCGCGAACCATATTATAGAAACAAATCATAATTTTAACTCAAATAATAGTAAATTTAAACATTCAAATATAACTGAATATAGAAAATTAGCTTCACTTGAAACGTTAGAAATAAATAAAAATATTAATTCTAATAAAAATATAGTTAATAAAATTATAAATTCATATAAATCCCCCCTCCTGTCTTCATTTACACTTCCACAATTACCATCCCAACCTACCATTCCACAGCCCCACCCTCTCCTGACAATATTATATTATTTATTTCCCATCCCATACGCCTAATCCAATCCATATCCAAAAAACAACCACCCCCCACCTTACTACTCAACCCCTCCCCCTATATTTTTACTATACTTATTTGTTTTCATGCTTGCGACTTATTTTTAGATTAACGCTCGTTAATGGTGGACGCTCCACCGAAACCGCGGTAGCAAATAAAAAGCTCAAAAAATAACAATAATTACATAATAATCTAAAAAATCATATCATGTCTAGAAATTGTTATATTGTGAATGCTGAAAACATAAGCAAAGTAAAATATATGATCAACATATGATTTTACAAAAACTAAGAATATACATTATGTATGAATAATAATACATATGAAGGAGTTCGTCGGTAGTCTGAAGGTAGAGTCTCGGCCTCGTGAACAGCGGGTCCGTGGTTCGATCCCAGGTGCCGGCAAACTCCCCTTTCACGACACAAGCTTTTAGCTTACTGTGAAAGGTGAATAAGGTTGTATTTAGGCTTATAACAAAACCCAAATATATATAAAAAAAATGTATACAACAATTCTTAATGATAACTGAATAGGTCCGATTTCCAGTTTTATAAGGCGAGGTCACTATTTTCTTATTGTATTATTGTATCGATCTCTTTCCTAAATAAAATCTAATATGATGAAAATGTGTTCAAATAAACTTTTATGGTATGGATATCGATATTTAAATAAAAACATAGTTTTTTTCCCATTTCCTCGTTTCTTATTCTCTTTTCTCCCTAGACACAACTAATATAATCTTATGTTTTGTAAATACATCAATGTATTAATTTTTCATTACGGTTTCCCGTTATTCGACCATTGTTCATACGAAATGTCTTTCGAAAAAGAAAAGAAAATAAGTATATCTTGTTTCTCGAATGCTCCAATTCAAGGGATTATACGTATTTTATACTATTTATTTGACACTAAAACCTAAATGGATGCCGGACATAATAAGCCTCTTTCTTTCATACTAAACCGTCCGCTTAAGATTGCCTAGACAAAGGAACAAAGATAAAAAAGAATTGGCCAATGTTACTCAAGGTATTATTTATACTCGATTTATGTTGAGTGAGCAGGAAATTGACAAGCAAAAATATAGGTACTTGATTCCCATAATTTTTCTATCATAATATCTTTTTGTTTTTAGAATAAACCAACAAAATAAGATACATTGTTTACAACTGTTTCTGAGTTGATGAAATAAATCTGAAAAATAGCTAGAAATAATTACATTTATACGTATCTCGAAAATATTATTAAAATGAACTCTTGTTAATACGAAACGGAGATAGTTTGAGAATCATAAGTACAAGAATGTAAATTCCTGTAGTAGTATTAGGTTATTTAAGCAATATATCCAAATAAGGATAATTTTGTTACATTCTCATCACACAGTGTCGTTATAAGTAACACTTAGAGAAAAATAATATTCTTTGTATAAATTTGAAAGCCTAAGATCATAAATCTTTGTATAAAGTTCAGAAGGGTGAAAATCTTATTCCTGATACCGGATGACAGAAGATATGTACTGTTATTATATAATGCATAGGGGATATTAAAGAGCAACCAAACATCACAGTAGAGTCGATCACTAGAGTCGAAACGTAAAGACGGAGGAGGAAGATCGACGATACGCGGTAAACCCGGAAGAGCATATACATACATATATCTATAAATGAAGGCCGAGAAAGCCTGCAACAACTAATAACCAAACATAACGCTTATCTCTTCATCTCGCAGTGACGATAATATAATATGTTATTAATTTTGAATAAGTGAGACTTAGTATTGGTGTGTCCAAAACGCAATCGGCTTATTGCAGAGATTTGTTCTGTAGTCCACTGACTCAAAACATTTTGGGATTACTATTGCAGTGTTGCACTCAAACCTTTATTAAAGATAAACATAGAAGAATAATTTGTCTTAAGTTCCAATTATTTACAGTATAATATACTATATATTATAATACTATTATACCCTAAGCATTAAGGTAGATATACTGTATTCTTCATTATTGATTTATTGACTGTATCTATAGTCTCGACCTTTTACTTATATTTTTATCCCTCGCTTCGATATCTTTTCCAATATAATTAAATCTTGTAAGATATAATAAACATGTTTATTTCAAAATGTTCAAATCGATATATTTTTAAAAGAAAATTTCAAATAAAAGCACAATAGAAAAAGCAAAGGTCACACCCCTCTGCTTCATACTTGCCGCACGAACTTTTATTTTAAAACAACGCGTACCGCTCACGGAGTAAATGGTATTTTATAAGAAAATCCTTAGGGATATTGTATAAGAGATTTATAATACAACCTAATTTAAAATCACTTGTAAAGTAGGGTTAGAAAGTATTGTGTTGTCGTATAAAGGTATAATAGATCACTGAACACTTAATATTATTTTTTTAGTTTCCTGTTATGCACTTAACAATATATTGATAAATAAATTCAGGTATTTCCAGGTTTTGCACACATACATTGAAATATCCACTGGATAGTACTTCTATTTGTCCGATTCTAATTTCTACATTAGCGAATTCGTTCATACGGTAGGCGTCATGTAGTGAAATATAAAATATGCATGCAGTATAAGCACCAATATCTGTAAGCAAGTCCATCCAAGATATAATATCATAGGAGTTATAATATACGTACCGTTAAAAGATCTTTCCCAGGATCTGGAGGTGGGGCTTGCATTTCGTTGGCTTCACTAGTGGAGATATCTGATGCAAAATCACACGTCACTATTGGTATTGGCATTGGCTGGTGTGATTCTATCGTTGCTATTTGTCTTTCCGAATCCCTGTATGAAAACAATGAAAAAATATTATCATTCCAATTTAAAAAAAATAGTACTACACAGTGAGAGCTTACCAAGTACTTGTACAAGTAGTGCAATGCACTTAATATTCAACAGAGATTATAAAATTCAAGAAATAAAGCTGATTTGTTATTACCTAGTAAAGTTATTGTTAAGAAAATAGATTTAGAAGGAACAGTTATGAAAGATTCCCAGTAGAATTAAAATAAAACTGATTCCATTCTCTCATTTGAATTTATATTTTATCTGTGACCAGTAGCTATCTACTCAGTAGATAGCTAGTACATGAGTATGTCTATGATATAATCGTTAATGGCAATGATATTTAAAACAAGCTTTTATTTTTGAGAATTAATAACTAAAATACCAAATAAAGATTAAAACAAAATTAAAAATAAAAACATTTTCTCCATGTAATACAACATTAAATATATACGCTATACCTAACGGGTAACTATCAAAACGGAATTAATAATGTTAATGTTTCATGCATATTAATGCGTAATTAAAATGATGTTACCGAAATGATTACTGATGTATTTGGAAATAATATTAATCCTAATGATAATAATTATTGAAATACCTTAATGAAATTATCAAATTTAATCAACTACAAAGTACCTACTACAAAAACATAAAATACATATAATATGTTCGACAAACTCTATGATCAATACATTATATTACTTGGTATTCAAAAATTTAATTAAATACAGAATAATGAGATGAGGATATTATTTTTCCACTATTCAACATATCTACAATAATTATATTTATACCTACTACCATAAATACTCTTCGAATATAATCAAATATCATTAAACGTAAGTAAATATGGATATCAAAATATATGTTTATAAATTATGACAAAAGCATAAAACATATTAGCAATCCAAGTAAGAATGTAGCAATCCAAGACAATTAATATTAAAATATCACAGATGAAAAGTTTTCACAAAATAGGCATTTCTTTATTTTATGTGCTTACCAAATAATTTACGATATGTAAATGCTAGGTGCGAGATAAATTGAATACGCCGTACAAAAACTGATGTAAGGATGTATAAAGATGAAGTAAAATAAATAGTATGTAGTATAGGTTTGTAACATAACTTTTCAATAGCAAATCAATCAAGTGGGCCGTGCAATTTACAATATTTAAGTATTATATTAATTTGTACCACAATAACGTCATAGTTTTAGCAGGTGAACATAGTTTAATCAATACCGTAATAGAACGCCTGTGGGAAGAACTACGAACTTCTGTTCTACCATTCCCCTTTTCTAAGTGTGTGTAATATATAGACATGTTTTTGTCATATAAATATGATCTTCACAGATATCAAAACGATTCCTCACGCTACTTGGTTTGAAGACAACGTTACTTTACTATACTTTACTAGAGTAGGTAGGTATATTCAATATGACGGGACAAACATAATAAACTAACATATTGGAAATATAAAATATTATTATACTTATGTGTTCACCTTTTGTTAGAGGACCTTTGTGAATCTAAAAGTGTGAAGTTTAATAGGTTTTCTTTACAATTCTTCATCCTCATTTTCCTTTATATGTATCTTATACAACAGTTTTATCTATCGTTTCTGTGACTGAAGATTCAATATGAATATGGAAGATGTATGATGTACTCGAACATATTATAATCTAATAACATTGAACATTAAGTGTAGGGAGAATTCTTAATTTATTTATTTACTCATTCTTGAATGATCATAAGAGATATGAATTCAATCGAGCATACGTATTTTTCAACTCCATGTATGAGCCACAGCTCATGTCCCTCTTCAGTTGGTCCATATAGGTGTCTCTCGGTCGGCCTCTGCCATTTGTGCCTTCGGTCCTACCCTCTGCGATTGCGATGAGCAGTCCTGGGTGCCTAATGTTGTGGCCAATCCAGTTAGCTCGTTGTTGGCAGATTCTTTTGAGGAGTTGCCTTTTTTCGCCAACCCTGGTTAACACTTCTTCGTTTTCGACGTGTTCCGACCAATGAATCTTCAGCATGCGTCTATAGCACCACATTTCAAATGCCGCTAACCGTCCGCTTTCACTCTTGCTGATGGTCCACGTCCCGCACCCATATAGCAAAATGCTCCACACAAAGGCTTAAATGAGATTCTTCCTCACGCTTAAAGCAATATTAGGGGATTCCAATATTTTGGATTTTTTGTTAAAGGCAATTCGTGCCTGCTTTATTCTGCTCACAATTTCTGATTTGGAGCGTCCATCCTGGTTTATTCTGCTGCCCAAGTACACGAATTCTTTTACTTGTTTGATGCTCGCTCCCTTTATGGCAATGTTGGCAGTCGCTTCATCCCTTCCAACGACCATACATTTTGTTTTGTCTTTATTTTAATTTCATGTTGTACTTTGACAGCAGTATACTTTCCATTTTTCCTAAGGCTTCGTTCAGCTCCATCTCGGAGTCTGCGAGCAGTGCTATATCGTCGGCATATCGAATCATGTCGACCTTTTTCCCATTTTCCCATTTTTTTAGAAATACATTCAAATAAATAAATAAATATAATGCAATTAATATAAAGAGGATGAGTTGTAGCAATGCGCCATCTCTTCCAATTCACTCTAATGAGGAAACTAATTTATTTTTTAATAATGGTCTGACCATGTGGACGACCGGTGTGGCGCGGAGGCTAATGCACTTGCCTTTGAGTCACGACTGTCACGAGGTCCCGGGTTCGATTCCCGGCCAGGGCAAAATGAAGAATGACTTTTTCAGATTGTCCTAGGTCTGGGTGTTACATGTATATGTGTATAGTGCATTGTATATGTGTATCGCCGTGTTAGTACCCATAATACAAGATTCTTATCTTAGTTTGGGACTAGCTCGGTCTGTGTGAATTGTCTATACGTGTTATGTTATGTTATGTTATGTTATATAAAAAAAAATGCATCTGCGAACTAAAGAATGCAAACTCATTTCATACTGAATTAACCACAGAAGAACAGCGCTGCTGTTTGATTTGTAGATATTTGATGCAAATTAAGTGTAAAATGAATCTTAGATTGATACCATGTACTCGTAATAAAACGATTAATATTTTGAAATAGTGTCTGTGAGTGAAAAACTTTATAGCTTTTATGTCGCATTAATGTACTACTCCACAATGACTAGGTGTGGTGGATCGGTATTATTTTGTATCTCTACTAGTGCGTTGCTATAATGCAAGGGAAGGTTTAGTACAAAAGATTATTCTAAAAGCGCAAGGTCCGTAACATTATGACTTGTGAAGGTTGTATGATATACTAACTGAATTATTTACAAGCCCCTTGTGAGATTGAACCCTTTCTCTGTAAAATCGGAATAATTGGATATTGTTATTTATACTACCTTTAGGAACAGTTTTGGATGGTTATTATTTTTCCCGCGAGAAAACATATGTCGCTATTAATTCTTATGTTCAGCGTGTTATGTTGTATGGAGTAGGTACACAAACACGGTACATAACCAACTACAGAATGCCGCGCCGCCGGCAAATTGAAATGGGATAAGCTAAATTTAATTTCGTTTATTACAACGATGAAATAAAATAATCAGAAAAGTTAGATCACGGTGATGTGATGAGGGTCGAACCGAGAACATACTACATACTACTCCCTGCAAACATCTGTTATTTCTATCACTTTTTCATTCTTCTTACTGTCATAATATAATTTTTCTGTCGTCTCGCGTTATGCTTGATCCATGAGAAACTTGGTGCAGCTTTATTAATCAAGTTACGTAGATACCAGATACCCCTATCTTTACAATTACACTAAACAAATTAAATATTTCAGTGTCAGTATGTAACTACCAACTGTAATCAAAATAGACGTCGAATCATGTGTAATCATGCGATGAATTGATCAGATAACAATTTTGATCTACAATGTTATATATGATTTATTATTTATGAAATAATGTGTGCAAATACCATATTCCATCAAAATCTACAACAAAGGTATGTAACAAAATGTTTAGAAATTATATAACATGATTTTGAGTTAATTGATGGGGAAAAATATGCATGACATTAATTTGCTAGCGACAATTAATATACCTATTTATAAAAAAGTAAGAAAATTCTGTCAGCTACAAATGGTTACAAAAGTTAACTCGTTACTGAATAAGTAAAACAAATAAATTGAAATCAACATTCTACATAAATCATTTCAGTTTCAATAGAACATGCATAAATGGATGTGAAATTGGATTATTTCTATATGTATAGAAAATCGTGCGAAGAAAAACCTTGGACTTAACGACCATTGTGCAGTGGATATTTCTAAATGTAGAATAGAAAAGAAATAATTTATTTGTTATATTAATCATTTTACAATGTCAATCATATTGTCAATAATAATTCAACTAATTTATGATCCGTCTTGATTTGTTTTAATTATTTTTGCTTGAGTATTGTATTCTCTGGAGGATAATATATTCGTTTAATATAATCATTGTTTAAAGTAAAAGAAAGAATTAGTAGACATGTTTTATACTTTATGTCAGGAACACAATTTTAAGATTATCACTAGAAATGATCAACTTTATCAGTATAGAGAAATTTGGAAATTTTTCAATTATTTATAAAAGAGTGTGCTATAGTTTTTTTAGATTCATTTTCATGAAAAATGTTTGATCTAAATATGAAAACTAGTGAGTGGCCATGCATCCCTTGAGAATATATTTGAATTGAACATTGCATGGGATGCAAGAGGAGCAGTGGAATTTCTTTCTCTGAAGTGTAATATGGGGAATAAATTTAACAAAACTTTAAACCTTTAAATGGATGCATATTTTTATTCACCAAATAAATTCATATAATAGAAAGACTTGAGACAAGCTGATAATAGTAAAATATTTTTAGAAACTAGACCTCTTTATATCTTTCCCACAAAAGAATGAAGATTTATTTGTTTACTTTACTTAGAGCTTAGTATCTGAAAAAATAGTTCACGGAAACACATCACACAAGTATTCAATACATAAATTCCAATCAGCCTGAAACTTTTACTATAGGTACCTACATATGTATGTAGATATAAATAGTTATGCTTTTATCATCTGTTAGATATTTAAATAAGTAGATATTATATTATAATATATTGTAAGTAAGTATCTAATAGAAGTCACCTAGTAGTGGCAGTGCATTCAGTGCTTCTATTTTCATATCCTATATCCAAGGTCTTTCATATCTAAATACTCACAACAACTGAAATACCTGGCAAGACTAGTATTGGAGTTTTTATCTACTATCACTGACATGGGCATTCTCTGGCCGGGACCGGAAGGCATTGGTCTGGTCCCAGATCCGCTGGTGGGGGCTGTTGTGAAACTAGTTTGTTGCTCATTCTGAAAGATTATAATTAGAAAATCCACATTAATGGTTTGTTTATTAATAAAATATTTAGAATGTATCATCTGTATATCCATTCATCCATCTTATCATGGCATCTCTCACAAGTTAGGTAGCCAGCGCATCAATTACTTGTGATAAACGTACAAGTCATTCTCTCCGTGCCATTGAAATTTAAGACATTAAGGATGGGTGTATTAACTCATCACTGAACTGTAGGTATATGTCATAAAACGTGATATTTTACCTTTTCCTGCCTTTAACAGGATACTCGAAAATTTACGGAAAAAAGTGGAGGATAACTTTTTCATTTTAAGATTATGATTTTACTAGCATTTATAAAGATGATTAAAATAATTTGGTAATGCTTAATTTTAAAGGCAAGAAAACAGTAGGAAGTTAAAAAAAACTGATTCCAAAATTAATGTTTCTTAATTTCAATAGTTCATGCTTCTTTAAGAGTCTTTTTTACCTAAGGTACAAATTAGATTTAGCTCTAGTGGTTTCAGCCAACAATTTTTAGTAGGCGCAGAGAAAATTATTAATGAAATAGCTTTATTAATAAATATAAGCCAAAACTTTATATGCAAAAATATTCATGGGTATAAAAAAATAGTATGTTATCACATATAAATAAAATTTAAGTTGTATTTATTCTATAAATTGAATTTATTTATTTCCTAATTCAAAAACAGAGCGAGTACGGTCTCGCATCCTGCTGCTAGGCACGCAGTGGGCCTTCTGAATCTTAAAATTTGTGAAACTCGCTTTATTCTTGATTATTGCACATAATGACGTTATATGAATGTAGTATGCACGGTAAACAACATACCATATTATTATATAAGTAAAACCAATGGTTGAACATTTTCTAAAAAAATTTTGATAATGAAATTTATTTTTGATGTGTATGCAGTTTGTCATAATAATTAAGAAAATCCAAGGTTTGTATATAAATAAATCAAGGTGTATTATAAAATTCATGATATTTTAAGATTAATCTTGGTTTTAAAATTTTATTAACACTCTTGTATTATTAAGGATAATTTGTTTAAAATAGCACCACTCAACCTATCATCATTGCGACGGTAATCTACAAAAATTATTTTCACTATATTCCTCGCAGCAAAATAAAACTAAAATGATAAAATCGCATTTATAAATGTTCAAAATATTATATTAATATAAAAAATTACATACATGTGATCCAGAATTTAAAATATTTCAAAAATAAAATGGTTGTAATTTTGATAATTCGTTTGCATGAAATCACAAAGAAGGGGTGTAGAGCCGTCTTAACAGTACCTATGTAAATTGAAGTCCAGTATTTTTTATGTCGATATAATCACGTCAATCAATCAATGTCTTCCAGTAGGTTTACTGGAAGACATTGCCTCAAGGCAATATGTACGCCTGTTGTAAAATATTTGTATATTTGACAATAAAGTGTTTATTATTATTATTATTATTATCACGCAGCATTCGATTGTTAATTTTCAGGAATAAATATAATGAATAATTTTTTTATATGCATCAGAGAATTGATTCAATATTTTCACATAATGACGAAGGAATGTACCTCATCAAATTAAAAGGTGAAAAATAGCTTATCAGTCAGTAATAATAAAAAGAAACGTGGAGAGTTTCATACCAATGTTGATTATAAAAAAAATCAATGGACTAATAACTTTTGTGATACAACAAAAGCTCATCTTAAGAAGGTACTAAACCCTTACTTTAATGAATTAAGAATTATGTTTTTTATCGCCGTAAATGAAAAGTGCGGAAGCTTAGGAAGAACCTTACTAAAGCCTTTGTATGAAGCATTTTGCTATATGGTTGCGAGTCGTGGTTGGTGGACTTTGAGATGTAGTGCTAAAGAGGCATGCTGAAGATCCATCCACGTCAAAAACGAAGAGTTGTTAACCAGGGTAGGTGAAAAAAGGCAACTTTTTAAAAGAATCAGCCAATAACGAGCTAACTGGATCGGCCACAACATCAAGCACCCAGGACTGCTTATCACCATCGCGGAGAGTAGGACTGAAGGCAGAAATGGTAGAGGCCGACTAAGAGACGCTTATGTGGACCAACTGAAAAAGGACATGAACTTTGGCACATAGTAGAACTAGAGACTAGCTGAAAATAGGGAGAAACGGAGAAGAAAATTCGAACTTGTTGCAGACCAATACATTGATTGTAACTCACTAGGTATATATAAACGAAAAGGAATGCTCATGGGTTATAGGAATAATATTTTATTCATAATTACAAATAAAATAAAAAGATATATCATCACGGCATATTCCGTAATGAATACGCAAGTCACCCTCTCCGTACCAAAACAAGTTAAGACATTCAGGATAGGCGGCACAGCTCATCGCTGAACTGAAGTTAGTGTGTGTGTTTGTTTTTAAACGTGATATTTTACAAACATTTGTTTATTATTTTTATTTTATTTTATTGTAACAGAGTCATACAGTTTATCTCACAATATAATACAATAACAATAAATATTTATAATACGTAAACCAATCAAGACTCTACACAGTAAGTAAAAAACATCAAAACAAAATTACAGTGTAAGTAAGTACAAACATTATATAAAATTACGGCAACAAAAACATGTAGGTACACAAATGGCAAATTGTTTAATTACAAATTCTAAAAATAGTTATAAGAAGAATAATTGAAAATTGGTAATGGTAAAGGTAGCGTGATGTATATATACATATATTGATTTCTAGTATTTTAGGATTTTTTGCTTTTATATTTATGTTTTTGTATTGTTTTAAGTATTGTATTATCGTTGTTTTTAAATTTACTTTGACCTTTTTAGAGAATTTTAACTTTTGCTTTTTTTTCCTCAAGACTGAGACATTTCTGGTAAGAGTGGAATCTTCGCTGGTCTACATGTTAAATGTATTAATTCTCAACATATTATGTAACGACTGTTTGATTCTAGATATTGTAAAAATAAAATAAAATAAAATATATGTAAAATCAATCACATAGGTAAAAACATCGGCATTAATAAAAATAAATATAAATAAATATATTTGTATGTAAAATTAATCATGCAAGTAAAATCATCAGGGTGATATGATATGTTTTAATAGAGAAATAATGGGTGATATAAATAAACGCTCTGTAGTGATTAATGACTGTGAAAATGACGCTACACTGTCTGAAAAATTTTAAATTATATTTTTTTCTTTAAGGCCATTCCTATTAGCGGATACACTCGATAATATGGAGATAAACCATATTAAAGTCAATTAAAAGTTTAGGAACTTTCTTGCTTTTAAATTTAGAATATTAATAATAATATTTGGAAGGAAATTTAAAAAAAAAACCATCAATCATTCTTAAGTGAATAATTCTTCGGTAAAAAATCGAGCGCAGTAATTAATCAACACACTTTTATAATGGAAATAATTTAAAAGCGTCGTCTGTTTGTCTTTGAGGTAGATAATATTGAGACGAATTTTTGAAAGGAATTTACCTGCGGTCTTGGTCTCGGATTTTTTCTGATTCCTCTTCTCGCTCTCGCTTTGGCTGCAAAATATATCCTGATGTAGACAAACACCATGATACAGGATGGAATGTAGAAACTACCTAGGGCCGAGTATATCACGTAACCGATATCTTCAGACAACTGAAACAAATAAAGTTTGTTATTAGTCAAGAGTTTCAATATAATATTCATAGGTAACAAACATACCTCGCCTCTTATTTATACAAGATACAGGACTCGCTTATCCCTGTTAGGGTGACATATGTACATATATTTCTATAGACACTTTTGATAAGGTTAACTGAAATCTTACATTTACATGTGATAATATTCAATGGGTACAGTGGTTTCTTGGTCGATGAAAATGTTATCAAGATATAAATAATTGCGAATAACGAATTTCATAATAATGTAAGCTACTTATCAAGTCAAAGTCTTAGTTCACCTTACAAAGTTAAACTAAGTTTGTTCATGCAGTTATCGATAACATAATATTGTAATACCTATACGATTACAAGCATGGGAATCCTACTTAGCATTCGTAACAAATAATTACATTCACGTATGTAGCCAAAAAAACACTCGATTTATAAATAAAAACATTTGGTTGACACAAAACCACCCTCACCTTTTTTATTGTTTTAAAAGTATTACGGGGCATAAATAAATATAATTTAATTTATAAATAAACGATAAATAAATTTATTATTCAAGGCTTAGGAAAAATATTTGTATCTATTAAAAAATGTATCATTCCAAAAGAAACCTTTATTTGAAATCACACTTTCAGGAAAAATATTTATATTCAGAAATTAAATGACTATAGGTACCCATGTAATTAATATTTATTATTTCAAATGAGAAAATGTATAAGTATCTATTTTCAAAAATAACTAAATTTCCCCTACGTCACGTGTTATGTTTGATCTCTTGTTTATCCATTTAAAATGTGTAAAGCAGACAACTTGTTCACACGTACAACTGAGGCTCATGTTTTTCTCCATCAACACGATCCTATATATTATATAAAGTCATAAAATGAGCTTTGTATGGTACTCTACTCATACACCATATAAAAATATTTGTACACAGTATGTAGGAATATATCATCCTGGCGAGTATGCGGTGATGGCAAATAACACCTAGCCGACTCAATTGTCAAGACCTCACCTACACGTGGTATTCCCTGTTAGACAACTAACGAGGCACTGGCAACTGAGTACCGGCGGATAACCTTAACACCTGCCCAGTAGGAAATGATTGCGCCAGTTCCCCTAAAACCTAGAAATCTCCATATCTCTCACCAACTGAGCAATATGAAACCCCCAGGAGCTCACTATCTAACGAGCCACGGGCGTGGTATTCCTGGGACGCCTAGTACTGCACACAGCTCACTCCCTCCTTTCCATATCCGAGTAGTATTCCATGAAGGTGGTTTAGTAAATAGTAAGAAACTATTTTCGTAGTAAATTTTTTCACAAATCCTTATAAAAAATTATTGATATTTAAAATACTTGGTGAAATGAAAATATTGGGGTTAATTTAGAAATAAAATCAATTAAATATATTAATTAACACAACTAATACTTACATACATTTCACGTTTTAATATTAAGAAATACCTCAGTAGTTTTTGGGTTATAAGACTAGATACAGTCATGCTTTCTTAATGAAATAAATAAATAAAAAAAATATTGGCAAAATATTATGGTATATAAAGCATTACATGTTTACATAAATGACCGAAAGGCGGGCTTGTCGCATGTGCAATCTCTTCCAGCCAACCCGGAAAGAAGATAATAAAATAAAATAGAATAAATGATATAATATAAATACTAAATAAGTTAGTGAAAGAAACTATAAATTCAATATATATATATCTAATATAAATGACTTGTTAATACGTCTTTTTCATATTTAAATAAGTATACAAATAAATAATAAATAATACAAAACATACATCAAACATTATTTAAATAATTTATTCTAGTTACTTTAGATGATATAATAACAAAAAAGGCATGGTTAATCTATTAATCCATTATCGTTATTTTTTACACTTACAAATAAATCAAACAATAGTAGAATATCACTGCTTTGTTTTGCAGTTATATATTACTTGAGTAGGTATCTATTTGAATGATATTATAATAATCAATATATTCGTCTACCGACAAACAAAGCGAGTTAAAGAGAATTAAAGTTTGTTTAGGAGCTTAAGTTTATTTGATATATAGATACATATATCAATCATCCGATCAAATTGTATTACGTTGAAACATATCGACACGATCTATCTAGGATCAATATCGTTTTGTGCTAGAGAAATTGAAAAATGTCACTTGTCAAAACCATATATGAAACGAAGAAAGACAAACCAGCAGAAATTATGTAAGATACTTCTGTATATTCGTGTTTCTGTAGCATGGAAATGCACATCCTACATTTTCAATACGTTTTCCACAAAAGTCTTTACTCTAAATCTAATCAATTCATTTCTTGTCACTTCATTAATGTATAATCTGGTTTTAGGATTCAATATAAAAAAATCAATGAATAAAAAACGTAAAGTATTAATTACAGGCTAATACCATACCTATCTTATTAAGATTTAATATAAATATCTTATTTCGATTTGTCTGTTACAAATACGCAATATGAAATAATAAAACGGAATTCGATAATCTTTCATATTCACTACTGATTAAATCCTATAAAAAATATTTCTAAATAAAAGCCTATCCGATTACCATCATTTTCCTTATTTTTTTCAAAGAGCTGATTTAATTGAAGCAGTAATAATGATAATACAGTATAACAGAAAGAAAAGTCAATAACTATTCGAAGAAACAGAGAGATATCTCTCATCTTATAATATGATATGGATAGCAATCCCCATAGAAGCAAATAATAAAAAATGATAGCACTTTTGCTCCAAATATTTGTTATATTTGGTTTAGATATTGAAAGAAGGAAAGGAAATTAGAAATATGTATTCATTTTGCTTGTTTATATATAGATATATAATATATACGATTACCTTACCATGACATGTGGACGTAAACTTATATCAAAACTCAAACTATATTTTCTTGGTTTAAAGGTTTCTTCAATACTTTCAAATCATAAAAAATGGTCTGTCTAAGCTTGAAAATATTTTTTTTTTGGATTTTCAATGATTCGTTCATAAATGCTGTAACTATTTTTCGTATCATGTTTTCATATTCAAATCTTGATGTAAATTTTATGTATTAACTAGCTGGCCCGGCGAACTTCGTACCGCCTAAGAATCAATGAACGATTTCATACATACATCTTCTTCCCCTTGTCCTAGTTCGGTCGGGGGCCCATTGTCCCTAAGTATCTAACTATATTAAAGAGATAACTGTCCACCGCTGCTTCCAGGACCTCTGGCCACTCCAAACCAAGCCTTTCAACACATGTTCGACACCTGCCCTATCTTCTGCCCTCTCCCACTGACTTTATGAATGATTAATATTATTAATCTCTTTACAAACTCCCGTAATAGGGAACATGCATGTGTGAGGAATATGAATAAATGTTATCAATTCATATTAATAAATATACGCTGATCATGAATATCCTAATAAGAAACCATAAAATAAAACTTTTCATTCATTATTTTCATTTTAAAAATCCATATTTTCTGTTATTGAATTAGTCCGGTGTGACGTCGCAAGTCGCTATTTTGTATTGCCACACGTTTCACTCTTAGTACTGTTTGTAGCGCCTGATATCGTCAAACACTGCTCCGCCACGAGTGGACCTTTTTGCGGCGAAGTGTGAAAATTGCTTTTTTAAATGGCGATAAAAACCTTAAAAATGCACATTTAAAAATATAAAAAGTACCATAATTTTTCTAATTTTCTGTACTATTTTTTGGGTTGAAAATTTTTTTTTGTGAATGTTCCCTATTGTCAAAGTGTGTCATCGAAGGTATAGTGTAAAAAAATATAATTCATTTGGAACTTTCGCAGTTTAGCGGCCCCACCCGTTGTCGAGTACTTTTTTCCATAGAAAAAGTAATATTTTCGAAACTTGAGGAAATTGTTGCCATGTGGTGAATTATTTTTTGGTCACCAAATTTTTGGAAATTTCTTTTATAGGAAAAAAAATTCGCAACTATGAAACTTGAGCGGCCCCATCCGTTGTCAAGTAATATGTACGGAATTTTAGGAAATTAATTTTCGAAGTGGATTTTTTTGCCGGCAAATTAAAATAATTATACATATGGCAACAATTTCCTCAAGTTTCAAAAATATTACCTTTTCTATGGAAAAAAAGTACTCGACAACGGGTGGGGCCGCTAAACTACGAAAGTTACATTAATTTTTTTTTACATAGACAATTCACACACATCGAGCTAGTCCCAAACTTAGATGAATCTTGATTATGGGTACTAACGCGACGATACACACATATACAATGCACTATATACATATATACGTAACACCCAGACCCAGGACAATTTGAAAAAGGTCATTCTTCACTTTGCCCTGTCCGGGAATCGAACCCGGGACCTCGTGACTCAAAGGAAAGAGCTCCGCGCCACACCGGCCGACATGAACAATTTATGTTGAACAATTATACTTAACTGAGATTTGTTTATAAATTATCTGCAGTACGTAATATAATTATGTAGGTACTATTTTTTTTTTCAGGTAGATTTTACCTATTCATTTAAAATTTATAAAAATTCTTTCCATGATTTTTTATAAATTGAAATATCAGAACTACAGATGTTAATTTGTATGGATAACGTTTTTAATTTGAGAATGTATAGAAAAATTATCATATAAATAGTCCAATCTATAAAAAAACTTCATTGTTGATTTTGTATAATTCTCCATATTGCATTTTTAGTTGAAATTAAAAATGTATGGCGTAAATAATTTTCTTCGTAATTTTTCTTCTCTGTCTGCAAATTTCACTACACAATCTTGCATCAGAACTACCTACATGAACACATTCTTATTTTCATCTTTAATAGCACAATTTTTGGTTCAATAATAATTCTCCATCTGCAAAAATAAAATACAATTTCAAATATAATCTGTGCACGTCCACATTTATGTGACAGATCTATCGATACATAAATATTAGTCGAATAAGTCGGTAGTTACATGGCAATAGGTTGTATCTCGCATTTTTTGCGTTTTCAAGTTTGTTCCATAAAATGCTCAAAATAGTGTAATATTTGATGTGGCAAAAAGATATGTCTCTTTATAGTCAGAATAAAGAGAGAAAAGACGTAACTTATTGACATGTAGAAAGATTCTTTTCATCAACATGGCAAAAAAATTCAAATATTTTTAAACTGCAATAAATTATTTAGTGAATGTTACATACATCTTGTAGAAGAAATTATTAAGAGAATGTTACATCTATCTTGTAGAAATAATAATAACCTTCATTTTGATATATAATGCTCGAAATTTGGCTGAAATATCTCTTTTGCAAACTTTGTTTTTGCTCTCCTGTAAAATTATGTTTTAGTGAGATACAACCTATTGCCATGTAACTACCGAATTATAGTAAACAAATATTAGTACACATTTCGTTCATATTAGTTATAGTAATTTGGTTCTTAATATAGCAGAACCTACGGATTATTTTAGCACAATGCAACAGGCGACGTGGGGGCGCTAATAGCGTATGGACTCTCCATATTGTTTTTATTTTTGAAATTAAAAATGTATGGCGTAAATAGTTTTCTTCATATTTTTTCTTCCCGTGAATTTGTAAGATGTTTTAATAGCCTATAGTTTATTCCGGGCGGAGAAGAATCCAACAAATCAAAGATCATTCAAATCGGTACAGCCATTCTTGAGTTATAAGTGTTGTAACACACACGTCTTCCTTTTATATATTAGAATTAAGGGTATATTTTGAAAGCCTCAGTAGTTTTTGCAATTTTAGGGTACCTGGAACATTTCTCATATAAAATGTTTAGTAAATCATAACTATTGGTAACGATAATTAATTCATTGAAAAAAAAAACATACATAAACAATACTACATCTAGTGATCTATCCTGAATGTCTCAACTTCTATTGGCATGTAGAAGACGAATTGCATGTTTACTACAAGTATTTGCCTCGCTGTCTACCCTGCACGTTGGATATGCCGTGGTGGTGTGAATAAATCACTGAACATATTATATTTTACCATACAAATGCGTATCTATACATGTACATACATTATTATGTAGGTAACTACATACATTACACTGCTACTTTCCTCACACCCAGAGCCATGAAAATAACATGTTTATTCAACAAAAGTGAACCCATAAATCAAAGAGACAGAAAAATATTATTATCAGAATAACGTAAACATATCTACCCGTAATAATGAGACACTAACCAACCATAGAGGTTAGTTAGTTCATTACAATTAAGTGGAATGAGGTATTATTATTATTATTATAAAAGCATCACCCTGCACTGAGACCATTACAGCTTTTGGCCAAGGCGGTCTCAGCGGGAAAAATTAAAAAAAAACAAACAAATGTTAATTCAAAAAAAAGCTGTATCTGTGTATTATGGTAACTATAAAGGTACTCGTATTTATGGTCAAATTTATTTTCTGTTTCTCTTTTACATTCGAAAATCATGAAAAAAATATTTTATTTATATGCGCAATAATCTTCCTAATTAATAAACCTATGTTAGTAGTTTTCCTATAAAAGAAAATGTATATCAACTTACTATACATTGATGAAACTTTCTGGAAAGGATTTACATTAATTTTCAAATGATTTTTTTTGTATTACTTTAATCATATTTGCTGTGCCTATAGTGCTTGAAACAACTTTGTAAAAGTTCACTCTATTAAAATTAAAATGGATTAAAAAAAAACACTGTATTACCAAAGTTTTTAATAAAAAGTCACCGAAGATGGGTGGGAACTCAAAAGGCCTCTTTGAATGTGAAGAATCGTTCGTAATGAAAGTAATACAGTGTTTTATTTTAAATCTATTTTAATTGTGAGCTTTGCGGTCTTTACATAACTGAAGCATGTTCAAAGTGTGATCATTGTCATATCCTTATGACTTGAACTGATAAAAATATTTGGAGTAAAAAAGATTTCTTATATAATATTAATTATTATTATTTAATTTGTACTAACATGTTAATTTTTGTACGATGTGTTTTTCTTTTTCTTTTCAAGTTTATGGAAAGTTTCAGGATTTATTCTGGTAATGTTTTTGAAATTGTTTTCTTTTTATTTACTTTTGTATTGTTTTGTAATATTGTAACAATGTAGCTCACTTCAAAACACGAGATTTTCTCTTTTTGAAGTTGAGTCATTGAAAAATAATGTTTTATTTATATGAATTTGTTAACTATGTAAATATGTTATAAAAAAAATTATAAATAAATAAATAAAAATAAAATAAAAATAAAAATATACATCTATGTAGCCTCTTGTATTATTTTAAGCTATATGTCTAATTCTCAAATTGTTTTCCCTTGATTTAAAAAAATTGAAATGATATATGACCGTATTTGATTGATAAATGATATAATTATATTTATTACTACAACTCTTATTACATACATAGATACGGAAAATGTATTGCGTGTAGGTATCTACTACATGATTTACTCGTGTGACCTTTATATTATATGTGTGAAAGGTAAACAGTTTACATAGCTAAATATAATAGTATTTACAGCGTCAACGCTATTTATTACAAATACCTACTTTGTTTGTAATAATAATATTCGCATTGACCATGCCTACACAAAACGTTGTTCGGAAATTCACCACCGACACACGCTAGTGTGAGAGCTCTATTCTATTGATGACATTTGCGATAAAATCATCTGAATGTTTTATATTGTACAAACATGTCTTAGGGGGCGTTTGTGGTTTGTTGACCTGAATACCTAATGTAAAGTATCTATTAACACGAGTACATAACGAGTTAATAGAAATAATTATTATTTTCTCTTCACATTAGAAAATGCAATTATTGAATTATAATATATCGGAAGCACCGTAAAACCTTAAGCGGTGGATTAAGTTTCTGATCACACTGACTGTGAGATAAATATTTGATATCTAATTTGTTTGATATAACATCGTGGATAAATTTACCTACGAATTGTTTGCGAAAAGTTAATATTATAGATTCGTACTAATGAATCGTTTGTACTACCTCTGGTCCTAATCTGATAGTACGTACCAATGATCCGTTGTGAAATTTCGTTAGTATTTTTCTCAGTGCAGTAGACAGTTAGGAAGACAATTTATAATTATTCATTTTTATAGATATAAATATCCTAACAAACAATTTTAGTAGGTATTCATAGGTATATGATACATCTTAAGAATATTCTAGCTTGTCCATAGGACAAGCCAGAATATCTCCTCACGACAATGAATTACAGTTCTCTCAACTTTTCCTTTAAATTTTTGAATGTCTTGTTAATCCCAAGTATTTGTAGAACTCCTGTATAAGATAATATTTTAAGAATGCTACTCAACAGGAAAATCCAATAAAATGCGGAAACTGCATGCACACTCATCCTGAATGTCTGCCACTATATTGGTACGAAGAGGATGATTTGCGAAATTATCACACGTTCATCCCCTGTCTACTCCATTTGCGGGAAATGCCAACATGGTGAAAATGAATAATGTGTATAGACAATTCATACCGATCGAACTTGTCCCAAACTAAGATTTGAATCTTATATTATGGGTACTAACACGACGATACACATATATACAATGCACTGAACATACATACATGTGACATCCAGACCCAGGACAATTTGAAAAAGGCCATTCTTCATTTTGCCCTGGCCGGGAATCGAACCCGGGACCTCGTGACTCAAAAGGCAAGTGCGTAGCCTCCGCGCCTCACCGGACGCCAATAATTTATTTATTTATTCTTTTTGCACATCATCATTACATAACAGTGTTAACAAAATAATATAAAATTTTAAAAACTAGGACGATGTGCAGTGGCGAGATTATCACTATAAAGTGATTTCTTCCATCTAACCACGAATAATGAATGAATAATCTGTCATAAAGCTCTGGATTATGTACATAGTATGAATTTCTGATGAAATGATAATGCATTTAATATAGCAACGTGAATTAGAAGCAATTTGAAGAAATAGGTCTCTAAACAAACATTCGAACCATCCGAAAGATAAGGAGTGTTATAATAGACAGTCATCAACCGAGAGGAAATCTTTTTATTTTTTTTTACTGTAAAAACACATTGTAATTATAATTCGTTGGCTAACTTTCATTATTGTACTTCTTGAAGAGGTCCACTTAGTATGTTTCATTGTTGTTTCTGCATGTGGGTCAAGTAACGTACAATTAGAACAACACAGCAACAAAGGAAAATGGAATGCCATAGGATACTAATCGTTCATCGTAAGCATATAGATATTATCACTCAAACTAACTCTGTAACATTACCTAAAGGGATCAATTTCAGGAAATGTCTTACCTTAAATCTTTTCATTACTAATTCTATTGAAATTACGTGAAATTTTAGCGAGTGATGCTCGAATTAATTTTGATATATTAAGAATATTGTATTTTATGAAAGAGCGTCATACATAAAATACAAATAATGTATATGTAGTGCTAGTTGGAGAGCGTCGAATAGAACGTTTTGTTATTATTTTTTTTAAAATAAAGTGTTCCTTTTCTTTTCATATTCTTCAGTATTCATAAGTATCTGTGATTATTTATTTATTTTTCACCAATATTTATTTCCATAGGCAATAAAAAAAAGTATAAATTGAAATACACAGTTTGTCGCAAAGATGAAATCTCTTACAATAAATAGCAGAAACAAAAATGATCATCAAAAAATATAGAAGGGAACTGAACATAAAATAAGTCATATATAAATTTACTTAATGATAATATCACTATGATGGTTATAGATAAGTCAAAGTTACATTTATTAATAAAGGTATTATCACTATGATAAGTCATTTAGTTATAATGATATAATAACTATGACAGTTTTAGATAAGTCATAACATTTACTTAATGATAATATCACTATGATGGTTATAGATAAGTCAAAGTTACATTTATTAATAAAGGTATTATCACTATGATAAGTCATTTAGTTATAATGATATAATAACTATGACAGTTTTAGATAAGTCATAACATTTACTTAATGATAATATCACTATGATGGTTATAGATAAGTCAAAGTTACATTTATTAATAAAGGTATTATCACTATGATAAGTCATTTAGTTATAATGATATAATAACTATGACAGTTTTAGATAAGTCATAACATTTACTTAATGATAATATCACTATGATGGTTATAGATAAGTCAAAGTTACATTTATTAATAAAGGTATTATCACTATGATAAGTCATTTAGTTATAATGATATAATAACTATGACAGTTTTAGATAAGTCATAACATTTACTTAATGATAATATCACTATGATGGTTATAGATAAGTCAAAGTTACATTTATTAATAAAGGTATTATCATTATGATAAGTCATTTAGTTATAATGATATAATAACTATGACAGTTTTAGATAAGTAATATAAGAATATTTTGACTTAACTAGGATTCTTAAATTGACTACAGTTATACACATAGGTATATTGTTTTACCTTTTCATGATCCAACAAAAAATATTTCTGCTGCCCTCATATTGCTTCATTACAATTTCAGATTCCATGTTAACTTCTGTTATTTTTAGATGTAAGCACGAACTCATTTACTTAGTAACTATTCTAATTTAAATAGGTATGTACATCGAGTGTAGTACGTATGTTGAAAAATATTGCTAAGATACATATGTATAATATTTGCAAATATTTCATTGATTACGAATGTTTATGGGATCAAGTAGAATATTCTGTAAATAATATCAATAATGATGATTGATATAGTTTTGTATTAGCCAATCATCTAATATCTAATTGATTACACATTGTGGCACCCAAAGATTGATTACGCAATATATTAGGCAGGACTTGTTATTGTATAGGTACTTTAATCAATAATAAAAGTCAGAGAGGCTATATGCTTAATTTCCTTACTATGGAATAGATATCTTACAATTTATTTATTATCTACGTCACGCATGAGTAAAAACGCAAACAAAACCAATGAAAAAGTATTGTATTATACAAATGTAGGTTAGTATTATCTCAAACCTCGTATAAGTGTGTATAACAAGCCACTCTTAGTAATAATGTACTATAAGCTACTATGTATTATAATGTGTATTATAAGCTACTTTGATTAATAAAGTACCTAGGTATATATTTTTTTTTATACGGCAAGAAGCCTTTTACATGTTTACATAAATTCAAAAAAATACAAAGACATCAATGACAATGGATATAAAAATACTTAGTGTCGAAAAATCAAACAGTAACCAGAGAAACGTATCAAGAATAAATAACTAGTACAATACACACATAAATCGATAACATCTACACGATCACACTAACAATATCAAATAATAGGTAAATAAATAAATAGAATTAATTGTAATAATAATAATTATTATAATTATTATAAATCATTCGATTTATTAATATGATATAAAATAATATGATAATAAAAGTATATTTAAAAAAAAATAAAGGCATATAAAAATATACATACATATTATATACATACATACACATAGTTACACACATACAAAACATTCATAAAATAAAATATAAAATAAAGTCAAATCATTAATCAAGGAATTCAGTACTAAATAATAATTAGGGATAATAAAATATTAATTAATAAAAACAGTAATAATATTAAAATAAAATTAGTAAAACAAAATATAATAATAATTTATATAATAAATAACAATAATTAATATAATAAAAAGTAAAAATTAATATAATAAATAGTAAAAATTTATATAATAAAAATAAATTATCAGATCAAATCAGATGCAATAATAAATATTTTATTCATTTATTTTTTATTTTTTTTTATTTTTACCATATAATACCCAAAAATCTAAACCAAAACACCTTTATAGTAAGTACAAAGCCAATACAGAATATATTTGAAATAAAAAGAATTAACGTATAACAAAAGTCAATGAAAAACAAAAACTACAGGGAATCCTCAGTGGAAAGCTTGTATTCTCGAACAAACCGCTCGCAGCATATATGTACCTATTCCCCACAGTATACTCCGAATCATTGATGATCTATTGACATCAACACAGTAGCTACTAGCTATCATATATGAAGTCGATTCATTGCTGTGTAGTTTTTATAGTACCTAAGTCGATGATTCCTTAGCAAAGAACAACGTCAGACTTCTGGTGCTACAATTGGAAACGCGTAACTAAGCAACTCTGGAGGAGATCGAAAAACACTCTGCAATCATATATGTTGCCAACAAACTTTGAACAATAATCATGGTTTAAACTATCAATAGGAATACGCAGACGATAGTTCACGTGTCGTATGAACATATGTTGAATAGATTCAGTAGTATTAATATACAGGGCGTAATTAGAAGACCAGACAGTAATCACTTATCCCAATTGGTTTCTAATGTTTCCGCAGTAGCTATTTTTAATTTCAGTTCTCTTGATAATAATGTATGTGTGTGCTATAAGCTACTCTTAATAATAATGTATATACGTGTTTACTATAAGTCAGTCTTAATAATAATGTATAAGTATTTTACTAAACTTACGACTATCTTTTTGTATTCGTTCTTAGGGAACTAAGAATAGTTTCCAAATATCAACCACACTCCACTGAAAAGTTTAGAGAAAACAAAGCATGAAATGACTTCCATAAAACTATAAATTATTATATTTGAACAGAATCAAAAGAATATGTTTTCTAAGTATCCTTCTTTTTGAAAATATTTCAACGGCTAGTACCTACCACTGTAGGTAGGTACATACTTCTCTCAGTACATATTAAGAGACGTACATATTACGTACATAGTAGCTGCTTCTGTATCTGAAATTAATGCCATTCATTTTCTTTAGTTTTCGTTGCTATTATCTATTTCTCTTTTACTTTACTTTGATATTTTCTTTGTTAGCAAAACGTATCGGATATTTGTTTGGAAGCGGCAATCAATTACACATATGAAAGAAATGAAACTTCAGGAAGTTGCTTTTAAAAGTTTGAATTTTGGATTACATTTCCGATACCAACATAATTGAAACATTTCAACAAACATGAAGTTTTACAATAGACGGATAGTAAATAATTACAAAGGTATTAGAAAACCTTTTATAAGAAAGTTATATATAGAATACTGTATTACGAATGTAGGCCATCTCTCACACTCTTTTCTGTAAGTTTCTGAGTATCCTGTAAATAACTGGTGATCATAAAACTTCACTTATTAGACCAAATGCAAAAAATCAAAAAGATCAAATTCGCTGGAAGTGACATGCTTGATATATTTTATTTTGCATATCAACAGACTTTTTACAAATATAACACAATAAGTGGGATACGTCATGATGATGTAGTAGTATGTAGGTTAATTCATAACGTTAGTGTCATAAGCTATATAGGTATATACAAAGGTATCAGATATCGTATAATAATAATATAACTTTTTGTTGTTGTATGGCAATCCACCATGAGTGATTAAGCATAAAAGTACCTACATCTTCTTGAACAATTTATTTGCATTATTATAATTCGTTTTAATTGAATTGCAAATAAAACAACTAAATAATAAAAATTATTTTAAAAATATTCTTAAAAAGGGCTAGAAGATATTATTTTGTTTGGATCAGTACCAAATCAGGTTGTGGTAGCGATTCAGATTCGTAAATTTACAGATTTTTATATTTTTATGAATATTGTTTTCTCTGAATCGTGATTATTATCTTCCCTTCCCATTTCTATAATACTAAATTGGATACAAGCTACATATATGCATTTTGTTCTTTATTTAGTTACTGACTTTTTATACGTGTATGTATATGTTTTGACTTGCATATAAAATCTATTTTACGAATGGACATATCATTATTATTATTATTTATTGTTTTTTACTTGTTATTGTGGTCTATTGTTTTTATTATTATTTTGTATTTGTTGTTGTTGTCACTTTTATTCTTGTACTTCTTAACATGTAAAAGGCGAAAGCCGTGAATATGGTTAAATAAAATAAAATTAATAAAATAATTTATAGTGTTACATAGTTAGTTTTGTGTTATGTTTCTATTTTGTAGTGTAAATTGAAAATATTTTTATTTAACTCAATCAATTACATCATATTTATAAAATATTCTCTGATATCTAACTGTGTTTTTTTTAATATCTCTGGTGGTTATAATATTCAATAAAATCTTAATTATTTCACTATAAGATTTTTGACTTCTGATACATCCTCCATTTTCATTATTATTTTAATATGTTTGACAACCATGTAGGTATGTAAAGTCATGATATAATCAAGTTAATTTAATATATGAACACTTATTTAATAAGACATTACCTTGTGTACTATTTGTCATATTCATTCTTTATTCATTCAAATTTCTTTATTCATAAAATATTTACATCACATTTATATCATTAATACCACATTATTTATGTAACAATTAACATGTATGATTGTGCACGATATATATGCCGTATTTTCTATAGTGTTGGTAGGTATATGGTTTACATACGAGTTATGCATATTAGAAATTTATAGATACCCATACTTATGTACCGCCAAAGAGAGTAGGAACAAGTTATTATAAACTATTTGAAATTCAATACGCATGGGAACTTTTATTTTTGGATAAACAATAGTTGATTAAAGAGAATAAAATAAATTCACTTGTCTATGATGAGACTTAATTCCGTTATATTTCATTCTACTCTCAAATGTATTCTTTAACTGCTTCAAAGAGTTCAATTATATTCTTTGAGGAAAATTTCATTGCCCACGTCTCACCATCCCGCGTGTAGAAGTTGAGACCATATTAGTGTTTTCACGAACTTCATACGTGTTCCTAATACGTGACGTAGTCTATCTTCCTGATAGCTATGCTCCTCTCTTCTCGTCTCTTGTATATACAAACTCTTCTACATATTATTACACATACACTACACCCATACGTGTAATCTACCTATGTACCTACTTTAGAAATGATAAATTATCTTTTGTATAGCATCTATTCTATTCTATTTTTTGTTGAGGTGAAGAAGCGCAATGCGTGTTTTCCAGAACTAATTTATTAATTTCTCGAGAAAAGTTTTTTATCTGCCTTACGGGATCCTAAAAATCTCAAATGCAAGTATAGAGAAGAGTAGTATATGGGGAACATTTTTTCTGTGTAGCTGTCAAGGGTGAGACGTGACTAGATGATTAAATACACAGAGACCGGAATATCGAACACATTAAAACAAAATCGCTTCTTATCTGTGTATAATGTATGTATAGAAGCTCTTATAATAATAATATTATGGACGATTTATATATGGTGCCATGTAATGATCCAAAGATAGGTATCTCAAGGGCGCCGTGACTTTTTCTGAACTGTAAGATTTTCAACTTGTCCTTGAATGTGGAAGAACGTTTATCCTGTTATGGAACATTTTGTGCCATAGTTTAATTTATTCACAAAAACATTATAATATTTTCAACATAATTTGCTTTTTTTACTTTTTTTTACTTTTTTACTTTAAAGTAGAATTAAAATAAATAAAAATTGGAAGGAATGATGAATACCTAAAATAAAAATAGTTATGTGTGTGAAGGTAACGCCTTTAGTCGCGAAGGATGCAATCAGAATTTTGTTTTAACCCAATCTCGACTGCGCCTTCCTGGAGCAGCAACCAATTTCAGCAGACCATAACATAACATAACATAACATGTATAGACAATTCACACAGACCGAGCTAGTCCCAAACTAAGATGTGAATCTTGTATTATGGGTACTAACGCGACGGTACACATATATACAATGCACTACACACATATACATGTAACACCCAGACCCAGGACAATCTGAAAAAGGTCATTCTTAATTTTGCCCTGGCCGGGAATCGAACCCGGGACCTAGTGACTCAAAGGCAAGTGCGTTAGCCTCCACGCCACACCGGTCGTCCGGTCGACCGATAGCCTTTAGAGTAAGCCACCCGCCCCTTAGTGCAGAGCTTCAAGGCGGGCCGAAGTACTTGGAACATAAGGGAACACGCCACTTGATGTGTCATCCACTGAAAGGGGTAACCACAAGCTCCTTTACATTACAGCACGAGACTGTGAAGGGTAAATGGAGGGAGAGACACATAAAACGTATTGGAAAGTTTGAGGCTTTGAAAGGTAAATCTAGAGGTGAGTGCATAAGATTGAAGGTCTGAGAGGTCAATAATAATACAACAAAAGAAAATGAATTTTCTTTAAAAATGAGGCAGAAAATATATTAAAAATAACATACATATATAATTAATCTATAAAAAGAATATATAATTTATACGACACGTTTTTTTTGTAAAGTCAGAAAGCCTAATTCTAAAAGAGAAGAGATAAAAGCACAACGTGTATGTTAACATAATTTAATATTCTCAAAATATTTCGACAGCAATATATTAACATGACAAGATATCGAGTACTTGGAAATGAAAACTATATCGTTATTAAAGATTATGAATAAAACATTAAATATAAGTTGATAAGAACGATATGAGACTATACAAATCTTTGTAGAAGATACATTCAACAAAACATATAACGAGTAATAAGCTTCTTATAAAATATAATAAGTAGTATCAATGTATAACAAAAACTAATTGTAAATTATCAAGTTAAGCATGTTTTGTTTGTACTCGTAGTATTTACTTATGGAACTCGAGGAAGTTCTTTGTTGTATTACAAAACCAATGTAAATTGTAAGCTCCAGCTTGTTTTATGACATCATATTGTATTCTAACTAAATATAGCGCGCCGCGCAGCATATGTAAGGGTGATATAATTAGGCAATCATTGTTTCCTTTCACTCAAGATGTTTGCTAATAATTATTAGATACTACACTACACTAGGTTAGCATCTATATGACCTATTTGTTATTATTTATTATTAACAGCCTATATTTACCCTTGCTTGACACATCATCCTTGAATGTTTAAACTAAGTGGTGGAGCACATACCTTATCATAAAGATATCCCTTACGAAACAATGCACATATGTATGTGATAAAATATTCACACAAGGATCTACCTACTTGTTATTACTTATCAAGTATTTAAATGTTACGCATATAGTACACTGAGAAAAGGTACATCTACAAATTCAATTGATATTTCACAATAAATTGTTTTGCTCGCCTTACCATTGATATAATATGACATAAAGATCAAATTCAACATTACGTAACATTAAATCATTTCGCATTTACCGATAACTATTTCTGCACAATGATTTGTTCGGCCTTTACCAATCTTTTACTAGTTTTAGTTACCCAAACATCCGTGTATGGCGCTAGTTGGTTTAAAATAATATTCAGGTAAGTACATATGGCTTGTAAAATTGCCACACGCATAAAAATACATTATGATTGACGAAACGTATTTCAACAGTACAATATTGTTTTATTTATTTGTAGTATTTTCGTTATTATACAAATAACCTAATACTTATTTATTGTTATTCAATATAAAGAATACACTAAAATGGTTGTAAAATGTGTTATATTTTGATAAAAAAAAAAACAATACTTTGGTCATTATTAATTATTCTAATGGCAACGCTAATATTCGATGACATTTATCGGTTCTCGGAATTTAATGTTAAAAACCATGTGATGAAATGAAAGTGAAACTTCAACCATCAATTCGGTATGTAATATTGGACTAACATTGATTTTGTTTGTTAATGAACTAACTTTATTAGTTATCATTTGGTTTAATAAATCATTTTTGTACTTTTAGACTGTGGAGGAAACAAATGAGGTTGTGATTGAGTATATACATTGAAGGAGACCCACCGTCCACCTGGATAGTTCAGAAATCTGGGGACTTACATTTATCCGACTAAATTTCTACACTAACAAATTTGTCCACACGAGTGGTGCCATAATATATGTTAAGATCAAAAGCATTTACAGCTCAACAAATAATGAATCTTTATAAAGTCCAGTCCATGATGAGTTGGTATGAGATGTTTAATTTGCAATAATTGTTTTATCAACAAGCCAAATTTGAGTTTTTATTGAAGATTAACTAAAATTTGTACTTTACAGAATGTTGCAGAACATTAACAAATTGGTGAAGCTGTTGCACTGGGTTTGGTGTCACCTACAACAATAGCAAAAGTTTGTATACTTCAAATTCTGTTATTTTAATTTCTATTCTTTCGTTTTCAAAAATAACTTTTAGTTATATATATTTTTTTTAAATTTACAGAAAAAAGGTCAAATGGAATTATCAAAAGGCTAGAAGAAAACAAATTAGTAGAATTGGGGCATTCGTACTCAAACAGAAAGGGTCAACTGTCAGCATGAAAAATTTTTGTTCCCATAGAAAAATGTTGCAGAGAAGAATACCAAATAAAATAACTCCCGTAGAGCAACAAAGTGGTACAATTAGAACTTGTGTTTTTTTAATTTATTTTGATATAATGAAAACAAAATTGTTTTTGGTTTTACTACGATTTATTTGTTATATAAGTTACCAGGTTTCAACCTATGAGGTCATTGTCAAACTAAATTTACTATAGGCCGTGTTGTTACTTAAATACTATGTCTTTGTAGGTAGGTATAACAATATATTCTTAAAGCTAAGGTTTTATATAATGCAAAAATTATTGAGGGAAATTCAGAAAGAACAGTTGGTTGAGTAAAGATTAATAAGGAAGACAGTTGATTAGTATTGTGTAAATAAATGAAATAGTATTGGGTATTGTTGAAACTAGTTGAAAATCTAGATGTTGTACATGTTATTATTCCTAAATGGATGCTTTTTGTCAATATTCCTCTGTTGATAATAATATTAGGTACATCTGTTACATCAATCTATTAGTTGAAGTCAAAATACCCAAACCTATTTCATTTATTTACACAATACTAACCAACTGTCTTCCTTAATCTTTACCAATAAAATGTCACATTATATATAATCAATATAATTTAAATCATACAACACAACCAACTGTTCTTTCTGAATTTCCCTCAATAATTTTTGCATTATATAAAACCTTAGCTCTAAGAATATATTGTTATACCTACCTATTAAGACATAGTATTTAAGTAACAAAACGGCCTATAGTAAATTTAGTTTAACAATGACCTCATAGGTCGAAACCTGGTAACTTATTTAACAAATAAATCTTAGTAAAACCAAGAACAGTTTTGTTTTCATTATATCAATATAATGGAGTTCAGTTATAATGTTGCAGCTATGTTCCAACAACAAAAAGAAATAAAAACAAAATGAACTCGATTGCACCGACGGAGGCAATAACAATGAAAGAAAAAAGAAAAACATGAAGTCGTGAAATGAATAGGCTATTACAAGTAAACACAAGCAATGACTGATGCTCAGGGGGGGGATCAGTTCTCTCTGAATAAAAACTGGGGAAGGGGAACCTCACCACATTCAAGACAATCATCAACCAGAACCCTGAAGAGATCTAGAAATAGCACCGTTGATTTTTGGCAATGATGATAAGTAAAATTTCACTCCTACCGGGTGGAATGCCTGTGAATAATAATAATAAGTAAAATTCAACATCCCTGAAGAAAGAGTTGTAATTTCTGCACGACCTTTGGAATAATCCTATAATACGCGTTTGATATATTTATTATGTCTTTATAAATTGTCCTTATTTTTTATATTTTTTCAATTGAAATTTTTAATAAATGATTATATTACATAAGAACTTAAAAGAAAAAAATCATTTTAATTTCCTTGCTACTTTTTTTACTTATATATTAATCACAATGTTTATTTGTAAAATGTGAAAAATTATTCTAATAATATTATTATTTTTGTTAGATTTTTTCAAATAATAATTATAGTGTTATTAGAAAAATAGATCACATTTTACAACTAAACGCGATTAATATTATTGGACTTTTGACAGCTACGAGCAAGGTCATGTATAGGTACCTACGTAAGTATGACAAGTAATTCAATTGATTCTTACCAACGATTCGTTCTGCAGCCAACGTCAAGTTGATGACGTCACTGTGAAGAAGTTGTTGGTAAACGTACCAATGAATTGGTTGCGAAGTTAATAGATCTGTACTAGTGAATCGTTTGTACGAACTCTGGTCCTAATTTGATAGTACGTACCAATGATTCGTTGTGAAATTTCGTTAGTATTTTTCTCAGTGCACCTATCTTAAATGACTTTATTTTTATTGCTCAAAGGATGATTTGCATGTTTATTACAAGCTGTTGATCCGCTGACTGCCCCACTTGTGGGATATGTGGGAGGAGATATCGTGATAGGATGGATGGATGTATGTCACTTTTACTTATAATCAACAAGGGATATAGACTATTAATCAGAAAAAAACTCGAGTTCAATTTTATATATAACTTCCCAATTATTTTGCAGCATAAAAACACAAAACAGTTTCTCCAAAATCTCTTTTGTTCTCAGCCATTAACCCTAAATCATTTGTATACATCAAATCATTATACTGATCTTATTCAATTTAACACCAATATCTATCGCTTTCAAAGGTCAGATGCAGTTGTCAAAAAATAGATAGAACTGCCACTGAGGCATAGCACAACCTTGTTTCACTCCGTTAGTAAAGGCAAACCACTTGAGAGAAAAGTTGTAGGGAGAGGAATTGATCGCTGTATTTTCCCCCATCAATATATTTTTTCGAACAAATTAACATTGTTTTGAAAAAAAATATTTACTCAATGAAAATAAAATTGGTACACAACACAAGCTATGGTTTCTGAAGAAATGAGTTCAGCGATTACAGCTAAGCAGGTATGGATGATCATATAAATTATTTATTTTCAACGTGAATTTTATTAATACCTAGAGGTAAACTAAATATTTATAAACTTAGTAAGTTTTGATAGAATTTTACTATGTATGTTGTAAAAGAAATTGTATGGTTTATATATATAAAAAAAATTAATAATAAAATGTTAAGAATCATGGAAAATATATTTGTCAAATATACCTACTCTTATTGAAAAACGAATGTCATTGTTGTATAGTTTAATACTCTGTACGGTATAAATATATTATTATGTCCTCACCGGCTTCGCACGGGTAGATAGGTATTTAAAAAAATTATTTAGTTTTAGTAAGTATCCATATTTTTTTGAAAATATAATATAGCCTAAGTCACCCGGGGATAGTGTAGCTTCCCAATAGTGAAAGAATTTTTCAAATTAGTTCACTAGTTTTGGAGCCTATTCAACGCAAATTATAAAATCTTTCCTCTTTATAATATTAGTATAGATATATGATTACTACCCCAACGATAACATATGCTAGGAATATGTAGGCAGGCGTTTCTTTCTACGATAGATTATTGATTCCAAGAGAGACGTCTTTCGACTTCAATCAAGATTGATAATGACCTGATAAGTCGAAAGTCGTCTCTCTTGGAATCAATAATCTATAGTAGAAGGAAACACTTGTTTCAAACTACATAATATTATGGAATTCTACTAAGTTTGCATCGTCACAATTAATAATATATGTAGGCAGGTATTACGTTAGTTTTGTGCAACACTAATGATTAAGTATGCCTATTGTATATACAAAGGTAGGTACCTTATTATTAATTGATATCGTACAAAGGGTAAGCTGACACCTTTCATCCAATCATTACGCTTAATAATCATTAATTACATCTACTTCCGCAGGGTGGATTTAGTAGGGAGCTGGAGTAGGTTCCGCAATAGATCAACTACCTATTATTATAAATTAATCAAGTTCACTAAGGGTTAAATCATCCTCTTAACTCATTTCTGTGTTCAACGATTTTAATTAACTAATATTTATTTATATTCAAACACGGCACGGGCTTCTGAAATGACAACAATATGAAATTTAGAAAACATAATATTACATAGGCATAATTGTATAGAATAAAAAAAAACTAGTGCGCTACTTATGTATATACCATCATGACATACGATCTACAAGTGGAGCAGCCAGCAGGCCAGCTGCATGCTATTAATATGTAAGCCGTCCACTCCGTTCCAACAAAAAATTAAGACATTCAGGGTGGATGGCAAACTTCATCGCTGAATTTAAGATGAAAAATGTCCTTATTTTGGAAAACCAATTTAGAATTTTTGAAACAATAAATTATGAATCTCATCTTTTACTAATTTATTAATTTAAATGCATTTTATGGTGTTTTTGTAATTTGTTTTTAACTTTGATGATTTTTTAAAACCCTTCAGGTAAATTTAGGATCTTCACTGGTCCACCTTTTGATTTTGTAATTTGTTATCATGTACTATAATTGACTGTCTGATCCTGTGTACATTGTAAAAATAAAATAAAATAAAATAAAAACATTAATTTATTTATTTATTTAAGCACATTCACGGCTTTCGCCTTTTACATGTTAACAGCACAAAATAAATGTAACAACAACAAGCAAATTAATTTTCAAACCTCTGTATTTCTGTGTGAAAATGAATTCTTAATAAATTTGGCATAATGAATATAATTTATTGAAACATTTAGAAAAGTTGGAGTAGACTTTTAGCATTTTAAATGAAACTACAAATTACATTGAGTTTAAACAGTACCTATGCATGTAAGGAGGAAACCACAGGTAGAATTACAAAATGTGCATGTGCTATGTAGCTGTGTATTACGGCCCATCAACATCAGTTAAAATTTAACTCCTTGCATGCAAATTCCGGTAAAACCTCGTAATACTAATTACATTTGATGCTACTTGCAAATAAGAAACTATTTCTGGGATGTGTAAGCGGTACTGTTCGTAGTATGTTATACTCGTATTAGATAATAATATTCAGCGCGTCAGTACATACAAATGAAATTTGCAGCGACTGCAGAATGGAGTGGAAGTATCTCATATGATAATGTCTACCTATAAAATTACGATTATTACAGATATACATACTAGTTATTCATGGAGTTTATAACTATGTATGATAATCTACCTACATAATATGTACCTATATTTATTGTGTATGTGTATGTAATGCACATTAGGTACAATGTTTCTGATATCTGCGTGCTACAATTGTACACACAAGAATGTAGCAGATCACCGCTTTATGAATTTAAATTACTCGAGTATGAAAAGCATGGTCGGAGATAAAATAGTACCAACAATAGTAAATCTATAATGCTTGTGCAATTGTGCATTCTTCACGAATGTAACTACACTCTTAATATTTTATAAGCACTTTGAATATTTTATGAACAATTTAACGAAAACTTTATGTCTAATCTATATTCCTTTGTTTAGATATTTAAAACGTTACTACCACAGTAGATATTAAAAAAACGTTTGAATATCAAAAACTATGATGCTTAATGCTAATTGTTTGAATAAAGTAAATATTCGCTTGTCTAGTGACAGAATTTAATAATTGAATATACTATTTTAATATGTGGAACGGAAAAAATGATTTTTAAATTATTATTCCTTATTCGTAGAAATGAGGAGTTAGAACTGACATATTAAAAGTTTATTGTTGGAAGACTCATATGTAATGGAAGAGGAAAAAGTAGATGACTTCATATTCTGAATATTCTCATTGGGTTATGTACATACAACACTCGTATATTTAATGGGAATGAGTGCAATATATTTTATGCGATAGTTACGTTACCCGAATGACTCCTTTTCATATTACTATTGCTCCGCCACCACCTTAAGGTATATTATTACATATATTGTGAAAAGCGATACTTGATGATGAAGTTCAAATGACTTAATATGTATATAACAATAATATTATTACGCAGTGCTTTAGTAAATATTGATATTGTTAGTCAATATCTTAGTTAGTACAAGTAACACTTGTATTATTTTGGTATAACACAAATGTATTGTTGAAGGCTATCTGATCTAATTAAATTTATATTTCAAACAATACACTGTATTACTGAACTTGTATTTTCACAAAGCAGCAGATTAGATAGTTTGTATTGTTATTGTTAATATTATTCCTAGTAATCAGAACAACTCACTAATCCCGATGGACATTAATTCATTTATGTGAGCATATAATAATAATTATACTCGTACATTCTCAAAGTTTGGAAATCTTTCAGAGGAGACATTATATTGCTAAAATATATTGCTACCAAACTATGACAGCGAAAAGGTTTTTACTGTAATGCTGTTCATTGTTTCATTTATAAATAAATAAATATACACCAATATATATATATATATTGTTGATAAGAATATATATATATAACATTGTTATAAAAAAGAAATACATTATATGTAATATTGTTTATAATCCATTGATAATATCAACTCAAGGGATGGTAATCGCCATCATTATTTGACAGATAAAAAAATATTTGTACAACCTGGTGTTAATCTCTGATCGATTGCTCCATCGGATCAAGGAATGAATTTATTCAAAAAGGTAGCATGTATGTATCGTTGTAAGATAATTTTTCATATACAAGTAGTGCCTATGTAAAGGCAATTTTTTCATGTTTCATCAACAGTATAATATTATATACCCGCTATGCGTGATGATGTTCAACAATAAAAGTTTAATAACAAGTTATGAACAAAAGATACTCCTAGACATATATAAAATCGAATATTTATTTCAAATGTACGACGACTTATTATTTTCGTATTTGAACTGATAATTTGTAAATTTTCGTTATCTATTAAGTTATTTATCTTACTCTTATTTTATGCTTCACCATTTTGTTTTACTTAACAATATCTTCTTTTACGTTATTTCATAAAATGAACAGTACTTTTAGTTTACAGTCAATACGTAAGAGTAGGTAGATTGTGGAATAATTCTGTGGAGAGATTAATTAATCTTTGTGATTCCAACATTTTCCAGTGGATTTTGAGTGAAGTGGGAAGGTTATGCTACGCCACGGAAGAGGATTGATTTAATTACGTAGGTACTGTAGGTAGGTACCAGTTATTTAAAATTAAAATAGTTATTTTTCTGAATTTTGCGGTCGAACAAACAGATAGAAACTGTTGATTACGCTGATGACTATTTTATTGTAGCACTTTTCGTACAGTAAAAATCGCGTTATATGAAGCAGCTTTTAAGAAAGCACAACAATAATAATATCTGGATGATTTTTATAGCGCCGTTTTGTGGACAGATTCACCTCAAGGGTTCATCATTTATATCACAGTTATACAATAGTAATATCTTTATATGTATTATGTAGATAATATCTATATCATGCAGGTATGTATGTATGTAGATAACTGGCATTTACTGCCACGATATTTCCAATCAATGAAATTGTAATTTACATATTATTATATAGATCAAACAAGTTCCCGTTTTTCTCAATTGTTGTTTTCCTCCATCTTAACTCTTGAGGTGATATTCCCTGGACGTTTTCCTCGAATATTCTACAGTTTTACTTGTATAAAGTTAAGAGCATTTTATTGCATAGCTACTCTCATAACGATGTCGACAACCAGTGAATAAACACGATATATAAACATAACGAATATTATGAAAATAAACCTATAAACATTGATGTCTTTGGAGTACTCGAAATCAATTTCAACTATTTTACGTATGTTTTCGAGCCTGTGTTCTGCACGAGGTTGGTAAGAATTAGTAAAAAAATCACAATCAAAGTGAGTAAAATGTCGTGTTGTGACAGGTACATAAACCTTATGTAATTTCATTCACATTACCTGAATTAACTTTGTAACATATCATTTTAAACTATTTGATAAAATTAATAATACTTGATATGAAATTTTGGTTACTTGTTGTGCGAATTAGTTCTTTGCTTTTAACCATCCAGGTTTCTTCTGCAATACTCTCATAACTTTTAATACATACTTTTTATATACTTTTTATTTCACAAAAAAAGTTCTAGTATTTAATTCATCCAATATAGAGAATACAAAACAAGTAACGGAATATGAAGAAAAATAATAATAATAAAATAATTATGTGTAGACATGACGATTCGATTCCGCGAAACCGATCGTGCATTATGTGAGTAGTCATTAGTAATAACACTACACGATGCATATTTGTTCTATCGAATATGTAATTAAAATTCGTTCACATATCACTGTTATTTGTTAAAGTAATTTCTCATCTCGATTCTTCTTGATTCTCGTATCTCTGTCACAAAATATCACCAATAATAATAATAATGTACCAACTTCACATAGAATATAAAACCTATAAGAATATTACCATTAGGTTATTATAATGAAATGAAAAATTTTCATGTTTTTATAATTTAACATGAAATAAATTATTATTCAAGACACCTTAGTCAGCAAAACCAACAGTTGTGGTCCCATTCCACACCACATCCATAATGCAAACACTACCCGCTATATCCTTTCTCTTTCTCTTTCCTTTTCTCCACCTCCATATTTATGAAATAAATTTTCATATCTAGACTACAAAAATATTATGACGGCGTTTTATGGTGAAAGGAAGCGCAAAAGAATTTTTCTCTTTAGAATAATTATTTTGGGAACACTTTCAAGCGCCGAGAGTTTACTTTAAACTTTTTTAATAAATTACCATATGTATTTTTGTAATTACTGTGTAATATGTGAATATCGCACAGATCTCACATAACATGTTATTATTTAATATAAACATGGTATAATGAAAGAAAGGTCCAGTCCGTAAAATATGATGTTTATGGTGGTAATTCGTCAAGGTATCCTTTAAAACCAACATTTTTTATAATTTATTATTTATATGCTCTAATTTATTCTTTTTCTTCTCCTTAATCTTTTATTAGACCCAGAGGTTTGTTCATGCAGGAGGGTAATTTTGCGATGTGGACATGACTGTGGACATGCGATGTGGACATGACTGCTAAATAATACAGAGTAAAAAATATTGATTAAAATATTAAATTAAATTAAACCACAAAAATATGTCCAAACAAATAATTCAATTCAATTAGAATTGAAAAAAAATCTCACGCAGCATTTTATTTTATGTTTAGGTACTTAAACAAGAAGAAAGGATTATAAATTTATTCTTAAAATCTGTATAAATTCACCTAAAAACATATTGTGTAATTGTATAATAATTTTGTTTAAAATCATATAACTTATAACTTGTGTCATATAAATACATCACACTCATAATTATGAGGCAACCTCTATAATAATGCACATCTCTGATAAGGGTTTTTCTGTGGTTTCCCCGTTACCGTACAAAGGCAAAAGCTGGAGAAGCTGGAGACCGTCCACAGCGGCTCAAAATTATAATAATATGGTTGACGATAAATGATAATAGCTCAATTCTTTACATTTTATTTTAATCTACTGTTTTTTATTTGCCACATACCTAACTTGAAATGAAGCTTCGCTTTACTTGAAGCTACCTGACGATGAGAGAGGAAGCTCTTGAAAGCCGGTTCGCAAAATTAATAAAGTCAATAGTGGAAAAACTATATATCGTGTTTCATTAATATATATGAACTTTCACCAAGAACAGTCGATCGATAAATTAAACTTTAAAAAGGAAGGAGAGAGAAATACCAATGTATTTTTGAATGTAAAAGAAAACACAAGATTTTAGTTATAACTGTTTAAATTTCATTACATATGTATGTGTTACGGTATCTCTCAATATTGGGGTTGCCAGCAAACTTGAAAATAAAAGCTTATTCTCAACTTTGCCATAAAAAGTACAGCATTCAATAAGTATAGTTGTTTATCCACAGATTTCAAGCAGATCTATAATTTTAATATTCATAGTTTGCCCAGGTTTGCTGTATAGGAAATGAGTACCTACATCGCAGACCACACGGGTGAAGATTTATACACTATGTACACTAAGCAATACGAAAACTAAAGTAAATAAATATTTAACAGTATAAAATAAAAAAGATTTTTGTTTAAGATTAAATCCAAAAGCAAGTAAGCACAAAAAACAACAATTATGCCGTTAAGCTTATAAATATACATAATTCTGTATTTTTAAACATTTATTTACAAGTATTTCTATAAAAATAAATTAAAAGTGCGTCATTTTAAAGCGTATCTCAGTGCGACAATATATACCTAAATAAAAGATAAATATTCTTTTCTTCAAATTGATGCTTTTAGCGACACAACAAAGTAAACATTTGTTACTCAATATGAACCGGATTCTCAAGATTTTTTGGGAAGGAGAGTAGAAAGCGTCCTACGAGAAATAAGAATACATTAACATAAACCTCATCTTTTTTGTTAGTGTTCAAGAATAGAAGTAAAAATCCACAGATACTTATCATTGCGCTGGATTACAAGGGCCACGCGAATTTAAGATATTTATAACAGAACGAAGTTTTAAAAACACGAGAAAACAGTAGGTACATGTAATATGTAGGAACATAATATAGCTAATATAAAATAAAACGTGGGAGATTCAAATGAATAATATGCTTTTATAATTTATATAAGGCATAGAAAATATAACGTCACTTTATTTGGTAGTGCCCCCCCAGAAGGGACTTGAACATGCAACCCGTTGCATCTTTTACGCATGAAGCTGTCATCGAGGATCATAATGAGAAAAATTTGAAACCTTAGGTATGTCGCCTGGTAGATAGATAGAAGTATATACTACGCGCAAAAGACTTTTCGCGGGTTCAACTCTTGTATGGAGGCCTACCAAATAAATAAAGTGACTTTGTCTTTTCTAAACCTTAAAGAAATGTAGTTGAATATGTTAAATTTATATACACATCTTAATAAAATGGTTAATAGTTAAAGCAAAATTGATAATTGATGATGCTCAGAGACATGAAAATTCGCAAAATAATATTCGACATAAACCTATCATGACATGTCTATGGATATTCATTGAAAAAACTTTTAAACATTATGATTCTTTCTGGTACCCTATATATGTATATATATCTATATATCCATATTTTATCAGATTCTTAGATATATAAACGTACCTAATCTTCTCATTTTGATCTTATTTATCCAAATAGTAGATTAGACAAATTACTTAATTGTTTAGACTACTATCGTCCACATAACTAAGTAAAATAATACATAGGTATTTATAATATATACATACTAATTAATATTAACCAATAAATAAAATATCTTTCCTTGAGAATAAACTGCGATTTTAAATCAATTGAAAATCTTAGTGAGGGACTTTAAAATTATTTAAATAGGTACATTTTTATGTTATTTGATAGCCTTAAGCTCCTTATTTTATGTCTCTAGAATAATGTAGATGAGATGGTGTCGGAAGTAGCCCTCTGGGATTTTAGTTGTTTTTTATGCGTATTCTGTTTTGTACTTAATAAACAAACAAATTGTTATGTGTTATGTTGCATAAATTAATTAAAAATCGATATACCTATTACTTTACGGTTTCCATCGGCAGAGATAATATTTTATCAGCTGTGACATTTAAACCGCGACCGAAAAAATAATGTTATTCAAGAAATCCTTTCATATTGACGTTTCCTATAATATTTGATATTATTATTTGGCTGTTATGAATATTATCTTTAAGCTCATACTAGAATAAAAATGGTTAAAAAATAATATACAAAAATGTACATTATTTTCTACATAACACGCAATAGGTACAAAATAGAGCAGACTATTGTTTTGACTCTAAACTCTTTCATCAATATGCATATTTTATTAAGAATGTTTTTTAATATTTTACAATGCACAACCGTTACTTGATTACTTAAATCGCGATCGATTTCGGTTTACCTTTACCATTGATGGTAAAGGCTCGTCAATGGTAAAGTTTTACCGAAATCGGTCGCCATTTAAATAATCAAGTAACGGATGTCTCGAAACTGTTACATAGTTAATCCTTGTAAAATAAATGATAGATATATGTATTTTTTATTTTAAGCAACATAAAATGCAAATCTCTCCCAATAACTTGTTTTATTTTCACGCGAATTCAATTTCAATTTTATATTTTTGCATAATGTATTGAATTTGTTTTTATTTGTATATTATCTATCTATTTGTATATTATTTCAGTCTACCTTGGTACGGGCTCATGCCCAGTTAGGTAGACATTAGTGACTTATCTTTTAAAAACTGTTTTGTAAATAAAATAAATAAATAAAAATAAATAAATAAATAAATTATTTCCTTTCGAGCTCCTTTGTGAAGATACAAAAGGTTAATATTGTGTATTATTATAAATAAACAAATACCTATTAGAAATTATTAATATGACAATTAACTATTTCTTCAATGGAGGTAAATAGTCATATTTGTTTCAAACATTATCTACTGCGAGTACAAGGAAGGGTTTCCACAAGTTTCAACCATCAGATTTAGGAGATATGAGGAGTAATACGGGTATGTATGGAATCATTAATGTAAACCAAGAGAGTGTTATTTGTATGAGTATTACTTGATAGAGAATTCAGTACTATCGTATAACTTGTATCAAGATGTTACATAAATATTATATGTTTTACATGTAGTGTATGTGACCAAGAGGAATGTATAAATATTTTATCTTTTTAACTAAAGCTAATGTTGTTATTCGTTACACACTTAACTTACTTAATGGACAGCTGAAAATTTAATGTGGGACAACTTGAAAATTATTTATGTATTCTTATGTGCAATGGGGATAAAAACAAATAACCTCAAATAAAATATTTATTTCGAAAACATCACATATTGCAAGTGAATCATCATCATCATCATCGCCCTCAACGCTCCTCTCGGGAGCACAGGGCAGAAACCAGCCTCCTCCATTCAGAGCGTCTCTGTGCCAATTGCGTCACCTCTTTCCACGACATTCCTTGCGCTCTGATATCGTTGTCATAGGAACGGTGTATTGTGAAAGAGGGACGCCCGGGCCGACGGAACCCCCGCGGACGGAAAAACAGTGCTCTTTTTGGCCAACTATCATTAGGCATTCTCAAAACATGTCCCAGCCAGGACCATCGTCTCTCCTGTATTACGGAGATTACAGGTCTCTGCTGGGTGCGCCGGCGCACAGCATCATTTGTAACATGTTCATACCATTTGACATCCAAAATCCTTCTAAGACACCCGTTTTCAAAGCTTAGTATCTTCCGCTCCTGAGCCTTGGTTAAGTGCCAAGACTCACAGCCATATAGAAGGATTGGGATGATGCACGCATTGAACAAGCGACATTTTGTCCTGATGCTGAGTCCAGACGCCTTCCAAACTTTGTTCATGTTATTGAAAGCCCCACTAGCTGCTCCTATGCGGATTGGTAATTCCGACCGGAGATCACCCTCTAGCGTTATGGTTGCTCCCAGGTACCTGAATTTGCTAACCTGAGATATTTGGGAATTACCAACCATTAGTGGGATGTGAGTACTCGTGCATGTACTATTACATATGTACTCCGTTTTACCAGCGTTGATACGAAGGCCAAGGCGCAAGGAATTTTCATAAAGAGCATTAGCGTTGCACTGTAATCCGTCCACAGATGTATCAAAAAGGGCTAGATCATCCGCATATTCCAGTCTAGTGCAGCACTCCCACAGACGTCTCACTGTTTTCACGCTGTGATAAAGGCACACCGCCAGGGCCCTGAATAGATTTTCTGAGCAGGTAGTCCATAATTATGGCAAAGATAAAAGGTGCCAATACACAGCCCTGCCGGACTCCAGTGGTGATCCTGAAGGTGTCAGTTGGACCACTTGATGTTCTGACAGAACATTCAGAGTCCATATGCAGGGCTTTGATCATGGTTACCACCTTGGGCGGGATGCCATACGCGGCCAGTATTTTCCATATGGTTGGTCTGTGGGGGCTGTCAAAAGCTTTTTCGTAGTCAATGAAGCAACATGCAAGCGGTGAGTTGAACTCTTGCGACTGTTGAAGTACGCATCTGGCACAGAAAATTGCGTCCGAACAGGACTTGCCAGGCACAAACCCGCATTGTTGCTTTCTCAGAGATGCCAACACTGGTTTTTGAATGCGACTCAATATGATTTGTGAGAGAACTTTACCGGGCACACTAAGTAGTGTGATGCCACGGTAGTTTCCGCATTCCAGTGGGTTTCCCTTCTTGAAAAGTGTCACGAAAGTTGCAAGTGAATACATTCTCAATAACTTGAATAAAATTATCACACGAACTTCTTCATTTCACTAGATTATCAAGCAGCCTTCGAGTGTTCATGGATTATAAAATTTTGCTGATAGACTTCAGTTTTAGTATAAACTTGACAGTAACTTTACAATATTATAGACTTTATGTAGATTAAGTGTATTGAATGACCTCACATCAGGTGGCAGACATTTCAAAATGTCTTCTTCAGGCATTTTGAAATGTCTGCCAATATCTGTCTGTGTTATTTCATCAAAACGTTGTGGTAAGCCTGTCAGTAGGCATGGCGATGAAACACAACTAGAAGTTACCAAAAAACCTATAATATATGAATTATTATATATATTAGTCATTATTTTTTCACAACGGGTGATTGCACTCAATGCTGTAAAGCATTTTCGTCCAACCAACCACTGCCGTCAACCACTAAATGGTATATGAGAGTAGAATTCTCGATGAAAATTCCAGTCGTCACCAGGATTCGAACCTGCTATCTATAATGAGTGCGGTGGAAGTCGGTGAACGTTACTAGTGTAAAGCATGCTTAAACCAGCCAAAGCCAATTCGTAAGCATTGGAAACACCCATACTCTCTCTCTACCCGTAAAAGGGTGTGTATAAAGATCTAAGTGATCGCAGATGTCTGTTGAAAGATATCATTTATCAAAACGAACGCAGGTACCAAGTTCAGGTATATATATTATATACGAGTATGTAAAAAATATGTATGCGACATGCCTACTCTAGAAACAGGCTCATTCCAGGCATTCAAAATTATTTTGATAAAATGTTTTTGTAAAATAATTTCAATCGAAGAACAAAGAAAACAGAAAGCAATACTACAAATAAGAAAGCCATATGAACATATTTGTATTACAAAAGCGCTCGCATATAAGCAGTTGCTGATACGAATTCCAAATATGTAATTATTTAATTAATGAATATATTATTATTGTACAAACTTGTAGAAATTTCATTAAGCATATAATCATATTCCACAACACACACTTTGGATATTTACACAGAGATTGGATTAAAATATTGAAATGAAGTAAGAAGTGGTCATATTTTTATGCTAATGAAATTCATTTTCAGAAAAAGCTTAACACATACAAATCCTATTCGACATAGTACAAAGCACGGCTAGATATTAAGTGTAAGTAAGCATGTACATAATATGTAGAAGGGTTTATGTACTAGGTGCCTTTTAGTACAATTTATACTTTGAATGTTCTGAGATATATTATGTGATTTTAATACCGTACAAATGACCCATAGTGGTAATGAAGCGAAGTAAATCTTCCACATTAGGATAAGATTAAATGGGAAAAAGAATAATAAATCAATCTTTCGGTCTGTGTTTGTATATTTCCATTTTCAAACAAATAATTTCTTAGTAAATAATTATTTTGAATCTAATATGCATATCGCATATTAGTATCATCAAATATCTGAGTAATGAATTTATGAAATATAGGTACGGATAATAATATCAAAATAGCACGAATAGATAATAAAAAAAACTTAAAAATATCGTACAAAGATAAGTAACATAAAGTTTGCTGAAATATATACATACAATACATTATATACAAACTTCCCATTGAAACCGGAAATACATCGAAATCACAGCTTTGGCTTGTGTATATTAGAATTCTTATATAATATTCATAAAGTGTTGAATTCGATGAGTCTCGACTTCCTTTACATATTTCTTGTATAGGGTGAATGACAGCGGTGTGTATTCATGCTGTGTAGGCCCGCCCTCAATACAAATTTATTTAAAATAAATAAATAAAAAGCAATTATATTTCATTTGATGAAAATTAACATTACTATAATTGTATTACAAACAAATAGTTTAGTTATGTATGCAAATACCACTAAGTAATTAAATCTTTAAAACTGAATTCTATACTACAATATATAACTTTAGTATAGCAGCTATAACAATAGGTTTTGTGACATCTATATATTTGAGAATAATCCTCGTGGTTTTAAAATGACGATTTTATAGAGTTTGAATGATTTTTAATTATTTAATTTTTTATTTATTGTTCTTTCTCCACACCTCAAGGATTTTCCTCATCCATTCCTCTTTCACTGTGTTCCCTACTAAAAAATAGCCAAATATATTCTAAAATGATTCGTGTTTTTGTTTCGATCAGGTTAGTATGATTGTTTTTCCATGGTTGTTGTTATTAAGTTTTTATTATTACTATACTGATGTGATATTTCCCCTCTAGCTTTTTTATAAATGACAATCTTCTAAGCTTATTGAAGTGTAACTAATTGGGTAATGAATCACATAGGGCTGCCACACTAATGATTTGGACCCAAATTTTAATGTGTTTTAACAATAATGATTTAATAATAACAATCTAATGTATTATATGCTGTTGTGTTCTTATTTTTGAATAAATAAATAAAACACAAATAAGCCCTATTTGTAACCATATGAGTAACTAAGACCAACACTATGTTTTTTTTTTTACTTTTTATATTAAGTATAGTTTTATCTTCTAAACCGCAAGCGCCAATGTACTCACTTGAACAGATTCTCCAAAAATTTGAAAAACTTCACTGCATAAGTTTAATAAATTTCTTTATTATTATAAAACTTTAATTCCCGGTTTAACCAGATTTTCGAATCTGTGAGGAAGACACGCCACTGGTGTATGAGTACTTACTTGGGTACACTGACGTACGAGGTACAGGTAGTATTGATTTTCGACAAATCTGGTAATTTGACCTGTTGCACATCTACAGCAGTCCGTGTAAATTGAAATGCCATTATTTTCAACACCTTCCTAGCTTCTATGTGAGTGAAATTCAGAAACGTTGTGTCCCATACACATAGAAAATATACTCGTAAATAAAAATGTAAAAAGGTAAAGTGAAATGAGTAGGTATATGTTACTTCACATCGCTACACTGTGACCTTGCCTTGCTCAGATTACGGAAGATAAATCGTTAAAAAAAATTGATACAGAAAGTAGAGAGAGAGAGAGAGAGAGAGAAATAATACCAATTATTTAGAGAGCTTACTAAGTACTTACTCAATATGTCAAATAAATGTATGTATGTAATATTTATATCTGTGTGTGGTTAACAAAACTTATAACAAACTCGAACGCTTGATTATAGATTTACCCCCGGGTTTTAAATAAAATGATTTCTGCCATTCAAATTTTGTAGGCATGAATATGAATTAGTGATTTATTCGTTAAAGTTGTGTAAAGTTTAACTACCAATATATCTGTATTATTATTAATACAGACAATTTGTGTAGGTTCAATAACCCGGGGGAATATGATATTAATTTTATATTAGAGTAAACAAACTGACTCCACTCTTAAAGCTCCGCATCAACCTTGAAATAGAATAAAACTGCTTCAGTTGTTGGATAAGCAAAGAAGAATAATTAAATTAAGTGGATTTGATGGGGATGCCTTAATATTCAGCGGCGAGATACTCCACCAGGTACCATTCAATTATTCTACATAATATAATTATAATATCTGCAGGAAAGTTGTTCAATGTAATTTTTCATATAGACTGAACACTGGCATAGTGGTATTAAACTAGAGAGAATCAAAATATTAATAAATCGTCACCTAAACGGATAAATAGGAGTCCTTGGACTCATGCAATATCCGAGAAATAAATTTATTTCAACATAGACTATACAATGTACAATAAACAGAAGTTACATAATACAAGCTGTACCTACCTAGTTGTTGTTCTATATTTTAATTAATAATAATAAAGACAATTTGTATTTGGCGCCGTTTAATGATCCGTGACTATCTCAAGGGCGCCGTGGCTTTTCGTGAAAAGCAGTGTTTTCAGCTTACTCCTGAACGTTATATATAGTAGGTATAAATAAGTTATTTAAGACTTTGATAGTATCATGTAGACCTGCGATTATATTTGCTGTCATTCATTTTATATTTACTCAGACTTTTAAATGCGATTTGTTAAGTTTAACATAACAAACTATTGATTAATTGATGCCAATATTTATTGACCGATTCTAGAAAAATATATACTTAAAAGAAATGCGTCAAAAGGCTTATTGCAGAAGCAATCTCTTTCAATCAATTCCTTAATCTTAAATATGATTAATCTTAGTATTCAATCATAATATTTTAGAGTGTATTGTTCCCTAAAAAACACATTATGGTGAATACTTTTTTTTATTTCAATTCTGAAAAAAATATACACCTAAATGAATAAAACGTGAACAAAGAACTATTATGTCATGTGATCATGTAAGTATTTATAAAGTGTTCAGATATGAAGAAAGCTAATGATTTGATGTCTTTAATTAAATTTCAGTAATATTTTCAGTCAAATATCGATAATATGGCTTGCCACCCATCCTGAATGTCTTGATTTTATATTGGCACGAAGAGGACAGTTTTCATGTTTCTTACGTGCAGCTGATCTGCTGGCTTCCCCACTTGTGGGATATGCCGTGATGGTATAGTAGTAGTAGTAAATATCGATAAGAAATATTTATTTGAATCAGCGATGTGATAAATAGACAATCGGCAAAGTATTTTATTTCAACGAGTGTAGATATATAGTTTTGTCAATAGAATTGGTATACATAAACCTCACGATAAATGCATCAAATACGCAAACATTGCATATACATACATACATTATTATTGTTGAATGTACTTTGTGTATATTTGTTTCCACAATTGTTTGATGCGCCAACATTTTTTAATTTGCCTTGTATTTAAATTCCTGGATTCTACAACATTCTCCATGAATAATGTCAAGCGCAGTTTATTTTAACGTTAAGAGTAACATTTTAAAATAAATATGTATAAAATTTTAAATTGTAGCTGTGACTGTAAATGTCGAGAACACAATATTCAAATTAAGCATTTTTAAATTCACTGAACGTGCGGCTCATGTACCCACACTGCTGGACAAATAAACTTAATTATGCTTTTTATTAAGTTCACAACATAGTCATTAGTCTAAATATTGTTATTACAAATTAAACACTAAATTAAATCATCCTTTATCTTGATAAATTAAAATAAATAAATGAACACTGAAAGTAAAACATAGCCTCGTTACAAAGCATCTGAACACATGTTTTAGATCTGTATAAGTCTAATGTAAATACAAAAACTTAATATTCATTTCGTCTAGATGGATATAACAATATAAACATTGTGTATTAGTCTCAGAATCAAGTATCTACAAACATGACATGCACAAATATATTATTGTTATCTACATAAGTATAATATCTAAGTAGGTATATCAACTTAAAAGAGTAGTTAGTTACGCAGATGGATATATATACATATATCTACAAAATGTATCATAAAATAAATAAGAAACGTCAATTTGATCCCTACATCGCGTTATTGAATTGGAAATAGTGTAACGGTTTAGCGGAAAGCGGAAAGGTAAGGTACACAAACGATGATAGAACGGGATGTATGGGAATGTATTGTACGAGATATAGGTATATCTACGTACATATTCCTATATATTAGGTATATAATATGATTGCCTTACTGCCTCACCCTCAATAAAGCGATAGAAGCACGCAATAATATGATTAATTCATTATGAACATTCAATGGAAATATAAATTATTGCTTTCCAAAATGCAAATTTATCTCATTCCATTTGAAAACGGTTATTATTTGTGTTCCCTATATTTTCTCCGCCTGCCTCTCATAAATACAACACAGCGCAGACTATTCATAAATATCTGCCATACAGTATCTACGTTAGAATATTATATTTTAAATTATAGTTCTCATTACCGCAAATAGAGTGAATCCTGCACAACGACAACGTAACTAGCGGGTGCACAAATACCTTATTCTATATTCAATTCTTCTCGTGAACCTACATTAAAAAGCCCATCATTATGTTTTGTTTCAAGAACACACTATACTTCATATTCTACAAAATATGTAAATTATGTGTCTTAGGAAATGCGAAGTTCGAAGAAAATATTTGTTTTTAGATTACTCACGAGTATCATGATAATACTTTTTAAATTCATACGTATGAAAGAAAAATACTAAATGTCAATTTAGTAATGAAACATAAATATTATTAACAGAATGGGAAGTTAACAAGACACGTATAGTTGGTCGGTTGATTGGAAAACAAATTTGTTGAGTTTCAACAATAGACATTAATAATGAATTCTATTCGCCTCAACATATTCAGTGAGAAAAGATAGAAAGGTTATATATATATTTAGTTACAATCCATTGGATTGGTCTGCAACGAGTTTGGTTTTTCTTCTCCATTCCTCCCTATTCTCAGCCAGTCTTTTAAGCTCTACGTATGAGCCACAGTTCATGTCCCTCTTCAGTTGGTCCATATATGCGTCTCTTGGTCGGCCTCTGCCATTTGTTCCCTCGGTCTTACCCTCCGCGATGGCGATGAGTAGTCCTGGGTGCCTGATGTTGTGGCCAATCCAGTTAGCTCGTTGTTGGCTGATTCTCTTAAGGAGTTGCCTTTTTTCGCCTACCCTGGTTAAGACTTCTTCGTTTTCGACGTGCTCCGACCAATGGATCTTAAGCATGCGTCTGTAGCACCACATCTCAAAGGCCGCCAACCGTCCGCTTTCACTCTTGCTGATGGTCCATGTCTCACAACCATAAAGCAGAATGCTCCATACAAAGGCTTTAGTAAGGTTCTTCCTTACGCTTAAGTCGATATTTGGGGATTCCAATATCTTCGATTTTTTGTTGAAGGCAATCCTTGCCTGGTTTATTCTGCTTACAATTTCTGCTTTGGAGCGTCCATCCTGGTTTATTCTGCTGCCCAGGTACACGAATTCACTTACTTGTTTGATGCTCACTCCATTTAATGCAATGTTCGCAGTCGCTTCCTCTCTTCCAACGACCATACGTTTTGTTAGAAAGGTTAGTGTATTATTATTTTGTATTCTCGTACATATCAGTACAGTACGAGTATGGTGGGAACATTATAATGAATAAGATGAGATGTCATTTGATATAAAGTCATATACTTGAAAAAATGATTATCACTTAAGATGTGACTGTTCATAAAAATATTTTAGTATGAAATAGAAAGTACACATTACGATAATATGAGTTTTATTCAACACGTAAAATGAACGAAATTAAGTTTTTATTTTTATAATGTAAAAAGCTTACATTAATTGAGTATAGTGAAGAGATGAGTATTTGGCCTATTTAATAAAATAATATAAATGTGAAGAGAAAATATTTTCCAGATATCTGATAGTGTTGTGTAGCAGTAGACAAAGGGTGAAATGGAATAAGAAAATAGATTCTTTAGGGGATCTTATTCCCTTATTGTAATGCGGACTACGAGATAAGCGACTCTAGACTGATCCCTCAACATCCCACGATTTCGAGATTTTAATAAATAAATTGCTAAATTTAGGAAGGTTACCAACATTTACAGGTTTTTATCGTCAGAGCTACAGTAAAAGACGTGTTAAAATAAAGTCATACGTTTTAAACATTTTCAGAGACTTTGTATTATATTGTAGATACATACATATTTATTTCAAACGACAATTCACCCACGTCTTGTATGTTGACTAGTAACTTTAACCATGTATGTACGAATGATAAGAACGCACACGGCACACCTGTAGGCTTAGGCTGAATGGTAGAGCCGAATGTCATAAGCAGCTGGTGTTAGAAGTCATCAGTAACGCTTATAATAATACTAGCTGGCCCGGCGAACTTCGTACCGCCTAAGAATCAATGAACGATTTCATACATACATCTTCTTCCCCTTGTCCTAGTTCGGTCGGGGGCCCATTGTCCCTAAGTATCTAACTATATTAAAGAGATAACTGTCCACCGCTGCTTCCAGGACCTCTGGCCACTCCAAACCAAGCCTTTCAACACATGTTCGACACCTGCCCTATCTTCTGCCCTCTCCCACTGACTTTATGAATGATTAATATTATTAATCTCTTTACAAACTCCCGTAATAGGGAACATGCATGTGTGAGGAATATGAATAAATGTTATCAATTCATATTAATAAATATACGCTGATCATGAATATCCTAATAAGAAACCATAAAATAAAACTTTTCATTCATTATTTTCATTTTAAAAATCCATATTTTCTGTTATTGAATTAGTCCGGTGTGACGTCGCAAGTCGCTATTTTGTATTGCCACACGTTTCACTCTTAGTACTGTTTGTAGCGCCTGATATCGTCAAACACTGCTCCGCCACGAGTGGACCTTTTTGCGGCGAAGTGTGAAAATTGCTTTTTTAAATGGCGATAAAAACCTTAAAAATGCACATTTAAAAATATAAAAAGTACCATAATTTTTCTAATTTTCTGTACTATTTTTTGGGTTGAAAATTTTTTTTTGTGAATGTTCCCTATTGTCAAAGTGTGTCATCGAAGGTATAGTGTAAAAAAATATAATTCATTTGGAACTTTCGCAGTTTAGCGGCCCCACCCGTTGTCGAGTACTTTTTTCCATAGAAAAAGTAATATTTTCGAAACTTGAGGAAATTGTTGCCATGTGGTGAATTATTTTTTGGTCACCAAATTTTTGGAAATTTCTTTTATAGGAAAAAAAATTCGCAACTATGAAACTTGAGCGGCCCCATCCGTTGTCAAGTAATATGTACGGAATTTTAGGAAATTAATTTTCGAAGTGGATTTTTTTGCCGGCAAATTAAAATAATTATACATATGGCAACAATTTCCTCAAGTTTCAAAAATATTACCTTTTCTATGGAAAAAAAGTACTCGACAACGGGTGGGGCCGCTAAACTACGAAAGTTACATTAATTTTTTTTTACATAGACAATTCACACACATCGAGCTAGTCCCAAACTTAGATGAATCTTGATTATGGGTACTAACGCGACGATACACACATATACAATGCACTATATACATATATACGTAACACCCAGACCCAGGACAATTTGAAAAAGGTCATTCTTCACTTTGCCCTGTCCGGGAATCGAACCCGGGACCTCGTGACTCAAAGGAAAGAGCTCCGCGCCACACCGGCCGACATGAACAATTTATGTTGAACAATTATACTTAACTGAGATTTGTTTATAAATTATCTGCAGTACGTAATATAATTATGTAGGTACTATTTTTTTTTTCAGGTAGATTTTACCTATTCATTTAAAATTTATAAAAATTCTTTCCATGATTTTTTATAAATTGAAATATCAGAACTACAGATGTTAATTTGTATGGATAACGTTTTTAATTTGAGAATGTATAGAAAAATTATCATATAAATAGTCCAATCTATAAAAAAACTTCATTGTTGATTTTGTATAATTCTCCATATTGCATTTTTAGTTGAAATTAAAAATGTATGGCGTAAATAATTTTCTTCGTAATTTTTCTTCTCTGTCTGCAAATTTCACTACACAATCTTGCATCAGAACTACCTACATGAACACATTCTTATTTTCATCTTTAATAGCACAATTTTTGGTTCAATAATAATTTTCCATCTGCAAAAATAAAATACAATTTCAAATATAATCTGTGCACGTCCACATTTATGTGACAGATCTATCGATACATAAATATTAGTCGAATAAGTCGGTAGTTACATGGCAATAGGTTGTATCTCGCATTTTTTGCGTTTTCAAGTTTGTTCCATAAAATGCTCAAAATAGTGTAATATTTGATGTGGCAAAAAGATATGTCTCTTTATAGTCAGAATAAAGAGAGAAAAGACGTAACTTATTGACATGTAGAAAGATTCTTTTCATCAACATGGCAAAAAAATTCAAATATTTTTAAACTGCAATAAATTATTTAGTGAATGTTACATACATCTTGTAGAAGAAATTATTAAGAGAATGTTACATCTATCTTGTAGAAATAATAATAACCTTCATTTTGATATATAATGCTCGAAATTTGGCTGAAATATCTCTTTTGCAAACTTTGTTTTTGCTCTCCTGTAAAATTATGTTTTAGTGAGATACAACCTATTGCCATGTAACTACCGAATTATAGTAAACAAATATTAGTACACATTTCGTTCATATTAGTTATAGTAATTTGGTTCTTAATATAGCAGAACCTACGGATTATTTTAGCACAATGCAACAGGCGACGTGGGGGCGCTAATAGCGTATGGACTCTCCATATTGTTTTTATTTTTGAAATTAAAAATGTATGGCGTAAATAGTTTTCTTCATATTTTTTCTTCCCGTGAATTTGTAAGATGTTTTAATAGCCTATAGTTTATTCCGGGCGGAGAAGAATCCAACAAATCAAAGATCATTCAAATCGGTACAGCCATTCTTGAGTTATAAGTGTTGTAACACACACGTCTTCCTTTTATATATTAGATTATTATCTACAAAAATAAGAGTTACGCAAACTTTATTTGGTGAAGGACTAGTGATGAACGTAATTAATGTTTATTTTTCAAGTAGGTATACAATTTTAAGAAATGCCATGATGTCATAGGTATATATCTACATATTACTAAAAAACTGACTTTATGGCAACACAATATAAAATGGAAAGAATATATATTTTAAAGGAGGATGGAAACAAATTTCTTCTTCTGAAAGAGATTTTGTGTTATTTGGAAAACATCTTCCCAAGACATTCTTTACGTTTCAATATTACGTTCCAACTGATATAAGAATAATATGAAATGAAAGAGTACACAGATTCATTTTTGGCATGATTGTACTATGAAAAATAATCATACCATAAAATAATTATGCCATTAAATAAATATATCATAAATTGATGAAAGAAGATATTATCGAACTAATGAATTTGCCAGATTTTTTAATACATGCTTGTGGGAATCTTTTATTACCATTTATTAATATTTACAAGGTTCTTCTACATAATATTTTACATGGCCTAGAAATTTCTAAACAATATCAATATTATCAGATGTGTATCGATGAAATACTTATCTTATATAGAAGTATAAAATGAACGTATATTTCATAGAATTTGAAAACACAAACTATACGAAAATAGAAATTTGTTCCCCACAGGGAGTAATAGATTATACATAATTAAATATGAATTTAATATTGAAATAAATTGATACAATTGTGGAACGACTTTGTTACTGACATAATGTTAAATTTGAACTTAATCAATAACAGCAAGATGATATAATATTGTATTCAAAGAAAATATATATCAAAGTTATCTACAATATATTATATGATGCCCAGGTAGTATTGTAATTATTGAATTTTAGAAAATACTCTAGAGATACGGAAGGGTTAAATGCAAGTAGGGCAATACCTAGTGATCTGAGGTATGCGAATAGACAGACTCAAATGGAAATTCCAACCACGAGCTATATCCTCCCTGACCCTACATTACGGTTCCGTATCGATGCCGTAGCTTTGCGTTCTCAATTATATAGATAAGTCTACGTCAGCTACGATATGAACTAAAAAATATTTAATTTTAATATTTTTTAAGTGATCATTTCAACACTTATAGAAGTTATATCTACGCAACGAGTAGGTACATGGTATTTTACGTATGATAATCAACTCGTTTATTCAGTGTAGTGTTAGAATTTTCAAGAACAAATTTTATATTTTGTGATATTCTGCGATTGGCGTCTTATGAATCATCATAAAATAGAGTCAGTCTGCTGCCTAATCCACTTGTTGGAAATACCTTTAAAGTATGTATTTGAGTGTTATGAAATCTACGTCTGGTAGAGATTGAGTAAGTTTCATGATCCTAAATATACACATTTTCATTAAAATTTAAGGCTCAATTCATAAGAAATATCATGAAGCATTAAGTTGATTATATTTCCAAAGGAAGATTACTACAAGCACATCTATGTTCCTGGTTCAAATCGTCATACTTTCCCGTCTATTAAACTTTATATATTTTCTTACCAGATAGTTGACTTCAAATGACAATTTTAATTTTTTAACACTAATAAAAATTAAAGTAACATCTTCAGCTGATATAATTTCTGATTCAGCGCTAGTTATATAGAAAGTGTAAGAACAAAGTTGGGCCCCTCTATAGATGAGTAATATTTTATGTATCTAGTTAGATTGATTGAAGTGTGCTATATTGTTTTTGTTCTCTGGAGAAATGAAGTATGTAAATATTGTACCTTGAAGGAATACAGTGAAGTTGTCAAAAAAAAAGAAAATCAACCAGGAGTTTGTGCCAGTTGCATTCATTGCAAGGAATGAGGGTAATGATCACATTACTGATGACAAGAGTTGTCTAGCATATTAAGCAGCAGGGGAGAGGATTATAGATTCAACCAAATTAATATATTTTATAAGTCGACTTTATCAAGTGGACTGGAAACGAGTTATAGTGTTCTCTTATTTACAGCAGTGCTTTGACTAGTGGTTTATAAATGTTGAATGTAGTACTTGCATTTTACTGGAATTTTGTTTATTTGTGTGAGTAAAGATATTAAGAGTATCATTCAACAGTTACCTAGTCTTCACAAACAACAAAATGTGCAAAATCTTTTTAATACGAAGCAGGAAAGGTGTTTCGATGCTTACGAATCGGCTTAAGCTGGTTTAAGTTCACTTTATACAAATGTATTATCATCGTATTGAGATACATATAATGTACTTATAGTATGTCAGGAGGAGAGACCTGTTGCAGTGTAATACATTATTTCGTTGTAGTACATAACTGTGAGTAAGAATATAAAAATGTATTGTTTAAGTTTAAAGAAATACTGCAATGCCCTTGAGGTTGTAAAAGGTTACAATAAATTGTGGTGAGGATTTGTCAATGGAAGCCCTTCAGGTGATCTCTGAAGTGCATCATAAAATAATAAAATTGAACGATAAGCGTAGATGACGTAGAAAATATCATTCCATAGCTCTAATTACTTTTAGATCTCTGAAAATATAACAAATATTTAGCCATTTTTTGTTAATTTTTTAATGTGGTTACAATATTAATTCAGACCTTAGGTTATTAAAGAAATTTTATGAATTACAAGACGATATATAAAATAAAATAAAACCACAAAAATACGTCAAAAAATTAGTTCAATTCAACAGAAAGTCACAAGTCTCCTCAGATAGCACATGCGTAGCTGGTGTTAGAGGAGACTTATTAATTATTTCATTGAGCGAAAATCTTATAAAAATTTAAACATGGATTAAATATTCCTGCTATTATTAAAATAACGAAGTGTATTATAACGAAAATACTTAAGAAAAAAAAACATCCAGTATATTTACACAACGAAGAAGAAAATGTAAGTAGATTTAGAGTACAAACAATTCTGGAAGGGAGTTTTGTGAAAATGGCGGAGATTATGGAACCATCAAAGCGATTTACTTTTCTCTTCATTAAATCTAAGTGCACCACAGATAGCAAGGAGTATATTCAGTATTACTTTAGTTCACTCATTTCTTGTATGCTTTAGTTTCTTTGACGCTTCAGCAGTTTGCGAAATAGCTTTGCAATTTATAAAACATTAAGCCTCAGTGGGATATAAAACAGTTGTATGGTTCACCTAGAATTAGCACGTTACATATGTTTCACACATTGTTGTATCCATGGATATGTAGCATAATTGAAAAAAGGTTTAATATAAAAATTAAAGGATTCTTCACCAACAAAATATCTTCGAAAAATTTAATTATTCATTGTATGCACCTACCTAAATATGCATTCGTGTGACCAAAAGAATACTATAAAATATTTATTATAGGTACATGCTAATAATAACTTTACTTTTCAATTTACTATTTTGAAAATAGTCATAACAAATAGCTTATTTAAAATTTTAAGGGTTTAAATGTTATAACATAAAGGGAGGGGTTCCTAATACTTACGAAGAGAGAGGTTACCACCAATAACTTCAATTCTCATATCATCCAGTAAGTCTAGACCTTTTTTTATATCCAACAACTGTAGGCATAGTCAAAACACATTTAAGCGTTACGTTTTCGTTCGAATGTTGACGACGTTGCGAGAACGCGTCAATTTTCGTAGCTAAAATACACAAGTAGCTACGAAAATTGACACGTTTTCGCAACGTCGTCTACATTTGAACGAAAACGTAACGCTAAAATGTGTTTTGACTTGGCTCACTGGTGCTCTTTAATTATTTCATCCGATTACTGACATTCTTTGATGTTCCTTGGTGGAAAATATGAGACTGAGAATACACACATTTATGTATACACAAAACACATATGTGGATGTTTTTAATTGACCAAGGACAGCAAAGGACAAACTCACTTCCTGTATGGTGAAGGAAAAAATGAAAAAAAATCTATAGTTACTGGAAATAACGCAAATTTCTTTTTAAATCCATTAATTCCAATATCGTCGGTTCACATTATATACTTGGAGTTTAGTAACACGTCGCAAATATAAAGCTGATGGTTGGCAAATTGTTTTTGCAAAACGAAATACGAAAACAAATAAAAACAGGAAACGGACAAAATAACTGTTTAACTAGAAATCGCAAGGGGTTACGTTTGAAACATTCCTATTGAATCTATGTGTACTGAAGTGAATATAAATCCATTTCCAGTTAATCGGCTTCTTTGACATTAAACCGTTTTGTGGTAAATTATCATTCTGACTGTTAAATTATTGATTTTCACGGTAAAGAAAAAAGGGAAAGTTAATTATACGTAAACTTCTGAGCTACTAATAGTAGGTACATATAGAATGATTGACCTTTAATCGATGATATCTTCATATTACTAAATCAGTTGTTTACTTAAAGTCAAAAGATTATTTCAGAAAGATATATTTTGTAGCGTTGATCTCCCAATACGATATTGTAAATTTTCACGATATTTTCTGTAGTGGTTACCTCAGTCAGACGTCCTGACCAAGGAGAGTCTTCCGTGCTTGTTTTTCCACAACGAAACCCAGTAAAATGACGAAAAAGATTCATCATAATATTTTTCAAAAGATTTTTTCTTTCGTTTCCAAAACAAATTGTTTGGTTTAAACGAATAACAAAGCAATTCTTCTACGAGTATAAATATCAGCAAAAAAATATTTATGTTTTTCAAAACAATAACCTAACCAAATGTATTATAACTTGTATACAAGTTTCACCGCTTCATTCATTTTTAGCCAACTTTTATCAATCTCCCCTGGTAGAAAATATGAACTTTAATTTATATGAAATTATCCCATGTTATTTCTTAAATAAATGGACTGTATAAAAATACACCACACCCAACCTTTTTTATGGGCGGGTGGCAGAGATATCATGTATTTAAGTGAATATGGTAAGAAGATCTAATGTAACAGTTTTGATTTCACGTTTAAAAGTGTAGATACGTTATTACTATGTATTCTTTACAAATATCTAAGAAATCATAATTTCGTCAATGAAATACAGATTATCTCGTAACTGTTCCCTAAATGGTTTGTGTCTTTGATCAGTAGATAATTTTATGCATAAAAAAAATCTTAGAGATCGATGGAAGATATTCCCTTACAACACACATTTCTAGAATAAAACCTATAAAAGGTTAGGTCTATCAGAAGACTTTTCCTCAAGACAATAAGTATGCCCTTTGCATATATTTATTTTGACAATAAACTGATTTATAATATTTTATAATTTTGGGCTCAATTTTTATCCATTATAAACTTCCATGTGAGTTCGTTCGGATAAAAAGTATTATTTGAAAGGAATACGGGAAAATCAGTATACCTACCCTGATATATTCATGTAAAGATGTATATAAAGCAACAGCCTTAAATATTCAGAGGCGCCGGAACGGCGCTCCGGAAGCATATTGAGAAGTTTGTAATCAGAAACGTCGCGCGTTCCGGACCTTCTATATAAAAAGTTTAATATAAAAATAATATATTATCGACAATTTTAATACTTTGTTGGAATTGAATTCTCGATGGATATGAAAATGATTTATGATGTGATGTGCTTTGTTGTACTACTGCTACCTACTGGGTGAGTAGCTGATCAAATTTTGATGAGAAATATTTTCACAAATTTATTTCAGCTGAGTAGTATTGGTTTCGAACGGGAAAGCTTTTCATAAAATATGAAAATTAGAATAACTATGTTGGACTAGATAATAATAATATTTTGAAGTTATATTATAAATTGATGCATTTTAATAATATATTATAGTAATATCTACTTATAGTATAGTGTAAATATATTATTTTAATTAAAAAAAAACTTTTATCTACAAAATTTTCTTTTAAAGGTATAATTACTATTTTAAAATATTCAATTCTAGTAATTAAAAGTTATCTTGAATAAAAAAGTAAAAAGAATATTAACCTCCATTAAATATTCCAAGCAAATCTCCATTTGGTTAAATCGTTTTCTTCAATGGCGTTGAAATTTGTGGTAAAAACTTAGACACTTACGAGTCTGTTTGTGACCTATTTAAAAATATATTACTTTTTGGTGGGCGAACATCTTAATGTTATATTATTATGAGATGAGATTAATAAAGATATCCACTTAATATGAAGCCACTACACCATTGAGAACTTTAATACGCAAGGTTAAATACATTCAATATGAAAGAAGGTACCTACCAAATAATAAATTTGAAAATATAACGAAAGTAGGATCTATATTTAGGAACTATACATTATGAAACTTGTTTAGAATGGCTGATTCACAGTTTCCTGATAGATCTTATGCCTACTGACAGAGGGCTTATCATGACGTTTCAATGAAATATCATTTATCATCTTCAAGTGACTTCATCTAAACATATGGTTCCCTCCCCAGGTAGTTAACGGAAGCGATATGGTCATCGCTTGGATCTCGACCCATTGTGGTACCACACCTAATGAGGATGTGGAAGCATTGACAAAGGAGGCCACCACGAATGGTTTAATTTCTGGTAATTTTGAACTCCCTTGAGTGATGTTCAGCGTTCTGTATTTTTCTGGGCAATGACTGAATGAGATAAAAAAAACATAAATGTACTTAGATGTATAAACCTATATGTTTTTAAAATACTTTTGGTTAATGTTTTAAAATAATTATATACAAAATTTGACGAATTTTAATCTCGAAAGGGATAAAGAACTTTAAAAGTACGCCTTTTTCTGTGTTTTAAAGGCATTTTTATATTTGTAATACTAGTGGATTCTTTCTTGGAACATTCATGTATTTTAAATAAATAATTTTATATAGCCATTTAACGACTGAAATCATTGGTAATGTTTTTTTATCCTCGTTAAACAGTAGATATTGATTTTCGCAGCAAATCTCAAAAGGGTTTAGTTGTTATAGGATCAATATGGTCGTAATGCTATAAAGCCTGTGAAGTGGTGAAACTTTTGTTTTTACAACTCATGGTTATCGGAAAATATAAAAGGAAACTACTCAAATAAAATTTTCCCGAATTCCATACTCCGCAGAAGCCTAATAAAAACACATTACGTAGAATACAAATCTCAACATCCTTCGTGAAGGAATAAATTTATTTTCTTAAAGAATTATTTTGCGTGTTCATTGGGAAAGGGTTCCAAAGTGTTTAGGTGTATCTTGAGATCTCCAGTATTTTACCGTAATAAACAATTTTATGCCAAATTTATATGTGTTTAACGAATAAACAAATATGAATGTTATTACGTGGGTGTATATTTGTAAGTTGTCAGTTATTCGCTCAGATTTAATATGATAGTAGCAATGAATAGAGATGAATACAGAAAGGTATATATATATGTGTGTGTGTGTGTGTATTGTGTAGAGCAGAAGAATATTAACGTTAAAATAAACACTATTTATTATGTATCTACATACCTATATATCATACTATTGTATATCAACTTTGTGTTCAGCAGAACATTTCTCATTAATGCTAAAGTCAACTTAATATATTTACAGGTATTACTATTACGGAAGGTAAGATGAATAATTTGATCCCTTTGAAAATGTTCTTGTGTAGATATTACGTATCTCAGCAGAGAGAAAGACAAACCTGTACCTTAAAGATAAATCTGATGTGTTTATGTTTTAGGAATATGCTTGGTGTGGTATTACACAGAATCGTATATGACGAGAATTAACAACTTAAAAGCCTATTGATGGTATGTTCATAATTATCTACAAAGCCAAGAAATACTGGACTAAGCAATCTATTCATAAGCCGGACAAAGTACAGCTGCATTTATATGGCTTATGACGTAGTCATTATCTACTTAAATTCTTAGAAGCTTGCAAAATATTTAATTCAACTAATACAACTAAATAAATACAATAAGTACAGAAATATAGTAAAAATCACTTTCAACGCACCATTTTATTATATATATATATATTTGAGGTGAAGGTTTTACTTCATTTCACTGCGTACAGTCGGGCAGAGACTTGGCTCTTGCCTTTGCATGTGGGACGAGACACGGCCTTCACCTCATACTATCTCCTGCGTAAAATCAAGTGATCTTTCATTAATGGAATGCATGTTGCACATGCATTTCCGATGAATATTTGATCACATAGTCATTCATATATAGGTATATATATATAAAGAAAAAATGTGGAAATACTAAAAACAAGTAAAAAATTCTCTACAGAATTTATCTCAAATTTTCACATAATATACCTACAGTGCTCTACAGATAATGTGTGTAAATCTCTTTGATTCAATTGTTTTTTTTATTATTTATATTCTTTGTATATTCAGTGTTTTCAATTTTAATATAATAAAACCTTACGTTGGTTGAAAAATGAATCTTGTATACGGGGTAAAGTGTGATTCGATAACGGGTTAAATGACTCTCTGCCTACCCCTCCTAGGACATGGCGTGAGGGTATAGATATATAGATAGACAGATAAATTGTTTACGAATGGAATCTCAAATAAAATATTCACATTGTATTACATTATAGTTAAGTAAGTTTTGTTTTTATTTTTTTCTTTCTGTGTTTTGTACTGTACTAGCAGTTAAAAAGGACCATGAAATCAAAGATGGGCTGATTAAGTACTACAAATAAGTTGAATCTTTATTATATTATATTGTGTAAAATTTATTTGTATGTTGCCCATTTTAAAACAAAGAATTTGATATTATTATATATTAACCGTACGTTATATAGAAGAGTGTTGTGGACAGAATGCGCGTGAATAAATTACGGTGGTTTGGGCATGTTGAACGAATGAACGAGGTAAGAGTGACAAAGAGGATATAGGTACTTATCTGAAAGAAAGGGTGTGAGGAAACGCGGGCGTCCGAGAACCACGTGACTTGATCACGTGGATCAAATTCTCAAGGACGGCCGCGTGTTGAGTAAGAGGAACCGACGTGCGTGTATGAGAAACTGTATGAATGTGGAGGAAGCGAAGGAAGTGTGTAAAGATAGATCTGTTTGGCGTTCCGTTCTCTCTGCCTACCCCACTTGGGTGGGACACGGCGTGAGGGTATAGTATAGTATAGTATAGTAACCGTACTTTTATTTCATAAATATTTAACTAGTTTTATTTTTTATTTACTTTTTGTTCTGATATACTAAATACAAATACTTCAAAATATTTAAACAAAATTTAACTATTTTTTGTTTGATGTTTGCTCTTTAGATGCTTTGGATAGTTTGCTTCTTCAATTGTTATGTGTCATTAATATTTTTTATGTTTTAACATGTGAAATACTTACTGCCACGTACTTAAATAAATAAAGTATGCTTTCATTAAATAATATAATGACACGAAAAAAAACCTAAAAAATAATAAGTATATCTTCAATGGCACCATCAACACCAGAGGTTACCAAACTTTTTTTTCTCATATTTTCGCTGGTTCCGGTGAACTCCCTGCATTTCTACTCCCCCGTCGCTAAATTTTCGAGATGGTAAAGGAATTTGAAATAATTCAAAACTCATCGGTTTTCTTAAAGAATATTTACTTGAATTATTAAATATCTGTTACTTTTACCGAATATCCGATACTTTTATTATGGATTCGTGGACCCCCGCCTTCGACGCGTGCACCCCCATTTTTTAGTCACGCCAACCTAGACCCCCGTCGAGTCTCCCGTGGACCACTTTGAGAATCTACACGTTTAAAATACAGGACATAGAAAATTAAATTCTAATATAATTTAGATTCCTTCAAAGAAAGAGGTCTGTTCAATTTTGAGGGAATCAATAAAGTCAACTAATGAACAGTTTGCAAGCATTCGAAGTGTGGTTAGATCGTAAAATGCTCAGAATTCACTGGACAGACATGGTTACCTAGCTAGAGGTGACAGGGAGCTGTCGTCAATCATCAAGGTTTGGAAGGTCTCACATCTGGGACGTGTTCTGTTTGGGAAAAACTACAACTTTCTCCAATGTATATTGAAGGGAAAAATAGAGAGATGCCGAAAACTTGGTAGGAGTCAGATGTCCTGGCCTAAGCAAGTGTGGAGGAGCTGTTCCGAGCAGTGCAGAATAGGGACAGGCTCACCGAGATGATCATAAACTTTGGGGGATCCGATAGGACACATGAAGATGAAGATTATAAAAATTAATATTTATTCGTCAATAAACATATTTGACTGAAATACATGTTACAAGATATATATATATATATATACATAAATATCCTATATCCATAAACATAATACAGTAGGTACAGTAGAAAAGTTATCTCTCTTTAATCGTTCTTCGTATCACGTCATGTACGTAAACCTTTCAGATGCACCTTTACCTAGTGACTTTATATCTCTATAATACATACACCTAATGATATTATTGTTGTATTTAATGGGCCCTTTTAACAATGTCTTTATTATCCTCCTTATATATAATAGGTTATAATATTATATTATAATGTATTCATGTTCATTATGCTTTTATTAAAGCGTTGAAACTCATACTATATTTTATTTCTTTGTAATGTCATTTGAAATACGATATTCCGTTTTCCTCTTCGTTTTCTCTTGCTTTTTTCACTGTAGAACTAGAGTAACAATAATAATGTTCCATTTTTCTGAACATATTATTATATAGGTAAGTACATTGTGACTGAGCTTAAGGAGGGTTTACTTTGCAAAATATTTTAGACAATAAAAAACGTGCGTTTCATACACCTGACGCAGTAAAATTATCAACCATTATGTTCCTTGCGAGTGAATTCTCTTTTATTTTATTTTAATACATAGATTCGTCCGTGTATGTTTAGAGGGTTCTTATGCGAGTGTTATGACTGTTCCAAAAGTTTACTAATGTGAAGAAAGCTCTTTAAGTTTCGGTTTTTTCAATTTTTCCCTGGCGTTCCCGGCAAAGATTTAGTCTCCCACTCTTTCCCGTAAGTTTCCGAGTGCCCTGTAAAAGGCAAATGTTCGTGGAGATAAAGGCAATTTACATCTCGATTCAGCGACGAAGTTTGCCACCCATCCTGATTTTTGGTTCTTTCGCTGACTCAGTTGCGAGCTCGTCTACTGACTCACTCTTTCGCAGACTTAATTGCGAGCTCGCTCACTGACTCACTCACTCATGACATACGTAACTCATTTCAATTATCTGCACAGACTGACATAGGTACTGACTCACTTGTTGTTTATTTTTGTTATTGTCTAACATGATAAATTTATTGTTTCTCGGCCACAACATATCCTAATGGCTAGTGTGGCTGTCATATTTTTATGCATATTTTAATATTTTTTGTTGTATTTTTATGTAATGGTGAACAATAGTTTTCAATGAAGAATTATTATAATTATTATTAAAGGTAATGGTGGTTTGGTGATTTTTGGCCGGCAAGCCCCTCAGGCTGCCCACTATGGTGCCTCCGGTGTGGACAAAATTTGTGTAGTGTAGAATTCGGATAAATGGAAGTCCCCAGACTTCTGCGCTATCCGCGTGGTCGGTGGGTTTCCTTCAATGTATTATTATTAAAGAAGTGCACGGAAATGCCTTGTTTGTTCCAAATACGGAAAAATAAAAAGCACCTTTCATATTTATTTAAAAATTCTGAAATATCAATCTGTTAAAAAGCAAATAATATTTATTATTTAATATGATATTATTTTCATCACAACGCTCATTGAAAATAAAGCACATTTAAAGTAGATTTATTTCAAAGAAGTGGCCTTCTTCTATGACTAATCCTACAAAGCCTTAATTTCGTTTTTCAAGTTGCCAATGGCTCAAAAGAGGTTCTTTTACAGTGAAATTAAAATATAATATTAATTTACTCGTATAATACTGGCAAAGGATTATTACGAGTAGGTACATAAAGTTTATTATTGACAAGCGTAATATTAAATTAGTTTTAAACCACAAGAAAGAGAAATAAATATTATCAAGCTAATGAATTAAGATAAAAGTTGTGATTTAGAGGGAATAACATTAACATGAACTCAATGTTGTCACAAAATATTAGCAGGTTATTTTGAATCTTAAGAAAATTTAAATGTCCGCTTGATTTAGGTAACAACTTTACACTTGTTGATTTATTCTGTTGTCTAATCTTCCCGATTCAATGAAATCGCAACAATAGAGAACTGTAATCGGATAGAAGTTACAAGATAATAATTCTCTGTTATTTAATAACACTTTTACATTTGACGAATCTCTTAACGGTATAACAAATTCATCATGTAAAGAATTTAAGAGACTCACAGAAACATATGTCGCAGGACCCGTCATTTGGAACCGACTCCCCGAGGACCTCCGTAAAAACCAGCCGATTACAACGTTCAGGAGCAAGCTGAAGACTTCGCTCTTCCAACATAGTTTCCCGCGCCCTTGAGATGGATACTCCATTAAACGGCGCCGAATAAATCATCCAATATAATAATAATAATAATAATATGTAGGTAGGTATATAAGTTTTAATTTCTACTCATATGTGTAGAGGCAAATGCGAATTATTCGTAAATAATATCTCAGTGTCAATTTATTCGAAAACTTTTTTGTTTATTCGCATTGGAATATGAGATGTATAATTGTATGTGTGGATAGGTAAGTAAGTGTATGATGAAACGAATGTGTGAATATTCGATATGGAAGTTGAATGTTTTCATACTTGACACGATGAGAATATATATTTGTTGTCCCTGAGTGGCTCTACAAATACATATATGCATTTGATCCCTTCTATTTCCCATTTCGTTAGTCTTTGATGCTATTCTGACCTGATTTCACATTTCGATAAGCCACACTCCCTGATCTTTGTTATTGAGAGTATGTTTTGAATGGGTTTCAGAGTGAGTATTAGAATGACTAATATCTAATATTGAATAACATATACTGGTATTAAGTAAAACTTGTATCTGTTTGAATATAGCTTTCAACCATAGATAGCGTATGATTATACGAATATTATAATATCTATCTTTATTAGGGTCAGATCTCCACGTAAAGTATCACTGCTGTAACAATGTTGATACGAGTATTATACAAAACACACTGACTGTTATTTGTCTTTATGATTGATTACTTCTCCTTGGGTACTCACTACTCATGGGTGATGTTTGTTTTCAATGCTGGTGAAAGTTTGATTGATACGTAAAGAATAAATATTATTATAGTTTAGATGTGGAGTCAACATCACATCATATTACTTTTCTTCAAAACTTTGATGGAATATGTTAAAATATTGGGTTTTTGTTTCTATTACTTTTCTAGCAAAATAATAAAAGTGACAAATCATTCAGTCAGTCTTCTCATTTATATTTTAAAATAGAAAATAAACTTTCACAACATCCAATTCTTCAGATAATCTATATACATTTATATTAAAAATGAAAGATATCTCATCGCTGAACTGAAGGAATCATATGTCTGAATCACTTCACTGAACTGAAGAAATCATACATCATGTATCATTTTCCAATGAAAAATTATAATTAGGTATTACATTCGAAGAAGAGCTAATACCTATCATTAAAGAGTTTGTACCCAATTCTGATAGCATGTACGAGTAAATAGATGTACATGTACAACGAGATGGGAATTCTGGGAGACGATTATTTTGAGACCTTGACAATTGAACACGGGAGAAAAGAGATATCGAGAAGCTTCACGCTTAATAATATCAAAAAGGAAGTACAATAGGATTGCTTCAAATAGTTTTTCCTTTTTTTGCTATGTTATTGTTTTACTCATATTTCTATGTAAATAATTTATGAAAAGATATATTTTCATTGTAAACGATAAGTAGATTAAAGATAATGTGCTTACTTACAAACCCACATATAAAAAGAAAACTTATTTTTTGTTTGTTCCGAAGAAACTCTACATGTTTATTTTTATTACAATACGTTTTAAAGTAAGACTGAGTACAATAAATCCAGATGAATGGACCAGGATCATAGGAAGTCATGACCGTATATACCGGAACAAGAAATATATATACGTACTACAGTATATGTAATGTTATCCCTGGTCATTCCTGTATTCCATCTTCGATAAATCACTTTTGGGGTTTCACATAAGCTTTGAGGTGAAATTATAGCTTACGATTTGTCAATGTTTTGAAAGTATCCATTGGAATGCATGATTACAAATTCTACATTTAGTTTTGCTTTTTATTTTCCTCAGTAGGTACCCATTTCCATGTAGATTTTCATTGATAACATCTTTTATATTGGGTCTTTGTTTCTATTACTTTTCCAGCAAAATAATAAAAACGACAAATCATTCAATCAGTCTCCTCATTTACATTTTAGAATAATGTATAACTTATTTTAGTTTAGGTGTCGTTCGACCACAATTTATATGCGAAATATTAAAAAAAAATATAGCCAAAATACCTATGAACAATTCAATACTTTTTACTTCTCAACATGTGAAATTAAAACTACGTACCATTCTTTCTCGTTGATTTCGGAATTAGGAAGATTTACAATATGTTGTCAAAATACGTCATCTCGATATATTTACCTGAAACAAACAAATAAATAAATAGTAACCAAATGTCTCGATAATTTTATTGATAACTTTACTTACATTGCAAGACTATTCAGAAAAGAGGTTACTGTGTTCAGATCGAGTAGTAAAGATAGCAGTAGACAAGTGCATAATAGGAAGCAGACCACCTAAACGATGGAAGGATAGCTAAGAATCTACCTCCCAGAAGCAAGCTCCGAGAACAACAGGACTCAGTATTAATTACAGTAGTAGTAGTAGAAGAAGAGTTTTAATGAAAGGGACTCGATTTTGTGCTTCTAAGAGGAAAAATATACTTATAATATATCATTACTCATGACATATATATGCCCATTATACCTAACTTATGTATCCTACATTAATTTTGAAATGATTTTAATGAGCAAAGTTTTTGAAAGTTTCCGATACATGTCATTTTTTCACGGCACAAGTTTGACATGGATAATACGTTTCATTCCATGGCATAAGATCTCTCACAATATATACAAATTGGGTGTGAACTACAGATCGGTCGGTAGATTGCTTTTATGTCAAAAGTATTTTTGAATTTTATATTAATCATCCCATAGAAATAAATATGAAACAATATTCCTGTACTATGTTCTACGCATTTTTTTTGTAGTTTTATTTACTTGTTCTTTACTGTACACAGATTAAAAGTAGGGGATTCAATCCCGGTCGTATTTTAGTCCCGAAAATCCCGGGATTTAATTTAACAAATCCCGGGATTTTCTGGATTAATACAATTTTACAATAAGTCAAGAATTTGGGACTCATTCGCATCAATGAATCACTGACAGCCGAAGCTTGTGTTAGTATCTTAAAAGAGCGCTATTCTGAATTCGATATATCACTAGATACGATATTGTGGCAATAGTTACTGATGGTCCAAATTATAGTTGGAAAACTTGTTAATGCACCTAGTTTGTTTTGCACACGGTATTCACTTAGCCGTTTGTGATTTATTGTATAGAAAAATACCTGCAAATTAACCTATCAGTGATGATATTTTATTTATTTATTTATTTAATACATAAACGGCTATCGCCTTTTATTGATGATTTGGATGATGGTAATGAAGAACTGGACTCAGGATTAATCTATAAAACCGGTAATGGTGAGTTTGACCATTGACTGGAATATTAATGAAGTCGTAAAGAAAGTTCGTAGTGGTTCTTATTTTCAAAATACCATCTTTGAAGAATGATACTATGCTTCAAAACAATATTGAATAGAAACATGGAAGAGAGCTAAATTTATTGTTTAACTGCAAATCGCGTTGGAATAGTCTCTTAACAATGCTTGAGCGATTTGATATTTTAAAAAATAGCATAAAAAATCACTTACCAATCTAATTCAAATAAATAATTCATAAAGTCTCTGGTCAATTTAATTTAAAAATACGAGTTTAAACATTGATCCCTGTAGTATGTATTTTTTGTTATGGGTTAAGCTAAATAAGTCTAAGTTGATTTAAAAAAAAAATCCAAATAGTACATAAAACAAACATAAATAACAACATTATAGAATATATTGCCCCACAAAACTAAAACTGTTTTGGGTTAAAACTATGAAATAAATACAAATACAAGAATACAATTTGAAAATATAAAAAAAAAGATAAATTGTTAGTTTTATAAATCATAAGTGCCTTGTTTGTTTATTTTAGAAGAAGTTTGAAGTATAATTTTGTTTTACCGACTTTTTGCAGATTCAAAACTTAAATTCATTCCACCGTACGCAATACATATGCAAATATTAAATATGTCAAAGTAATACATACTTATGCAGAGATGTCAAAGTGCACAGATCGAGTTTATAATTAAATCACAAATTAATTATGCATGTAAATATTAACTAAGTATATAGTAAACTTGCATCACTTAGTCAAAAAAGTAGAAACGATATTGAACGCAAGATTGATCTAAGCCAGTGATTCCCAAACTGGTCCAGGTTGACCCCCAAGGGTCTACGGAAGTTAAAATATCGGATATTCGGTAAAAGTAACAGATACTTAATAATTCGAGTAAATATTCTTTAAAAAAATCCTTACCGAGGGGGGGGGAGGGGGTAGAAATTTGAACACGTAATATTATTAAAGTATCCCCCGCCGGTATTATTTTACATAAACAATTGTCGGTACAAATACCTGTTTCATTGTAGAAAAAGGTACTGTAAGAAAATATTCTGTAAACCGAGGAGTTCTTGAAATATTTCAAATTCCTATACCATCTCGAAAATTTAGCGACGGGGGGGGGGGGAGTGGTCTATGAGAAAAAAGTTTGGGAATCTCTGATCTAAGCGATCAGATTTCGATTAATCTATTAAAAGTTACATTACTTTTGAATGAAGTTAAAGCTTTAAATGAATAAGGTATAGGTAAGTTATATATTTACTTAAAAGTTTGAAAGTTTAAGTGTTTATGTAGTGTAGTATAAGGTATATTAGAAACTTCAAATGAAATTTATAAACATGTTTGTTGTTTGAGTAGGGATTATTATTTTTTCCATTAAACATTATAACAGCTGTAAGAGCCGGCGAGATTAGTCCTTTATTCTTAGTATAATTTAAATTATTTATTATAATAATACGTGCCTTAATTGCCTTGATTAATATGGCAATTATGCCCTCCCCAACAACCCCATTTGTTTTACGAATAATTTAAAGGTAAATCGTTATGGGGTAAACAGAGCCGAACTGTAACTATGAAATGGTTAAAAATTAAGAAATATAATATCAACACGTAAAACATGGTGACAATAGCTGATGTATAATGCATTATTATACAGATTTCGTTCACTATTTTTCAATATATTTAGTCATTTTGGTATTCAAAAAATTGGAATAATTAGTAAAAAAAAACACAAACTCTAGGAGGCGCAATGGATTCCAGACCCAACTACGGTTGGGTGTAGATGTATGTATGGTATGTTAATAAAACATTGTTGTAAAAGTGTTCTCTAGCATTTTTTTTTCTTAATTTTAAAAGTATAACACTAGTTATTTCCTGCCTTAAGGGGAGAGCAGAGAGACAAGACTAAAATTACTTTTGGGCGCCAGGTGTAGTCCCTGAAGGGGTACACCGAGAGAATTAAACAATAAACACTATTAACAAAGAACACTTCTATTTACAACATTTAACACTTTTTACATAAATACATTTAAACACTTTCTGAATACCATACTGATCTGAATACCACACTGAGACTTCCGCATTGATCCAATAACAAACAACCAACACTGAGTAACGCGGCAGAGAGGACGTCTCCAATCCCCGGACTATTTACTGCAGGACATGGAACTAAACAAGGAGGATCAGAGGAATACCGCTTCGTTGAGTACACCACTAAAGTCCCAACGACCAGCAGGTGAAGGATGCTACACCAGACCAGGACACTATACCTGGGAGGGACAAGTATGTAAGGATGCTACACCAGACTGGCTGTAACCACAGCACAGGAGGGACAAGCATGTAAGGATGCTACACCTAACCGACTGTAGACACAGCACGGTAGGGACAAGCATGTAAGGATGCTACACCTAACCGACAACACGGCAGGGACAAGCATATAGGTAGTGGTCAGGGATGCTACACCTCACTAGACAGGAGGGACAAGCATGTAAGGATGCTACACCTAACCGACTGTAGGCACAGCACTGCAGGGACAAGCATGTAAGGATGCTACACCTAACCGACTGTAGGTACAGCACGGCAGGGACAAGCATATAGGTATTCAGGTAGGTAAGAAAGGAATGCTACACCTAACCAACTGTAGACACAGCACGGCAGGGACAAGCATTTAGGTAAAGGTAGGTATGAAAGGAATGCTACACCTAACCGACTGTAGACACAGCACGGCAGAGACAAGCATTTTGGGTAGAGGAGACCCTAGGCCCAAGAAGGGCCGCCTCAGTCTGCCGACTGTATGGAGTGTTCCTGCTTATATACTCTCTCAGTAGTAGGTAACAGCTGACCGTAGCCTTGGTGGTGGATGTCACGATGGTGGGAGATGTACCTTGGCCTTAGACTTCCTTTTTCCGGTTAGATTGTTCTCGAAGGTTCTAGAAAGTTCGGGAACATTCTGGAGGCTTCCATCAGTGAGACATCTATCGGCAAATCTGGTGACTAATCAGGTACTTCCTGTGTTTTGGTAGCGGCTGTTAGTTGTATCCGGCGGGTTATGTAATGGTTATGCCATATAAAAATTACGTGGTGTTACAAAAGATATATCTGGGTTTTTGTTATAAACCCAAATACAACCTTATACACCTTTCACAGTAAACTACTAAAAGCCTGTGTCGTGAAAGGGGAGTTTGCCGGCACCTGGTATCGAACCACGGACCCCTTGTTCACGAGACCGAGACTCTACCTCTAAGCTACCGACGAACTCTTCATTCGATACTCTCATCTTAGTGCACAATCATGAGCAAATTCATAAATATATAATACTAGCTTAAATACCCGGCGTTGCACGGGAATTAGGGAAATATAATTATATAAAAAAAAACAGTAAGTAGGTATATCGTTGCCGTGGAGGTGATCCAAGCCACACTTTTTTGAAAAATGGGTTTAGTTTGCAGTTTTGTTCAGAAAACCACGGAGAACATAGTGGTGAAGAGAAATAAGTGATTTGATATTCCTAAAGGGCATTTTTGGAAGATTTTGAAGAGATGTTAAGTGTTTTTACAATCATTGCAAGTATGTTAGAGCATTTCAGTAACGCATATAGGAACAAATAGTTCAATTAAATTATAGAAGTGAAAAGATCTAAGCCGCATAGCGCGTAACTTTCCAACAATTTTTTTACAGGTGGATCTTTCTCAGCTACAGTGGTGAAATAACCCAAGTGATAAATTCGTGTTTACTTCTAAAATATATAAATTCTTTAATATTTTGTTATTTATATTAGTGGAATATGTGATCAGGAATATTGTGTAATTTTTTTAGTGAAATCCATGCAAAAATAACTTGGTTATTGTAAGATTAGTATTTTCGGATGTAACAGCGTAACTTCAACACCCCTTTTCTCGGAATGTCTGTCTTGTGGGTTGGATCACTTCACATCCACGGCAACGATATATAAATAAAAATTATTTTATGTAGGCAGCAATAATTTTTGTATCAACTATATACACAGTGTCACATTAAAGTAGAGAACATATAATAGAATATATGTTAGTGAGACTAACAGTATATAAAATTATAACAATATACCTACATTACATACACATACATACATACATACCATTACGCCGATTTCCTCGCGGGGTAGACAGAAAGGATCGAGAGCCACTTCCTTCTATCCTTGCATACATCTTTCGCTTCCGTCACTGTCATACAATTCCTCATGCATGCTCTCCTGTTCAATGTGCTCAACACGTGACCGTCCTGTAGGATTTGATTTAAATGAGCTTGTCATCTTAACTTATTCACATTCATCCTTGTAATTACACCAACTTTCATTCCACATTCCTTTTGTATATTACTGTTACGCACACAATCTCTCAGACTTTTACTACACATCCTTTTCAGCTCATATTTATGTAAATTTTTAAAAAATGGGTATTGAAATCTTGAAGTTTGACATCCCACACGGCCATATTTCAATAAAAAAATGGGAAGTATCTACGTGGATAAAGGTACTAAAATCCTCTTCCCACTGTAAAATCTTGAAGTTTGACATCCCACACGGCCATATTTCAATAAAAAAATGGGTAGGTACCTACGTGGATAAAAGTACTAAAATCCTTTTCCCACTGTAAAATATTGAAACTTGACATCCCACACGGCCATATTTCAATAAATAAAATGGGTAGGTACCTACGTGGATAAAAGTACTGAAATCCTTTTCCCACTGTAAAATATTGAAACTTGACATCCCACACGGCCATATTTCGATAAAAAAAATTGGTAGGTACCTACGTGGATAAAAGTACTAAAATCCTTTTCCCACTGTAAAATATTGAAACTTGACATCCCACACGGCCATATTTCAATAAATAAAATGGGTAGGTACCTACGTGGATAAAAGTACTGAAATCCTTTTCCCACTGTAAAATATTGAAACTTGACATCCCACACGGCCATATTTCGATAAAAAAATGGGTAGGTACCTACGTGGAAAAAAGTACTGAAAACCTTTTCCCACTGTAAAATCTTGAAGTTTGACATCCCACACGGCCATATTTCGATAAAAAAAATTGGTAGGTACCTACGTGGATAAAAGTACTAAAATCCTTATCCCACTGTAAAATCTTGAAGTTTGACATCCCACACGGCCATATTTCGATAAATAAAATGGGTAGGTACCTACGTGGATAAAAGTACTGAAAACCTTTTCCCTCTGTAAAAGCTTGAAGATTGACATCCCACACGGGCATATTTCAATAAATAAAATGGGAAGGTACCTACGTGGATAAAAGTACTAAAATCCTCTTCCCACTGTAAAATCTTGAAGTTTGACATCCCACTCGGCCATATTTCAATAAAAAAATGGGTAGGTACCTACGTGGATAAAAGTACTGAAATCCCCTTTCCACTGTAAAATCTTGAAGTTTGATATCCCACACGGCCATATTTCAATAAAAAGAATGGGTAGGTACCTACGTGGATAAAAGTACTAAAATCCTTTTCCCACTGTAAAATCTTGAAGTTTGACATCCCACACGGCCATATTTCAATAAATAAAATGGGTAGGTACCTACGTGGATAAAAGTACCGAAATCCTTTTCCCACTGTAAAATCTTGAAGTTTGACATCCCACACGGCCATATTCCAATAAAAAAATGGGTAGGTACCTACGTGGATAAAAGTACCGAAATCCTTTTCCCACTGTAAAATCTTGAAGTTTGACATCCCACACGGCCATATTTCACGGATAAAAGTACTGAAAACCTTTTCCCTCAGTAAAAGCTTGAAGATTAACATCCCACACGGCCATATTTCAATAAAAAGAATAGGTAGGTACCTACGTGGATAAAAGTAGTAAAATCCTCTTCCCACTGTAAAATCTTGAAGTTTGACATCCCAATCGACCATATTTCAATAAAAAAATGTGTAGGTACCTACGTGGACAAAAGTACTGAAAACCTTTTCCCACTGTAAAATCTTGAAGTTTGACATCCCACACGGCCATATTTCAATAAAAAAAATGGGTAAGTACCTACGTGGATAAAAGTACTAAAATCCTTTTCCCACTGTAAAATCTTGAAGTTTGACATCCCACACGGCCATAATTCAATAAATAAAATGGGTAGGTACCTACGTGGATAAAAGTACCGAAATCCTTTTCCCACTGTAAAATCTTGAAGTTTGACATCCCACACGGCCATATTTCAATAAAAAAATTGGTAGGTTCCTACGTGGATAAAAGTACCGAAATCCTTTTCCCACTGTAAAATCTTGTAGTTTGACATCCCACACGGCCATATTTCAATAAATAAAATGGTTAGGTACCTATGTGGATAAAAGTACTGAAATCCTTTTCCCACTTTAAAATCTTGATGTTTGACATCCCACACGGCCATATTTTAATAAAAAAATGGGTAGGTACCTATGTGGATAAAAGTATTGAAATCCTTTTCCCACTGTAAAATCTTGAAGTTTGACATCCCACACGGCCATATTTCACGGATAAAAGTACTGAAAACCTTTTCCCTCAGTAAAAACTTGAAGATTGACATCCCACACAGCCATATTTCAATAAATAAAATAGGTAGGTACCTACGTGGATAAAAGTAGTAAAATCCTCTTCCCACTGTAAAATCTTGAAGTTTGACATCCCACTCGGCCATATTTCAATAAAAAAATGTGTAGGTACCTACGTGGACAAAAGTACTAAAAACCTTTTCCCACTGTAAAATCTTGAAGTTTGACATCCCACACGGCCATATTTCAATAAAAAAAATGGGTAGGTACCTACGTGGATAAAAGTACTAAAATCCTTTTCTCACTGTAAAATCTTGAAGTTTGACATCCCACACGGCCATATTTCGATAAAAAAATGGGTAGGTACCTACGTGGATAAAAGTACTAAAATCCTTTTTCCACTGTAAAATCTTGAAGTTTGACATCCCACACGGCCATATTTCGATAAAAAAATGGGTAGGTACCTACGTGGATAAAAGTACTAAAATCCTTTTCCCACTGTAAAATCTTGAAGTTTGACATCCCACACGGCCATAATTCAATAAATAAAATGGGTAGGTACCTACGTGGATAAAAGTACCGAAATCCTTTTCCCACTGTAAAATCTTGTAGTTTGACATCCCACACGGCCATATTTCAATAAATAAAATGGGTAGGTACCTACGTGGATAAAAGTACCGAAATCCTTTTCCCATTGTAATATCTTGTAGTTTGACATCCCACACAGCCATATTTCAATAAATAAAATGGGTAGGTACTTATGTGGATAAAAGTACTGAAATCCTTTTCCCACTGTAAAATCTTGAAGTTTGACATCCCACACGGCCATATTTCGATAAAAAAATGGGTAGGTACCTACGTGGATAAAAGTACTAAAATCCTTTTTCCACTGTAAAATCTTGAAGTTTGACATCCCACACGGCCATATTTCGATAAAAAAATGGGTAGGTACCTACGTGGATAAAAGTACTAAAATCCTTTTCCCATTGTAAAATCTAGAAGTATGACACCTTTCACGCTCATATATCATTAAAAAAAATGGGTTGGTACCTACTTGGATAAAAGTCCTAAAAAATATATGTATATATAGGTACCTATAAGGAAAACAGTTCTTAAAAAGGAACGAAACAATTAATGTTTCCTATATAGGCATTCCCTCCCTGTATTCCCAAAAGAAACCTTGATGAATGAATGTACATTCTTCAATATTCTGAAGTATTATATTTTTAATTGAAATACTTCCATCAGATTTTTTTTAAAGACTCATGAAAATATTAGGTCAAAATAAACTACTCGTTGATTGAGAAAAGTACCTACCTATGTATTTATTGGAAAACGCATACCTTCAATATTGTCTATGAATTTCATAATTCCATTTTCACAATTATTTTTCTTTGTTTTTTTTTCTCATGTGTCATATTTAGTCTCATATGTGGTCTATGAAATTGAATGAAAATATGCCGAAATTATGCAATTCTAATTTACACAAATTAGTAACTTTCATGATGTGCAAGCATGATGTTTTAAAACCAAAATAATCTCCAAGCTTTAAGATTCAGTTTTGTTGTATTTTTTATCACTTCCATTTTGAAATTAATTCAATATGATGAAAATGTTTTGCTTACGATTTCGGCAATCAGGAAGTCAAATTTTCATTCATTACCTCATTAAAATGTTGATATCTTTGTCAATAAATAAGATATATGAAATATTTTTGGCCTGGAGTCTGTGATTATGTATAGAGTTTATTATTCAACATGCCTTTCCTAAATTAGGGATATGTACGGGCTCAAATATTTGTGCCGATTCCCACAAATACTTAGAAATAATAAAGGTCTACTATATTTTTGAAATCTGAGGCTTAAAAGCATTTCAAAATAAGTCAAAATTTTCATCTTTCCACACAAAGCATAAAGGGAACATTAAAATAGAAGAACAATACATACCTTCTCCTTTTTTCTAATTAAGATACTTTGCAAAAATATAAATCATGTCATGTCACATCAAAAAATATAACCAGAACGTAATCATTGCAAAAAAATAATGGATACTCACCTATTTTTTCTTAATTTCCTATTCAACTACATATTTTATAAAACATCATAGGAAAAGAGAAAGTTTTATTATGTTAATTCATTTATTGCATCAAAAATTCATAAAACAACTACTCGATCAACCTTCAAGATTTTCCTGGGAACGAAGAGAAGAGAATACAGTCTTTTCCGTTCAGATTCTTTGCAATGATTGTCACTTCTTCCCACGACATTCCTAAAGCCATAATGTCGTTGTCATTAATTTATTATCGATTTAATTTCTCATTTCTTAATCATTAATTTCATCATTGAAAAATGAGCATCCAGATCGCAATGCACCGTTTTGTGTTTCTGCAAAAAAATATACTGTTAACTCTTTAGTAATAAAAATGTAAAGCAGGTTTAATAGATTAGATAGAAAAATTAATTAGATAGAAAACGTAAATTAATTCTCACCTGATGTTAAATTAAATATTGAACGTACTTTTTGACACATCGTTCATTAATCGCCATTTTGGAATGTTATAATGACACAAATAATTGCCAGACGAATAACATATTGTTTTTGGCTTTTCAATTAGCACGTGCTTAATATTTTTAAATTGGATTATTTACGCAAAAAATATTTTAAATGTGTTTATTTGCACGAAATTAAAAATATTTTAAATGTTTTTATTTGCATGAACTTAAAAAAGTCTGATTGTGCTTATTTTTTAGAAATTAATCATAAATATTTATAGTACTTTTCATAATTAATTTTAATATGGCAATATCTTATGGCACACAATTTTGGCGGTAAAGAACATTTTCGCACTCTTTCAAACTCACGCAAAAAACGTATTTTTTATCTCATTCACACTTTTTTTTCACACTCTTTTTTGCTGTTTTTCTCGCTTCTGTAAAAGAAAGTACGGCATTTAGTGGGATTTTATTTGAAATAGATACCTCATCTTGTAATGGTCAGGTCAATGGAACGCAAATTCCTTGAAATGGGCGAGTATAGCCCGGTCTTCGTTAGTATGTAAATTCAAAAATCATTTTTATAAGATATAAGGATAATATATTACGTATAATAAAATTAATTTATCAGTTAGCACACAAAAGTTTAGAATGTCTTATTTTAAAACAACGAGTTCCTTTTTTCCACGATTCATCTCTGTGTTAAGCGGGTACATGACTTAAGCATAAAGAGACAAATTGTTAAAAAGTTGCTAAACACACTCGTATTTTTTAATGAATAGGAATTATATTTTTGAATGTTATTATTATCTGAAACAACTTTACTTCTAAAATATATGTACTACATTATTATGCGAAAAATATTCATATTTAGTAAAAAATGTATGTTATTATACATAAGACATAAACTTGAAGGGCAGAAATACTCTGAATTCCTTACATGTATTTTAATAATGCGTTTTTTAAATTAAGATTCCCATTTTATCGAATTTTTCAAACCTGCGTAAGTGTAGATATTAAGAATATTAATAATATATTCACTTACGCAGGTGTGAAAAATTCATTGAATTTCGAAAACCACCGTTCAAAATAACGCTGTAAATAGAAGAACACTGTCGTTCTCTGGCGCCATCTAGTATTTCAGGTCATCTATATTATAATTATTGTCAACAGATTATCAATGTGGATTAAAAATAACAAACAAAAAACATTCACAAGATTATATACTACTACTACTACTACTATACCATCACAGCATATCCCACAAGTGGGGTAGCCAGCAGATCAGCTGCATGTAAGAAACATGCAAACTGTCCTCTTCGTGCCAACACAAAATCAAGACATTCAGGATGGGTGGCAAACCTCATCGCTGAATTTAAGATTATATAAATTATGATAAATTGAACTTAGCATGTTCATACTGTGGCAAAAATATATATTATTAATGAAAATCCTCAAGAATTTAAATTATTTTATTTCAGTACAAGTATGCATCCTCTAGACTTGACAGGTTATGTTCCGTCCATTGTAGTTTCTAAATAAATACATTTTTTCCCAAACTGCGATGGATGGACTCTGTCAGCGCCGATGCATCCACACTGCAAATAACTAACTGGAAGACAAAAGCAAAGGATAGACGAGAGTGGAAGAGACTACTGGATTCAGCCATGGCCCACCCAGGGCTGTCGAGCTCATGATGATGATGATTGTAGTTTCTACAAATAAAGACAGAAAAAAATACTGACAATGTTTTAGAGTAACTATGTATAAATTATTATATGATATGAGCTTTTCGTACACCGTTAACAAGAGATAATTTAAATGCGGTAGCGAAAAGCTCACTTAATATTTATACATAGTTACTCTAAATAATATTAATATGTCTAGAAATTATTATATAGTAAATGCCGAAAATATAAACAAAGAAAACATACATTAATTTAACTTTATATGTGTGATTGCTCTCACTTTTCTTTATTATTTTTTGCGTACCTAAACACTAGAATTATTCCAAAAATAAAAAAAAGACGTTCTGAGAAAAAATTTACTCTGGGATGTGCAAATTTCAAGCGCAAAGATAAAACTTGTTGTTTCAGATAACGTAAATATATTGCCTCGGATATTTTTCAAATACATCTAACTCAGATGGATTCAACTGTCACGTAGATATTATTATAGACATCACGTGCTTGCTAACAGAAAACAAAAACATAGTTCGTTTTGTTCAGACCATTTCTAACAATGATAATAAAGTTTTAAATGTGTTTATCAACATATGGCAGTTATTTAACTATATGTTTATTTATTAATTATATAAATACGTCATGAAATTCATAGCTCAATATGGATAGGAATTGACTTAACCTCATTAATATCCAACTATAATACTATTTTTTTTTTCATTTATAAATACACAGTATACATTAGTATTACAACAACAAAACAATATTACACATAGTAAAATGCTCCCTCCATAAGCAACCAAATGCTTGTGCGGGGGGAACATATATATTTATTTACTTATCTTTGTGCGATGTTACAATATAAGACCACACAAATAAACGCATAACAAAGCTAATATTATTGTCCGACGGAAGGTACTTGGTTGAAGTTCATGTTAAATTAATAAAAATAAATATTGACCTAGTGCATGTGTTTAAATATATGTGGCGTTTATGTATAATATGGGAGTATATGGATAAGTGTCGGTTGATGTGTATGTGGTTGAGTGTATTTGTGTGAGGGTGAGTATTGTGTCAAAGGATTGTGTAGTTAATGTTAAAGCGCTGAGACGAAGTTAAAAACTGATTCGGTCTTCCTTGGTACGGGCTCATGCCCAGTTAATATGGAAATTAATAATATGTAAATACTGTCAAATAAATAAATTGTAGAGTACTTTCATGGGACCTTATTGGTTAAGAGTTGGCTTTCAGAAACTTCGCTCTCATCATCAGACTAAAGTAAGTGATAAAAATAATGTCATAAAATATAAAAGTTATACTCGTATACCTACCATGTATATAGGTAGTATACAGTTACTATATAATTATATAATATCCAATATACTATACCCTCACGCCGTATCCCAAGTGCAGCAGGCAGAGAAGCAGCAGGAATAGAACACCGTATAATCTACCCTTACATATTTCATCCGCTTCTTTTACCGATTCATATAAGTTTTCATACACGCACATAGATTCTCTCATTCAACATATTATTATTATGTACTGCCGTCTCTGAGAATTTACTGCACGTGATTAAACCACGTGGTTCTCAGACGCCTGCTTTTTCTCGTAAACTCTTCTTCTAATAAAAGAATAAAAAAATGAAATAGTATGGAATTTTAATACTGTACACTAGCATTCGATTTATTTGTGATTAAGAACACTAAAATAGATCTTTTGTTATTAAGTAACGTAGATTCAATGCCAGATGGATCCTGGTTGGTGATACAAATCTCGTTAAATTTACGATTTCACAACGTAAAACATAACATAATATATATAACATAACACGCATAGACAATTTACACAGATCGAGCTAGTATTTATAGTGTAAATACTAGCTCGATCTAAATTTACTATAATGTAAATTTATAGTGTTTACTAAGAAAAAAAAAATTAAAAGACATTTTGAACCTAATAAGATTACTAACTAAAATAAAATTATATTAAAATTAGTAAATAGACATCCTATTACCATGAGGTGTGTATGTAACATATGTAACATAAGCAAATTTAAATCACAAGTTAGAATGTAAGTGAAACTGTTTAGTAATTATAATATTTATTATGTTATATATAAGATAAAATGTAATATAACCAGATATAAGATATATAACAAATGTGCCATACAAAATAAATATACCTTCTAGAATGAAAATTAGAATGGCTATTTTTTTTTAGTGTTTGTGTTTTTGCTATTATTATTTCTATTTCTGTTTAGTGTTAATGTGACGTGGTTAGATGGAAGAAATCACTATATAGTGATAATCTCGCCACTGCACATCATCACATTTTTTCTTGTGTATATTGCTTTATTTTATTTGTTATATGAATGATGATGTGCAAGAAGATAATAAATAAATAAATATAAGAATAAATATAAGTAACAGAAATATAAGAAAAATCATTATGTAGAAAATTAGAAATAATGCAACTCCCCTCGAAGCACGAGTCACACTCTGTTCGAGGTTGAAAAAAAAAATAATATATAAAAAATTATTTGTATTAATAATTTTTTTATTTTTTTTATTTTATTTATTCAGTAAGGATCAGACAGTTGAAACTTGTTGAATAATGTAAATTGTTTTATTATATGTATAAATAAATAAATAAAAAAAAAATAGTCCCAAACGAAGATATGAATCTTGTATTATGGGTACTAACGCGACGACACACATATACTATATATATATATATAATTTATAATTTGAAAAAGGTCATTCTTCATTTTGCCCTGGCCGGGAATCGAACCCGGGACCTCGTGACTCAAAGGCAGGAGCGCCACAACGTCTGAAGAATTTAATAAAATATAATAAGTTTTATTTATTTTAAAAACTTTCTATGAATAATTGTATTAACGTACTAAAAAATACGCCTATGACGTCTTTATATTGATTTATTTTTTCAATATTCGGACTACTGAACATGAGAGATGCTTTGGGTCTGTAGGTACCTACCTACCTACCTACTACGATAATGATAAATGAAAAAAAAATGTGTCAGAGTGTCAGCAGGAAGGGAGGGGTTGTTATGCTAGAAAAAATTCCAGTAAATCGCATTTACCCAGAAAAGTTAGACATATCAGAAGGTATAATATAATATATAGTTACAAGAAACAAATGAAATAAAGTGGAAATGAATAATTCATGTCGAAACATAACTACGTAGTACCTACAACATAATATGTAATATCTTGAATTTTTTTGCAATACAATATTGTATATTTTAAATGTGTGATCGTTGTTTGTAACACATGTTTGTAAACACAGATCATTTTGAAAAATTACCAAATGTAGATTCCACAACGATAGGAATCAATCGCAGTTTGCGTTTTATAAAGTAACTGTGGAAGTACTAAATACAGGTGTTTTATTTTTATTTATTTATTATGATCTTGCATCGGCGGCGTCCACACAGCTGGATGTGAACGTCAATCATCAATCATCAAGCAAAAATCTTAAATCTTTCGGCGACGTTTCGGAGCATATTGTCCCGTCCATGAGACGTAATGAAGGCATTCATTCAAATATTTCTTTGGAGAATGTTGCCGAAAGATTTAAGATTTTTGCTTGATGATTGATGATTGACGTTCGCATCCAGCTGAGTGGACGCCGCCATCAAGTATTGTTAGTCGACAACGTAAACTACATACGAATTCATCAAAAATATTTAATTATTCGATCGATTATTTACTACTCTTTGCGAATGATTCATTTTATTATTGTATCTTTAATATTAATTTTTCTCAAGTCACTGGATAACGGGTGGATAGCCAAAATAAAAATAAAAAAAATATTAATTTTATAATTGTAACTCCTGTTGGATGTCAAAGTGCGTAAGATCTCGTATCTGGGTCATATAATGCGTAGAGAAAAGTACCACATTCTGTGATTGACTATGACAGGCAAAATAGAAGGACGTCGGGGGGCTGGCACGTTTTCGTTCCGTTAACGTTCGAGTATAGACGAAGTTGCAAGCAAGTGTCAATTTCGTTGCTAAGATACACAATAGTTACGAAAATTGACACTTTGGCGCAACATCGTCTGCATTTAAACGCTAACGGAACGAAAACGTAACGTGAAAATGTGTTATTGACTCAGTCCTCAGGACCGAGAAGCCGATGCCACAATGATCGCTAACGTCGGGGGGATCTGACAGGGTACCTACAGAAGAAGAAGAATCTCTAAAACAGGAATTTTGAATTTATTAATCACAAGTTTAGTTTGAGTGATCCAGTAAAATCAAGTTATTTAATAAATTAATATTAGAAATTCATATTTTGTAGTAGTAAAGAAATATAAGCTATTCTAACTTTTTCGATTCTCAAAGAGGAAATTCTGTAAAATTTAATTTTTATGAAGATTATAAAATAACTCAAATAAAAAAAAAACAATGGATTTAAAGAAACGAGTTTTGTCACTATGTCTTTAAATTATCACTATGAATTTCAATTTTGCGACTGGTTTCAACTTTCATTGAAAAAACAAACACTGTTCACCTTATTGTTATATTTAAAGCCTTTTGGATGTAGGTATGCCGATCTTCAGTATTAAAATTTGCAAGTAATTATAACTTATCTATACTAATATTATAAAGAAGAAAGATTTGATCGTTTGCATTGAATAGGCTCTGAAACTACTGAACCGATTTGAATTTTTTTTTCACTGGTGGGAAGCTGCACTATCCCCGGGTGACATAGGCTTTATTATATTTTCAAAAAAAATTAGGGACCTTACTAAAACTAAATTATTATTTTAATATCTATCTACCCGTGCGAAGCCGGTGCGGACCGCTAGTTTCTAAATAATTATTTCAAAAGGTGGACGTATGAACAAAACGCTTATAATTTAAGCTTATCAATCAAATGATAATTAACATTGTTTTTCTCTTATTATTATTATTTTATAATCTTAATTAGACATTAGATACTTAAAAAAACAATTGTTGCAAATTACATTATTGTACTGTGAGAAAGGCTGCGCAAAGTGAAAGAGCTTTCTAGCGTTCATAATTTCCCTCTTATCATAAGCAAAATTAAGCATACTCGAGAGAATTATGTATAAAAACTTTGTAGGTACTGCATGTGAGCCGTATCATTAGTACAAACAGTTACGTACATAGTATTGCCATAGTTCCTGCATGAAATCATGTATATTTTTTTACTTTAGTGGCAATTAATTTTGTAATTAGCTTAAACCATTAAAGATAATTACATAACATTTATACAAAAATTTCATTAAAATAAATAATTATATAAAAAGATCTGAACAATTTCTGGAATAAATGTTTTAATTCACGACTTTAAAGATAATATTATATTGTGTCTCGTATATTATATTGTACGAATGATTTTTTTAATTATAAATTCTGTTATTTGAAATAAAACATTTTTGTTGGAATATACCAATATATAGATATTATGTAAGTGTACGGATTATATAGGGCAATTATCCAGCAACATTTTAGATAATTTGTCGGTAGGCAAGATTCTATGAACTTTTTATCTAAGGAGAGTTGACAAGTATAATAATATTATGTTTACACTTCTTCACAGCACTTACGACGAGGCAAAATCAATTTTTCTTAAGAAAGTTTTTGGGACAAACACACAAAAACCTTTCGTTATTTACGCGTACTATCTGACCTAGAAATAATCACTTATTTTCAGTAACAATTTCTTACGTTTTTCCCGAGGGAATAATTTGTTATATTTTTGTCAGTTAGAGTAATTTCCTTCATAAGTATAAAATTAGTTGTAAAAGGTTCACTTGAACGAACACTTGACCAGATTACACTTAACTTGACCAACAATGTTATTAATATTATTATATCAGGATTGTGAACTCACCACGCCCACTAGTTATAGAATTATAACTAACCACTTTACACTCACCCTAACTCATAGCAAATTCACTCAATTAGGATGGTCGCTCCGAATCTGCACTTATAAGCAGGATACACCAACCAAGAAAAGCTTTACATAAAAAATCTAAAATATTATATCCCCAAACATGAACTAAAACGTTCTGATTTCGGAGAGCTTGCGGCCGATTTTTGGAGTAAGAACTGCTCTTGAGCAGAGGACACTGTATTCTGGGGACCCAGACTGTATAACAGGTTGCCTAAAAAATAAGAGATATACTTCAATAGGAAAATTTTAAAAGCTGGTCTCAGATTTTTTGATTGATGAGGTTAGAGATAAATATAGGAGAATCTTTACTTTGTTGTTGTAGAGTTGTGAGTATTTTTATATTTGATGTTTTTGTGTGTTTTTATTTGTTTCTGTTATTATTTTTTACACTTTTGTAATGTTTATGTAGTTTGTTAGCCCCAATACAGGTGTATTGTACAAAGTGTACAGCAGCACCAACACTTTGTTTATGTGAAAATGTATTTTCTCGAACAATATGTGTAAATGTTTTTTATGAATAAAGAATAAACTTGAAAAGCTTTCGTTTGAAGCATTCTGCTTTATGGTAGCAAGACGTGGACCATCGACAAGAGTGAAAGCGGACGATTGGCGGCGAGATGAAGTGCTACAGAGCTGAAGATATATTGGCCAGAACATAATAATAATAATAATTAGCCAACTTTTTTCAGATGCGCCGTTTTGTGGAAAAAACACCGCAAGAGCCCATTCAAGAACCATAACACCTCATGGACAATAGGACTTTTAACCTCATCTTGAACACCTTTTCACTCTTCAGAGTCTGCAAATAATAGAGAATTTTGTTCCACAGCAACGGACCAGCCACATGGAAGGCACGGTCAACAAAGTTGGCCAGACTCCCTTTACGCGACACCACAAGTCTATTAACAGAGTTTGAAATGTCGAAATAAATAAATATCAAAACATGTCGAAAATAAATAGATGTTGATCAGGTTATGTGAAAATAGTCATCTCCTCAAAAAGAACAGCCAACAATAAGCAAGCTGTATCGACCATAACATCAGGCAGCGGGGCTTGCTCATCACCATCGCGGAGGGCAAAACAAAGACAGAAATATTAGAGGCCGGCCAGAAGATATGTATGTATATAAGTGTGAGAATGCGCGTGTTAAAGTTGCAATGCTTGGGTTTTTTGTTTCGTTGAGTCTGGATGATATACGAGTTCAACTCTTAAAACACCCAGGGGGAAAGTAGTGGGAAACCCTTAATGTTAATTTTTACATTACTTCAAATACAGTCGATAAATGATTTCGTCTTTGATCAAGTAATTGATGGATACTAATAGTACTATGATCTTATCCATGTACCTATATGGTTCATTACGGTTATTTCTAATTTCTAATCTATCTAGTACTATGATCTTATCCATGTACCTATATGGTTCATAACGGTTATTTCTTATTTCTAATCTATCTAGTAGTATGATCTTATCCATGTACCTATATGGTTCATAACGGTCATTTCTAATTTCTAATCTATCTAGTACCTACTATGATCTTATTCATGTACCTATATGGTTCATAACGGTTATTTCTAATTTCTAATCTATCTAGTACTGTGATCTTATCCATGTACCTATATGGTTCATAACGGTTATTTCTTATTTCTAATCATAGATAAATATGTGTATGAATATGTCTACAATATACATGAGTTTCATATAAGTACAGTATTTCACTTACATAAAGGGTGTAGGAATTTTTAATTTTTGCTATCAAAATATCCGCTTGTATTTCAGATTCAATTATTATCGTCTAACACCATTTTTATCAACATTAAAAATAAATTCGTTACAAAGAGCATCTAAAAAATTAAGATCCTATTAATATTGCTCAAACGGTAATTTTCGGTTGTATAAAAATTAAAGATGTTTTAAATGTAATAAGTACCATAATCATCTCAAATGAAAGTGTTATGGGCATGTTAATTGCTTTCAACTTATTAATGAATACAATTATTTTACTGTTACTGATGTATTCTGTTAAACAAACGACGCAATTTATACCGCAATAGACAGATAAAACGTTAGGGGAATAGATAAAAAAAGGAAAAACCAAATGCAAAACATTCTTTGGAAATGAATAGCAATAAAAGAAAGGATTATTGCTTATGGTTCATAATTTTCATTTATAGGAATTTGTGGACTCCAAAGAAAATATATAGTTTTTATGGCTGCCCTAAAATATAACGATATCATCATCGAATTTCAATATGAGACGTTATTATATATCTAAGTACATAATTATATTTATATATCGTGCAACAAACAAAATTATTATGTGAGGGATGCTGGGAAATCATATTTGTTCAAAATTCATATGACATTGGGTTTGTTAGGAGAAATCGCGACTTTGTGATTAACTCGCCCCCCTCTGTTTGATATTTAAAAGAAAAAATGAACTAACATGATGGAGATAATTTAATATGGCTAAATGAGTATTTTTGAATAAAACAAATGTTTTGTACTACTATTTGTTTATTTGACGAGAGAGACGTCTTTCGTGTTATTAGGACATTGTCAATCTGACTTCTACCATCTACCTAAACACCGACACAGAGAATATATATTTTTTATATTTATACATCGTCACACATTTTGCCCACGCTTCTACAACTTAAATAATTTTGAATAAATAATAATAAATATAATTTAGAAATTACAAAAAGTCCATCGCAGGTATAACTGGTAAGTACAAGTACCACACATATGTAGGGTTATGTATATACGAGAGAATCACAACCCACGGCATAATGGGAACACACATTGTCATGTACTACATACTTTGTGCACGTTGAAGTTAGAAAAATGTCATAGAAAATAAACGAGCTTATGAATTCATATCTACAACTGTACCTATAGTTTGTACACACCTTGGATGTGACACCATGAAGTACGTACCTACATACGTGGGTTGTTACTTGTGAGACAGGTGATATTAATAATATTACTATGGCATAGTGAAAATGTGTGTTGTCTCATACACGTCATCTATCCCTGTACAAGGACAAATATAATATTGTATTTATTCCATACTAGATCCATAGCTTATTACAACACTTGTCATAGAACACATTGGATGAGTAAATACACGTTAGATTTTCTCATTATTTTGTCACACGGAAACAAGTCCAAGATTATGTATGATCTTACGTGACATTTTTAATTAAGGAATATAATATAATAGTGGAGTATTTATAAACATATCAAGCCTGGCCATCAAGTCAGTATCTTCTCTATTCCTAAGCGTTTTGAAATATGCAAAACCTACTTGAGAACTAAAAGCCCATCATTCATCTTACGATGTGAATACAATAATTTGTGTGGTATCAATTGGTTGTTAGATTTAGGATATTTAATGTTAAAGGTAAGGTAATATTAATAATAAATCGAGTACATTTTCCTTTCGAAGAGCAATAATACAAGTGAAATATGTATAACATTATATTTAAATTACAAGCATCGCTTATCAATGTAGTTTTTTGAGGGTATTAAGATAGAACACAATACATAATAAGGTCGGTGTGTGACGTAACGTGTATATGCAATACCTAGGTACATAGGTACATACATATGTCTATAATATTAGGTGTTGGGAACTGGGAACGTCGTGATGGTAAACGTAAACATAGATAGGATAGGATAGGATAGGTATACGAGATAAAAGGTTTACCCTTTTCTTTTTGCGACTTTTACCCAACGTTGTCGAATATTCGTTAACGTTTTCAGGTTTTTCAAATCCCATTACTGAAATACATAAACAATATGTTAAATAAGTATATTAATAATATACGAACTTATAAGAATGAAAAATATACAATACACACACATTTACGTGTGTAGGTTTCAATATGTACCTATCATTTACGCTGAACCACTTATAAGAATGTGAAACAACACGAAGAATATAGAAAAGAGAATAGAGGGATGGGACTCTTATGTCGGTATACATGGAGAAGTACAGTGGTAGAATACTTGGGAGATAAGAGGTTGGCTTCGTGTGATATCTTTTGACACACATACACACCGACTGCGCGTTCACATAACATACATAATGTGTAATAGATATATATGTAGGTGTGCAGTAAAACAATCATATATAATGACTGTGTTATAGCATAATATATCACCAGAGATCCTCTAAGGCGAAACAGTATTATTGTGTGTACAAGAGTATTCACCTACTCTATGCTGTTTCGTATCATGTCCTTCATAATGTTTTTATTAGAAATAAAACTTCTTATGTTTTGTGTAATTTGGTGCACATGCTCTTAGTTTTTTTTTTATTAAATTAAAACATTTACTCCAATTGTTAAGTCGTGATTCACGTGAAATGTACATGAAGGTCACATGAAGGCTCTTATAAGGATTCGTATATCTAAAATTACCAAAACTTGTGATTATTCTTATATGAAAATGTCGACAGTAAAATGAGTTTGGAAACCTAAACTTTTCAGTGTTGTAACTTTCTACAACGGTCACAATAAGTATAACTACGTTACATATTATATAGATGAAGTTTCATTATATTGGTGTTTGTGAAATAACATGCGACAAATATCATAAAATAGTTCAACCATTTTTTACAAACGTTTAGGTTGTGTCTTACTTTTAATATCTAACAAAGTAAATCTTATAATATAAAAATGATATAAATAAATATGCTTGCATAAAAATTGAAAAGCGTTTTGAATGTAATGCATTAGAAAAATCTTGATAAAGTTGGAACTGACTGTGATGAAGTCGCTTGTGTAATTTAAAGTATTTACATAAATAAAGTTCGTCTTAAATATTTTTATACAAATGAGAATAAATTAAATAACAAAAAATATTCCTTTTGACTTGCTGTATAGTTTACCAAAGAAAGCTTTGCTCATGATAAACCTTATAAATCAGTTTGTAATTCAAAGTTGAAAGCATGTTTTAAGTCTACTTAAATACACTTGTATACACTTGGTCAATGCAAAAGCTCTGATATTAAAATTATAAATAACTTAATGATGCAGAATAATTCATGCTTATTTCTCATCAAGTAGAATTTTAACTTACAAGTATTTTACAAAAATATTATAGTTAATAATTTAAGTTTCTTTGAACCACAAACTTATTTGAATGAAAAAAAAACACATTTGAGGACTAATTAGAAAAGAAATTATGTAATGAATTTTTAAATAAATGTTCTCTTCACAGTAAGGAAACAAATATTAGCAGGCATTTTACTCAAAGAGAAAAACTACTTATTTCAATATAATGAAATCATTGGATTCTCTTTCATTTAGATAATTCGTTGGAAGCCTCCCAAATACAGTTCTATTTAAGCGATAGATACCCATCGAGGATCATTGAAACAATCATTGCAGAGTTAATATTAAAGGAAAATGAAAAGTATATTTAAATTTAGAATGTCTCTTTAAAAATGGTCTTAGAAATATATTTTATAAAAAAAAACATTAGAAACGGAGCATCATTAGACAATTCTAAAAAATATTTGTTTAATTAATAAAACATTTAATGAAATAATAAGATTTTTTTTAACAATTCGAAGTATTTTGCTTAGTATTATTGTCAAACAAAGTTTCGATTCACAGCATTTGACTTTTTTGGTCTGAAAAAAAAAAAAAAAAAAAAAAAATGAGGACACAAGACTAGTAGGCCTGGTTGCCCCAAAAGCAACTGATAAGAGAAACATATTTGTTTGTCTATTTATTTTGGAATGGAGTAGCTAGAAGTAACTGTTGCAGCAATGAATAAAAGTGTTTAAAGGAAGCACAGAAACACTGAAACATTAAGAGCCTCCGAACCAACTAGTACAAGTCATGTATGTTTTCTTACAACAGTTACCTGAAAGTTTATCGGAATATATAAAAAATCAGTGATATTATGCACACATTAAGGGTTGCACTCTCCCTCACCCCTGAATGTTACAAGAATGTAAGTTCCTATGTCATCCATACTTTTCAAGCAATTTCTTTCTAAGGAAGGGCTCAAGGTTCGCCTGAAGGACTCCCCTTGACAAAATCCTTCCTGAAATTAAATACAATCGTTAATGTCCACCGACTCCGTGATATATCTGGACGATTCCAACAGATTCAGTTAGTCCCAAACTCAGAGATAAATTTTGAATTAATTATATACAATACGCCAAACACATATGTATAAAACACACATAACAAAGTATTTCTTTATTCTTGATATCGTGTATGCAGTTATTATAATTATTCTACGTTGGATGATTTATTCGGCGCCAATTAATGAAGAATCAATCTCAAGGCACGGAAAACTATGTTGGAAGACGGATCTCTTCAATTTGCTCCTGAACGTTGTCGTCAGTCGCAAATTGAAGACATCCCTCTTCCAACATAGTTTTCCGCGCCTTGAGATTGATTCTTCATTCTCAAGGCGCGGAAAGTCGATTCCAGAATACGAGTCCTGCGACGCCAAAAGCCCTATCATAGAAGCAGGACTTGTTTGCTTTATGAAATAAACATTAACCTATTGTTATGAACAGTAAAAAATATTATAATATTAATATAAGCAAGTTTGTAGATTTAAATAAAAAAATATTCATGGACGTTAAAAGAATCGTAATAACTTTCAATTTGTACATCTTTGAAGTATTTCTATGAAAAGAAATACAATTTATCCTACTAAATACATAATGTATAATCGATAATAATATACTAGGTATGCATGATTACTCAAGAGGTTTTCACTAGATTGGTGCTGTACTTGTAAATTTCTCCGATACACCTACATTAGATAAGTACCTATGTTGTGTTTACTTGGATGTTGATGTGGGTAAACACAACATGCGTTGATTTGGTAAACGTGTATTAAATTTGTGTAGGTGCAAAGTAGATATACTCGTAGGTATGTACATATCTATACCATTCTATTGATATTTACTTAATACAAACTATATTATACTGAGTATGTGTAATTATTATTCATTACTTTGGTGGCATCGCATCGTAAAGCTATCTTAATATCCCTTCGCAATATTGTTGTCACGTAATTTAAACGGAAATGAATCGTATTTCCTTAACGAATTATTATTATGAACAATGTGTCCCATAACAAGCTATATTACTAGACATTCAAGAGACATATGCAAATATTTATTGTAATTGAACCCATTGTCTTAACGTTAAATTCATACTTTAGGTAAGTAGATTTACCTATATCTACCTATACATATCTACCTTGACATACAAGTGCCCCGACATACGAGTTTTTTGAGATACGAGCCGTCGAGCGAGTTATGAAATACGAGCGAAATTTGAGATACGAGTTATTTAATGACACATGCCTAACGCATTTCCGGATCATTCTGAAAGTGAGGAAGAAACAAACCTCCTTGGATATGTTTTTTTTAAAGGCCTACAGGTGAAAGTGAGAAGAGCGTGGCGAAAAAGGCAAAGACCAATAAACAGAAAAGCAGTGACAAAAATTAAGTGAAAGTAACTCTTTATAAATCTAGTATATTTCTTTACATTCGCTTTTATTATGTTTTTGTACAATATTTGTCATTTATAAATACATTTTTCTTATTCAAAAACACGTTGCAAGAACAATGTGGTGACATTTTGGGGGCTGGAACGGATTAATGGCAAATCAATTAATTTCAATGGGGATATTCGCTTTGGGATACGAGTAATTTGAAATACGAGCAAGGTTGCTGAACGAATTAAGTTTGTATATCGAGGTACCACTGTATTACTATGTGGCATAAGACAGACCGCAATACTGACGTCGGAATGTATTTAGATTCTGTCAATACATTATTTAGGTAAGTACATATAATATGTAGGAGTAGGTACATATATATAAACTTATTACATTGAGTTATCTAACTAAAATGTTTGTATGTATGAGCGTACGTGATAATGTTTATTGAACGAAGTATTCCTTATTTTGCTCAAGAGACCGATAAATTCAGCATGAGATTTACCTTCATTATAAAAACCACAAGCGAAATAGTACCACGTGAGTAAATACATTAAACTTCATTGTGATAATCTGTACTTCTACTAGTCTTAAATTTGGGAAGGAATAAAAAGTATTTCATACCAACCCTCGTAATATCAACCCAATCAGAGGGAGTTATTAATATATCTAATAAAATGATTAAATATTTTATTTCATTTATTTATCGACAGCGCACTACTGACAACAATTATATTAGTTTATTGTGCAGTAAATAAAATACAAATGAAATCATAAAGTATAAAGAAAAGTAATCAAGAGTAGATAATAATATTAATCGAAAACACATGAGAAATAATTTTTGAATAATAGAGAAACAAATCACAACAAATAATTGTTGTTTAAAACGATTAATATCAGCAATACTTATAAACAACAATCACCACTAAATGATTTTATTTATCACTCGGCAGCAGATCAACTGAATGTAATCAACATGCAAGCTGTTTTTTCCATTGATTTGACATATTCTTCCATATATTGGGTGCGTTAGGTACTATCCGTTGTAGATACATTAAGGTATATTTGCAATACCTAAATACGATTATTCTAATTATAAGGATGAATAGTAACTAACTGGTAAACATAATATAAATCTGAAATGAAATTATTTGGTTAGATTTCTGTAGCACCTAGTAATAATTATGTAACAAAGTGTAGATATTAACCTATTTAGAATAACCTAGTCTTTGATTCTAGACTAAGTCGTATTTTTATGTATCTCTAAGGATATGATAAGTATTATGTAACGATATATTAGCTATTCCTAATAACTATCATAACGATTCAAAGTTATATTGTCTGTTGAAAGATAAAGTTTAAATGTTTGAATCTATCTATTCAGCATGAATGATTGTAATAAACCCTTCATAATGTTATCATGCGAGTACAGAAGACTGAATCGTGGAAACTTAATTTCTTATATTATTTAGAAACAACTTCAGCTATCTGCTTCTTCTCGTATGTAAATGTAATACCATTGTCCTTTGGAATAATATATGTACATACAAAAGTTGTAAAGATACACATATTGCTTTCAGTAGAATTGTTGAAGAATCTGTCAAGTTCCAAAACATCTGTCATAATGTTGTTTGTACTCGTACAATCAAATGTCTAGTCATATATGGCCTTAGGTTTAATAATAATTTATTTTGTCTGTGAAATCATATCTGAATATATATTATTATACTCGTATTGGTGTCCTTTTGAAATTTGTCCCAATGTGCAATTTTATTTAATTATATTATCTGCAAATGGATTAAATTATGTTTTAGATGACAGTGAAATATTTTTCAATGGGCTAGTATTTTTTTCTGGAAAATTCGATCGAAGTGACAAAGCCTTTGTGAAGAATATATCGGAAAATTTCCAGAGATTTTTCAATAAATGACTAGCATTTCTCAATCAAGGTGAAGAAAAAAATTTCATTGAGAAAATCGATAATTTTATTGTATATAATTGAATCAAAAAAAATAGACGATAAATTTGTATGAATGTGTCAATAACGATCATCCCGGAGAAAATGTTAAAGTAAAATATACGTGTGGATCCTCTCATATAACTTAATATTGATGAAATACAAAACAGTATCTGAAAATATTATATAATGAGTAACAAAAAAATCTACTTGATATTTCACACATAACACCGACTTACTTTTTTAATCTTAAACAAGTAATCGAATAATTCTTACTTTATATCTTTTTTCAATAAAATACCAATAAAAAACACAATCTTAAAATAAAATAACTTAATAATTCGCACCTCAAATAACTCAAGAGTCTTCCACCCTTGCATATCAATTGGCATTGGAAAAAATCCGCGAATATTTTAGAATATCTATGAATTGATATTCTAATCGACGACATATCTTTTGGACTTGGTCTGATCTCGTATTTATATGCTGAATATTTTTTTTAGGTAAGGTTAACGATACGAATTTCGATGAGATCATTTCGGTACCTTAATGAGGTGTATACACTTACCAAGTAGCTGGGTGATCACTTTAATTCCAAATTCAGGTGAGAAATTTCAGATGAGGAAGAAACGATCGACGCCAACGCGACGCTGATATGGTGGGCAGTGGACGGTGACAGGCGGCACAGGCGAGTAGCATCTAATATAAATATTTGACTACAATAATAATACAAGTTGAACTTTGTAAGTTTTGTCTTTGTTTAGTCATCTGATGGAGTGATGGTTAGTAATTGTGAAATACTAAAGACAACATGCTAATAATAATTTGGAAACAAACGCTGTGCCTACAATGACTGGAAGAAATCGTGTATGCGAAAAGCCTGCCTTTTGTTAATTTTTCTCTTATAAATATATGTATATTATTCATATTATTATAGTTGTATATACCAGTAAGTACACTTTTCATCAATAAGGACTTTTTTACATACTTACTTTAAGTTTATTATGCAATTTTTTTTTCTCAAAAATGGGATTTAAATTGCTGATCCATTCTGTATTATGACCAACTTTTCTAAAAACTAATGTATGCGATTAAACTGATAGAATTAAAATTTAATCAAATAAGAAACTCGTTTGACATAAAAGAGGAATTGAATCTTACTTCTGAGAAGTCAGTTGATGAACTAATACGGCAGAAATGTAGGTAAACCTACATATCTACCTGTACGTAGTTTATATTAGAGTTGTGAAAATCAGGAGAAGGTTTCCATTTCCATGTACATTATTATGAACAAACAATAAATTTTACAGCTCATGACTGGTGAAGTCAGATTGGAGATAGTAAAATTTATCTCGTTGGTTATTTTCCTTTGGATAAAAACCTTTTTAAAAAGTTGGATTAGTTGAGCTGCAAAATATTGTTCAAAAGTTTATAACTCGGAAGAAACGATTTACTGGTTTATGTTATAATATTGCCCATTCTTCAAGATTTATAACTTAAAGCATGTAACATCGACATGTGTGTGTATATGTGTGTTTTATATCTCAGAAAATCTCAAAGTTTTTTTATTGTACTCCATACCTTCACATTTTTAAACGTCTCTTCTTTTTTTCGAAAATTCTTTTTGAGATACTATAATTAAGTGGGTGATTTTGTTTCGTGAATAGATTATGATAGTGGCATAAGACATCTACCAAAAAAACTATGTTAATATTATATTTTATAAATGAGTGAGGTGTAGGAATATATTTCAATGGATAATATACTTGATAAAATGTAGGAACATGGTGTTACCCAATTTCATTCTTCATTAGTTGTTGAGATTGAGGAGTTATTTCTGGATCTATCAACACAATGTAATTGAAAGCTACCCTACACAAAGGAAGCTTTCTCGAGCGGCTGAGAGGTTCCAGACACTTATAAACTTGTTGGGAACATACAAGTGTAACAAATAAAGCATGAAGGAATATGTGGAAGTATATCAACATACACACATGTTATGATTACTTGAAGAATGTTTTGAAAGAGGAAGGAAAATAATAGAAAAGTTGTAATTACATTAGTTGAACTCGGTCAATAGAAAGTTTCCTTTAAAGATAAAAATAAAGAAATAATGATGATGAGGTAACATCAAAATATTAGTAAAACATTTTGTATATTGATGATTCGAGTAAAATGTAAGTTTTTAGATAAGATAAGTCTTTAATACAAGCATTATAATAATATCTTAAGTAGTTACCTATAATTGTGTGTATGTTTGTATTATAACAAATAGGTTTGTTTCTAGGGTGAAATGTAATTACACAACAATCCCATAATCTCGTGTAGCAGTACCTACTAAACTGACAGTAGATACAAAGTTTCATATCATAATAATCCATTTCTGGATTAAAATTCTAGCTTAGTTGGATCATGTATAAAGCTGAAGTATCATGCAGGTATAAAAATTATTATTTCAACATAGAACCATGAGTAATAAAATATAAAACTTTACATATGTTTACAAAACGTTAGCTGAGAGTTTTCGAATAATGAATACGGAATCATAAAAATATACATACAAGAATTTTATTATATTAAAGTAGAAATAATTTCCTTATATCACTTGTGTATTTGGATATACAGCATCCTCGAAATAAATTTTCTAGTGCTAATTGTTACGATTTTGTTACGCTAAAACCGCCATTACACTCACCGGTATAATCCAATGAAAAAGAGCACATTATAAATTTAAAGGCTAAAAGAAACTTATAAGAACATACAATTTCTAAATTTACCCAAAACTCGACAAATAGAGAATTACTAAAATGAAATTTATTTTTGATAATTTAATTCTGTAGAAAAACATTTGAAAATGAATATGAAAAGAAAATGATGGTTATTGTTCACAAAATGAAAGTTGCGATTACAAAAGAAGTGGTGGGAAGACTTTACTGAAAGAAAATTAAACATTAGATAACCTTTGAGACTTCATCTAGCTGTAGTACTGGTTAATCTTATATTAAAAAAGAGCTTAATGGTTTTTAATACAGATTTTATCATTCTCAGCTTAGTATTCAGATGTTTTATGAATATCTAATATATAAAATTCTCGTATCATGGTGTTTGTTATCATACTCTTCCGAAACGGCTAGACCGATTTTGATGAAATGTTTTTTGCTTATCGGGAAGGTATGAGAATCACCTACTTTAAAGATACAGACTTTTTAAATTCTCATTTCTATACATTCACGGCATATACCACAAGTGGGGTACCCAGTATACCAGCTGCATATAATAAATAAATATGCCAGCTATTGTCCTCTCTGTGCACACGAAAAGTTAAAACATCTAGGATGGGTGGCAAACTTCATCGCTGAATTTAAGATATAATTGTCTTTACTGATTCACACACTTGTCTTTTGCAAAGCACTCGAAAACTTACAAAAAAGAGTGGTAGACTAAGTATTAGAAACGGACAAAATTGGAATAATACTTGCAGATCAATATCCGGGAATAAACTCGAGAGATTTTAAAGAATTCCTAATAGAGAATGACGTTAAACTATTTTTTACGGCTGTTGATGCGCCATTCTCCAATGGTCTGAACGAGAGGCTGAATCAGACTACAGTTAATAAGACGAGATGTAAGATCAACGAGAAAGAAGAAAAAATAGCTTGGACAACAATCGCTAGAGAATGTATCGAAAAGTACAATGAAACTGAGCATACGGTGACTGGATTTACACCTAAGTATTTACTAGATGGCACAGATACCAGTATTTTACCAGAAAATATGAAAATAAGAAACATTAAAGAAGATTTGATAAAAAACAAAAAAATAGCTCTTGAAAGAACAAGAAAATCACACGAATATAACAAGAAAATATTTGACACGAATAGAATGAACTACAGATTAAACACAGGAGATCTAGTATTTATAGAAAATGGAAACAAGTTAAACAGAAAAAATTAGATGAATTGAGAATTGGACCTTATGAAATAAAAGAAAAGATATCAGATTCGCTATATAAAATAAAAACAGGAAAACAAAAACAAGAAAATGAACTATACCACGTAACAAAATTACTTCCAGTATCAATTAATGGAGATGATGACTGAAAATTGTAAGAATTTTCACCCTGGAATGGAGAGATGTAAGAAAGCACCTAGGTACTGACCTTAGTTGTCACTTTATTTATTTACACAAAAAACGGCCATAAGCCTTTAACAAAAAAATATACATTTTACATCTCAATAAAAAAATACAAAAAAATAAAACAATATACAACTTACACCTTAATCAATGGAAAATAAGCATTAAAGTTAACAAAATCCAACAAAATAATAAATAAAAAACATTGAGTAGGTGAGAAAACATTAAAATAAAGTAAATAGAGAAGAAAAAAAAACTCTTTATCAACCCAGAAATACACGCATTGTACCCTATTATTTCACAAGATTAATATTACTTTGCTATATTATTTTTATTTTAAAATAAGTACCTAGACACTTCCCTAAGTAGTAAGAATATTTTATTTTGAATGGCTTCATTTTGTTCCATTTCATTATTTTGTTTCAAATTATTATTTTTCATTATGATGGATTTTGACAACTAATAGAGACGGCATGTTAAAAGATAGAAGAATTAGATAACATATAAATGTCGTTTTTGGAAGAAGATATAGATCGATCCAGGTCCAAATCGCAAGAAAACCTTGGTTTCACAAATCGAAATTTAACAGATCTGAAATTACTGCCATATGTCGAATGCGATTTGGACACTGTAGACTGGACGCTCATCTTTTTAAAATTCAACTTGTTGACAGTCCATACTGCGAGTGCGGCCTAGACGAGGAGACGCTTGACCATGTTTTCCTGGGGTGCCCTATCAGGGATGCGTATGATATTTTTGTTGATGCTCTTCAAAACGATTGCCAATTCCCCATGAATATTGAAACATTATTGAGTATGACATCCGATACAGTCCATTTGTCCCTTCTCAAATCAATAAAAGCTAATTTAATTATTCTATAATCCTCTAACTATCTTCTCTTTGACAATTTAACAACACTTTGAGACGTTATTGGCGGCACAAATCATCCTTGTAGGATGTTATGCCACAAGTGGAAAAAAAAAAAAATGTCATTTCTCTGGTTTTGTCAGATGAAACAAAATTATGTTTTATTTTGTGTTTTAAAAAGAAATTATTTATTAAAAGTTTATTAAGTTATTGTGTTTGTGAATTACCATTATAAATATATAGAACACTTTAAATTTTTAAATTTTCACTTTAAATTTTTCCGCGTTTGTATTTGTTTAAATTTTACAGTACATAATCTATTTTCAGTTATTATTTGCATCCCACATGATTTTCACAACACCCTTTTTGTATTTATGTAGTTCAATATTTCGTTTTACATATGTGAGATAATCATAGGTATATTTTATAAGTTATGCATGATATTTATATTTTATGAACTGGCGGTAAAAAAGTTGAAGGTCAGTATTGTGATGCACGTATTGTATTTTGACATTTAATAATAATAATTAGACAATTTATATTGCGCCCTTTTGTGGAATAAATTCATTTCAAGGGCGCATCCTAAAATATTGTGTTTTACCCGTGACTTAAGCCTAATACATATTATAATATATTTATAAACATATTATAAAACGAAACACATTTAAGGTAACATATATGGGAATAATCCTTTCATAAAGTATTTCACTTAATTAAAAAATAGATAAAATAAATAAACATGCCGGAAAAGTAAAAAAAGACATTATTTTTTTCTTTTCATCTGCACATTAACCACACATATCATTATCATTAGTCATTCAAAAAATATTGGAGTCGTTGCCAGTGTAACAGTTTCACCTCGTTGAAAATTATAAACTTTGTCATAAATAGTGATTGAAAGTCAAACTATAAATACAGAATCGATACCTTATATCTTTGTGGATAGCTGATATTAAACGCGTACTGGAAATAGTGGTGAGTGAGTTATAAACAACATTATAAACTTTATATTACTCACATTCACACATAGTCAATAAGGACGAATTTGCCATAATCAAAAATACTTTAAGATTATAGGTGGCTCAACGTCCAATCAAGTATCGCTGCCAGCAACCAATAAAAAAAGAGAACTGTGTTTTAGAAACAGGGTTGGCACTTGTTTCAAAAAAAATTGACTAACTTTTTTATCAGAAAAAATATTTCTTCATTCAGAAATTTTAAAATATGATGGATGCTCAAGAAATTATATCTAAAGTAAAAGATGCCGCTTGTGCTTTGTCACAATTAGTGACAGATAATAGCAAGTTCACCAAGGATCTAATTTCTAAAATTATGCCAATATCTATTGAATTTATGGCGGCTATGAGTATAGCCACTGCAAAAATAACAAGCCAAGATGCTGAACTCAAACACTTAAAGGAACGTGTTGCATATCTTGAAAGAGATTCAACTAAAAGTGGCAATAAGCCCTTAGAGCTTTGTGAAACATTAGCTGAATTGGCAGAAAGAGAAGAAAGATCCAAAAATGTTATCTTCTTCAACATACCAGAAGTGGATCAAACGTTGGGTAATCGAGATCAGATAGCAAAAGATGTGGAACAGACATCGAGTATGATACATAGTATCGATAATATGAATGGAGTACCTATAGCTAAGGTGCAGCGACTCGGTGTGAGGCAGAAAGACAAAACAAGACCTGTTAAAGTCATGTTTAATGATAAAGAAGATGCTAAAACGATGTTCTTTAGCAGATTTAGGTTACCTCAGAATATAAAAATTAAACAAGATCTGACATCCACGCAAAGGTCCTATCTGAAAATGTTATGGGAAGAGCTGGAAAGCAGGAAAAAGAACGGTGAAAATAATATCACAATCAAATTTATCAACGGTTCACCCAAAATTGTTCCTACGATGAAAAAAAACTTATAGATAGTGTGGACTGTTATTATCAAAATATTAGAGGTTTACGCACCAAACTGTCGAATTTGCGCCAAAATGTTCCCCTATTAAATCACTCTATCTACGCTCTTACAGAGACATGGCTTAATGCATCAATTAAAAGCTCGGAGCTGGGATTTTCGTCTTATAACGTATATCGTACGGATCGCAGTTCCCAAACAAGCAACAAAAGTAGAGGTGGAGGTGTACTTATAGCAATAAAAAAAAGTTTACCATCTTCATCCATTAAAACAATACACAACCAGATTGAGCAACTTTACGTAATGATTAAGTTGAAAACAGAAAAAATCATCATTGGATGTGTGTATATGTCGCAGTCGTTTTGAAGAATCCGTCCGTTTACAAACGGCGTCGTCGTTTTACAAACGGCAGGCGTATTATAAAATGACGAACGTGCATTCCGGCATATTACAAAACGACTAGTCAAATTGTAATATTTTGGTTCTTTCTCGCCGTATCATGGTGTTGTGTATCAAAACATTTATATATGGGGTTGCGTGGGAGATCGTAAAATAATGGTTCTATTTTATAATATAATACAGTATATCATCTATTTTTCTACGTGCCGTAAAACTTACAGGTATTATGAGTATCACTTAATGCCGCACCGATAGTAGGTAGGTATTTTAAAATAATATAATAAGTAATATATAATTTACCTATTTATTTTTGGGTTATTTAGAAGAGAAGAAGAAATTTGCCTTCTTTATATTTATTGTATTTAAGAATGCATTTCTCTTTAAAATGATTTGTATTGTAATGAATGCACAGAAATAATGGATAAATAAATAATTCGATAATAATAAAAACGATTTTAAACTATAAGACAATAATAACAGTACACTATTCTTCTGTTTTACAAAAAAAACTAAAGCATATTTTTTTTAATAATACATAGGTTTACATTTTTACAATAGATGTACTATTTTTTTGGTGGATGCTAAATTGCGTAACCACAAAACAGTTTTTTTTGTAAACTATAGTAAAAAATATCCCTTCTTCTGCATTAACAATTATACATTTGTTTCATTTCTTTGTTTTAAGTTAGGTCTTTATATTTATTGTCTTCATTGTCTTTTTATCTCAGTGGTAGGTATTTCAATAACGATTTTTTATTTATTTTTACAATCCATAAAGCTTTGTGTTCGCAAGTCTTAAGGTACACAGATAGTAATTGGGTACATAATATTTTTATATGAATTGTTAAAAACAATAAATCTTTTTGCAATTGCACCAAAAAGGATACTAACAAAATTATGCCATATTCAGGAGCAAAAAATTAAAGTCGTCTTGTAATAGTTTAGACAACCCTTAAATGTATATTGATGAAAATTTATATATTACCAAATATTTCGGTATAAATAATTATTTGTATCCAATAATAGTGGTATATTTTTGTAAGGTGGTAATAAGCTAGAGAGTTAATTTATGAATTTAATTAAAAATAAAAATGAATCAACCCTTTTGACAATGATTTTTTAAATTAGTACAACAATATTCCGTAGAGCATCCAGCAATGAATAAGTCTCCCACTCTTTTCAGTAAATTTTCAGTGTCCTGTAAAAGGCAGTTATACAGATCATATTTCTTTTAAATAGGCAAACATACATAATAGAAAATTCACACAGATCGAGCTAGTCCCAAACTAATATTAATCTTGTATTATGGGTACTAACGCGACGATACACACATATACAATGCACTACACAAATATACATGTAACACCCAGATCCAGGACCATTTGAAAAAGGTCATTCTTCACTTTGCCCTGGCTGGGAATCGAACCCGGGACCTCGTGACTCAAAGGCAAGAGCGTCCTTACCTTATTTTACATCTTAAATTCAGCGATGAGGTTTACCACCCATATTTTGTTTATTTATTCTTTACTCTGCATTGATTACAAGCAATTTTACATAAAAATATAACAATAAAAAAATTTACTGCACGAAAATAGTATACAAGGAGAAAATAAATAATTTAAACTAGACAAATAAATTTTGTGCAATGGGCAAGTTTATCGCAGAAGCGCGATATCTTCCAACTAACTCATAAAACCCAAATATTATTATTTGAAACACAATATACAATCAAAATGCAGAGAACAGCACATCCTGAATTACTTAATTTTTTGGTGGCACAGAAAAGACGTCTTGCACGTTTATTACATGCGGGTGGTCTGCTGGCTTCCCTACTAGGGAGATATGTCTTGATGGTATAATAGCAGTAGGTACAATAATAAATTATCTGATGACTTTTAATTTAGCAGAAATATTACTAATGAATTGACATGATATTTCACATTTTTTTCTGATTAACCAGCATTTACACTAGAACTTATTTTATTTATTATAATAGGTATCTCATATAACTTTCATATCTACATATGTTTTTCGTTCGGCAGGGTGTGGTTACTAAAGGGACTATCTCCCGCGCAATCTTATACACGAATGCGTGTAAGTTTTAGTTTTGATGCGCAACGCCATGAGACGGTGAGAAATGGAACTAAAATTCTTCAATTTGACTAGTCAGATTGTAAAACGCCTAGACGTATTGTAATTTGCCTGAATATTATACTTTCGTCATTTTGTAATATGCCTGCCGTTTGCAAAAAGACGACGCCGTTTGTAAACGGACGGATTCTTCAAAACGACTGCGACATATATACCTCCGTCGTCTAATGCCGATGTATACAAGATGTGCTGCGAAGAATTGGAGAGCTTACATGCCAAGCACCCTCAAGCTAAAATTTGTTTGTTTGGTGATTTTAATCTGCCGGGAGTGTTGTGGGCTCCAAATTCTGAAAATGCTCACATCAACGAAGATAACCAAGAGAGTGCAAGAGAAATTTTGAACACCGTATACTACTTGGGACTTAATCAATTTAATCATGTTGTTAACACCCAAATGCGTTTATTGGACCTAGTATTTTCTAACTATAAATTACTTAATGTTGTACGTCCTGATGAAGAACTTCTACCAGCTGATACACTCCACCCCCCACTATATACAAAAATTGAACTGAAGACTCCAAATTTCGTTAATAAAACAACATGGTCACTAAATTATCACAAGGGTGATTATACAGGTGCAGTTGACTACCTTCTGGATTGCGAATGGACCTTTTTACAAAATGAAAATATTGAATTTATTGTCGCCGCATTGTATGGGTTATTATACGATACAATAAATAAATTCATACCTTGTGAAGAATTCAAAAGCAGCAGTTTCCCGATATGGTTTTCTCAGGAATTGAGATGGTTGATAGCAGAAAAGAAAATTGTCCACAGAACTTATAAAGAAACGTATGATCCAATTCACTACAAGAAGTTTGCCGCTCTAAGAACAAAGTGTAACAATTTGAAAGCAAAATGCTATAGAAATTACATAAGAAAAGCGGAAGATACTACAGTTGATGCTAGGAGTTTATGGAGGTTTAGAAATGCACTTTGCAATGGCGATTCTGAATATCCTGCACAGATGTTTCTGGGACGAACTCAGGCAAGTAGTCCTCAGAGAATAGTTGATCTTTTCGCTGATTTTTTCAAAGAAGTATTCGAGGCGGATGATAATGTTTCTCAGGTGCTTCCGATTTTTGACGGAAGAACAGTGGATCTGTCACACTGTCAAATCCATGCAGATAATGTGAAAACAAAAATACTCAAACTGGATACGAGAAAAACTGCAGGACCTGATGGTATTCCTCCTATATTTGTTAGAAAATGTGTTGAGGCCCTGGTCGTACCGTTGACAGTAATTTACAATAAGTCTCTAGAGAAAGGACAATTTCCTACAACGTGGAAGATTGGAAATGTTGTACCTATTTTCAAGAAAGGAGATAAAAATGATGTATGTAACTATAGACCAATTTGTTTGCAGTCTACTCTGGCTAAAATTTTCGAATCTCTTGTCTTGGATCAAATGTTGTCATCAATATTACCAATAATAGTACATCAGCAGCATGGCTTTGTCTCTGGAAGATCCACATTGACGAATCTAACAGTTTATGAAAATTATATAGCTGAGAGCCTTGCAATGGGCTTTCAGATTGATAGTATTTATTTGGACTTCTGTAAAGCATTTGACAAGGTGTCACATACTATTTTATTAAATAAACTCTCAACTTTGGGTATTACTGGAACACTATTAGAATGGTTTTCTAGCTACTTGAAAGGTCGAACTCTGCGAGTTAAAATTGATAATCTTTTTTCTCCTGTTTTCATGGCAACGAGTGGTTTGCCTCAAGGCAGCCATTTTGGACCAGTCTTGTTCCTTATCTTCATTAACGATATCGTCTCTGAACTGAAAGATGTTGAATTCTTGCTTTTTGCAGACGATTTGAAATTGTTTAAGAGAATTGAGACCATTAAAGATTGTATTAGTATACAGGAGAATCTTGATAGATTAATCTCATGGTGCCAGAGAAATAAATTGTTTCTGAATGTGCAAAAATGCCAGTTCATTACTTTTGGTAGAGTTAAGAAAAATATTGAGTTTGATTACTCCTTACAAAATATTAAACTGACTCGAGTTTATGAGATTCATGATCTGGGAATTATTTTTGATAGCAAATTATCATTTATAAATCACATTGAGGAAATGATCGCGAAAGCAATGAGAACCCTAGGCTTTGTGCTTCGTACAGTGAATGATTTCCAAAATGTGCATGCTGTAACTCTTTTGTATATCTCTTTAGTCCGAAGTCAACTAGAGTATAATACTCCAGTATGGTCACCCACTTACAATGTGCATGTAGATAATATAGATCGAGTACAACGAAAATTTTTACGTTTTATAAATTACAAATTAGGTATTCCAAGAAATGAAATTGATTACGAACATCTGCAGGCACATGTAAATATTGAAAATTTAAAAGACAGGAGAATAATGAATGATTTGATTTTTTTGCACAAAATTGTTAATAGTTGTATCGACAGCCCTGATTTGATTCAGCTAATTAGGTATCGAGTACCTAGTCGGTGTACTAGAAGCCGTGAGTTGTTTTATTGTGACAACTACACTACCAACTATGTAAAAAATACAGTAGTGCCCCGCTTGCACCGATTGGGGAACGAACACTTGAATAATATAGATTTGTTTAGTACTGATGCTAATGCTTTTAAGAGGTTTTTAAAAGGAATTTTCAACCCCGATTAGTCTCTAGTTTTATAGATGTATGATTGTCTGAAGGGAATAGAATAAATTTTGTGCGTATGTGTTTGTTTTTGATATGTTCGATTCAAATTAATGGTTTAAATAAAGTAATTACGTGTTGTATTTTTAATTTTTTTAAATGTCTGTTTTAATTATTTTAAATGATTATTTTAATATACCTATTCTATCTCATTGATTGTTGTTCTTGTTTTGAACTGTTATTTTTAATTTAAATTTATATTTTATTTTTGAGTTGATGTTTTAAATTATAAGTTTTATATACCTATATTTTTATGAATTTGTATGGCAGTTTAAAATGTAATTATTAAAAGTGTTTTTTGCCGATTTAATTATTAAAAAATGTTATATATAATATTTTGTGAATTTATATTAAATTGAGTGAGTGTGAATGGTGGATATATATTGTGATGAGTATCTGTGTGCGTATGAATTTGTGATTTTAAATATTATTTGTGTTGAGATATGAAATTGTTGAGTTATGTTTGATGTTCCGATAAAACGGATTTTATTGTAGTTAAATATTGTATTGATGTATAGGTGTATAGCTATACTAAAAGCTAACCCGTCGATTTCGTTATTATTGTCACATATTTATTTGAAATTATTATATTGTGGGGAATATATTATTGTTTCCCGTTGTTAATATTATTATTATCTGTTTAAATTTTATCATAATATCAAATATTTTTATTAGTATACATCTTATATGTGCCTAGATATTAATTTATATTTTTGTAGCGTTTGCGCACCATAGTATGTATCCCCATGAATGCCTATACAATTGTATTATGTTTGTTTGAAGTTGATATTGGTTAAATATTTGAATGCGCCAATATTTTTAGTGTTTTATTGATTAATTAAGGTTTAATCTTATTTTGTTGTTTTTTTGTTTGCTTTATTGTATTGATTGATTATTGTATAATATGTTTAGACCTTACTAATGTAAAAGGCTAAATGCCGTTGATGATAGAAATAAATAAATAAATAAATATCAAGATAGGTATAATACCTATAAAGAAACAATCAAGAACGCCCTTGAGGTGGATTTTTTTTTCACAAAACGGCGCTTTACAAATCATCCAAATAATAATAATTAAGAAAGTTTTTGCTTTATAAATATTCAAATGTGTGTTTGTTTTCAGTTGAGGATTTTTTTTGCAGTCTTTAAGTTTTGTTGTAACATTTGGGTGTAAATGAAATTCCCATATATCGTAGCTATTTAGTTTCGAAGGGAAAGCATCTCTTGCAATACATGTGTAAATAGGTGATAGCAGGGAAGTGGAACACTGCAAAATATTGAGTACGCCTGCCTTTAATATTGCTTTGTACAAGGCGATTGTGTTCGGTATTCGGGGAATTGACATTCCAGTGTGAGCCGAACTTATGGTGTGGACGTGCTTGCTCTTGTACACGAGTTCCAACCTTATAATAAACCCCATACTTTCTATATTACCTATATGTAGTTATATTGGACATATTATATTTTCATATATATACAAAGCTATTTAAACAACGATCATATACATTACAAACATGAATATTTAAGCTATTATTTTATTCATTTTGAATCACTAGTTATATTAGATATGTACATTGTAATAACATTTAGGTACACAAAAGTTAAACTGAGAATTGCACTCAACATTAGACCTTATCTACCAATTTCATTTCGGCGTTTGCAAACGTCATCGTTTATAACATACATCTTATTTTTCTCTCTTCTTTTTCTGTAAGAGCCCTGTCAAGTCCCCCCGACGTTGACGATCACTCTGGCATAGGCTTCTCAGTCTTGCGCTGTCTGGAATAACTCCTATACACTTCTCATTCCAGTCCAATCTCGTATATTGCGAAGCCACGATGTCTGCCTTCTATCAGCCCCCAACGTCCCTCTATTTGTCCTGTCATAATCAACCGCAAAATGTGGCACTTTACTCCGCGCATTATATGACCCAGATTTTCAAAATGACCTTACACAATTTGACATCCGACAGTCATCTTATGTCTTTCATTGCATTTAAACTTTTCCGTTGTATAAGCTGTTGTTTGTAATATGCTATACTTTATAAAAATGAGAATTACCAGTAGATATAGGTATTATCATCTTAAGCCACAAAGAGTTCGTAAGGGATTTGTTTGATGCTGTCGCCCAAAGCTTGGACGTAAGATAAATATGTAGGTATATACCTACCTATCTATACCTAGCTATCAATAATGCGGTCAGTATTCTCAATGCTCGCAGTAAAACTTCAACGATTTTATTGATTCTCGTGGGAAATATAGGAGGAAAAGAAGAATGGGACATAGGAGAATTTCACAGAATACCCAATGTACGCCACTGCCAATGGACTTGATTCACACACTCCTAGATACACAAAGAACTTGTTTTACGTTGAAATAAAATAAATAATAATGGTATCTAAATTCGGAAGGTTGAAACATGACGACTTGAAAAACAGAATTAAAGATACATTATTATATTTTATATTTTGTTGACTAATTTATTAGCTGACTAAATAACATTATTTTGAGAAGTATTTTGTATCTACGTCATAAGTATACATCCATATAGATACTCATTAATTTACGTATCGCATCCTTGTGAAAACAATTTAGGAGCCCATAATTAGGGTTAGCTGGGTGGTTAACTGAAAATATACTCTAAATGTCTTCATCAAGGATGTTGTCAAAATGAATTATACAATAATATGTACGGAAGTAACTACAGCCGGCACATTGCCAATGTTAAGGCGGAGAAACATATCTGTTAAAGGGTTTGTTTATATGACTTTTAACGTTTTTTCTGTTGGGTCCAAATTTGGGTGTAATGAGCTTAAATGAGAAAAAGGATGTAGGTATAAGAAGTAAAATGAATGATTAAATTAAGGCAAACTTTTTATTACACATGTATCTGTACTTGAATATTTTTTTTTTAATAAAAGATATATCTGGGTTTTGTTATAAACCCAAATACAACCTTATACACCTTTCACAGTAAGCTACTGAAAGCTTGTGTCGTGAAAGGGGAGTTTGCCGGCATCTGGTATCGAACCACGGACTCCTCGTTCACGAGGCCGAGACTCTACCTCCAGGCTACCGACGAACTCTGATATGGTATAAAACGTGAATATAGTAGATATTGCAAAATACTTTTTGCCGAATTTAATTATTTGCAATATAACAAATGATAAGAATATACGAATACTCGTTTTATAGATCAATTATCAAGAAAGTGAGTCGAATCGTAGATCTAAGTTTAACATTTCTAGAAATACGTCTAAATCAAAAATATGAATAAATCACACGAGTATGATGAATGTATGGAGGGATAGGTATTTCGTGTTGTGGTTGTTATTTACTGTCTGCTCCACGGGATGCGGCATATTTATATAATTATCGTAGCATCAAATTAGGGTCTTTTTTCAGGCATTTGGTAGTCGGTATGGGTGAAAAATATGGGTCATTTCTTTTTCAATTTATTTTACACAAAATAAAACTAGTCAGAATTTTCAATTCATCAAATATAAAAAAGGCTTTTAATAATATAGTGTGCTTGTTTATTTTGAAATCAATGCATACTTATTAAATAATTTACCTATTTAGAATTTATGAGCTGCGACCATACATACCTACCTACCCTATAATGTATCCAAACAATCCATCTCAATGTAGATTGTTTGGATACACTATGGTATGTTATTCATAATAGGTAGGTATATTCTTATTGTACTCAGGGAGCTAGGTAGATATATTGTATATTTAATAACGTGCGTACAGTTAGTAATATATTTAGGTATGAATAGAATGCGAATTTCATAATCGTAATATCCTTTATTATTATTGATATCGCTTTAACTTGAATTAATAAATTTATGAGTTAATACGGTATATTCCTATAAAGTACCTACCTACCTACAAGGAGTAGCTAGTGGAAGTAATGAGTGGTACAAACATCTAATATTCCTAATGTATTTATTCACTAACATCCAAAACACGTAGGTATAACATGTATCTACTTTATTTAGAATATATTCATATAGGTCGTACGTCTCCTGAATGTGTTTTCATTAAGATGTTATTCCTGTCGTGGCACAAGTATAACTCATCATATTAATAATTGAAATACAATTCGCGTAATATTATTGTAAGACCTGTAGTACATTATTATACTACACACTTCACAGAATATACTGCCTCAGAGGGTGATTCAGAACATTTAGACATGAGAACTAACATTACATTATTATCGTTTTGCTAACCAAATTCATTTCACACATAAATTACTTCTATATACTAAATAATAAAAAGTGTTAGCGAATTACCTTCTGAAGAATTCTACAAAAATGTGTTCGGAATGTTCAATCATTTTTTGTTTTTGTATAAAACTAAAATAAAATCATATTTTTAGTGATTTTTTTTTTAGTTTTATAAGGTAATTCTAATTAAAAATCATATTCTCGTATAATATCGAAGCACATTCACATTAATTGTGAATAATTTTCACATGTAAAATTATTCATACTATACTATACCCTCACGCCGTGTCCCAAGTGGGGTAGACAGAGAGAACGGAACGCCAAACAGATCTATCTTTACACACTTCCTTCGCTTCCTTCACATTCATACAGTTTCTCATACATGCACGTCGGTTCCTCTTACTCAGGCCGTCCTTGAGAATTTGATCCACGTGATCAAGCCGCGTGGTTCTCGGACGCCCGCGTTTCCTCACACCCTTTCTTTCAGACAAGTATATCCTCTTTGTCATTCTTATAGTAAGTATTCCTCTTTGTCATTATTCATCTCATATCCAGTTTACAGATAAGAGAGTTGAGTTATTATCCATTAATACCCCAAGTTAGTTTCTAATATTTAAATTGTCAAGTATGAATATTTTCGATCAAACTATTATAATCGAACGGCATAAACTTGTGATTATTTCCGTTTAATTTTCAATCAGTAATATAAAGCATCATGATAACATTTCAACTATTTTGGTTATACCTACATACATATAAGGTAGGTACCTACGTATTCGTATATATAAATTATAACGTCTGTTAATTTGGAGCTCATATTGTAATAGCATATACCGAGTAGATTAATGTGTCATTTATCTGCCAATTTGTATGAAACGTGCTTAGAACCTATAAATAAATAATTTATAATATTGTGCTACGCAGTATTAGAATAGGTGGATCTATGTAGGTATATATGGATTTAAATACGACAAAGCATTTTAGAAATAATAAGTACCTATACCTAACGTACATGCATACGTGAAGTGAACTGTGTAATAGACTCGAGGCTATAATAACGAGTAATAGGTTTGTTGTGGAATTTATTTATGCATCGTGTGAGCATACTGTACACATTTATTATGTCAGTGAAATTACTGATAGCTCCTTAGAGAATTTAATTATTTATAGTTTATGAAGTTAAACAAGAAAAAGTTTATAAAATTACATCCCTACGGTTAAAAGTAATAGAAAAAAGCGTTGCTTTAGCAGAAATCCTAAGAAAATAGAAAAAAATCTGTCGTGTTCCTGATGAGAGAAGAAAAGAAAGAATCGAAACAAGTTTAATGCTGCATCTTTTAAAGTTACGAGTAGCAATTTATTTAACAAAAAACATCATAATTTACTAAAATCGTATTTACATATACCTTTAACTTTACAGATAATATTTGACAACTCTATAGAATCTACGCAAATATTTTCAGTAAAATGGAATTACTCCTAACATTGTTGTTTAATAAACCAAAATTATTCAGTAATTTGCTACGATAGTGGTATAGAAAATGAATTCTCGAAGCATTTTAGCAGCATATTGTCAAAATTCATAACATGAAAATCCAGACCATAAAATATCAAAATGCCTACTTATGTTTTACCTAAGATACTAAATTCCTGTGGGTATATATTAAATTTACGCGCATAATATCTAAAAATTGAAAAAAAAGCAAAATGTGATTAAATTGATATATCTACCTATTAATATAAATTTATTTTAAGCACTATCTGTTTCGTGTTAAAGTTTATGTAAAGCGCAAGCTAATTTTCCATTTACTTCATTCTGTTTAATTACCTATACTAATCCATTCCAAGAATATAATGTGTACATATGTAGGTAATTCAATCTCTCACATTTATGTAATCGTTGAGTACTAAAACCTGTATTAACAACATAAGTAAGTATAATTTATAATGTAATAGCATACCTATAAGTTATATTATCCTTGTTACAAACATCATATTCTCTAAAGTCTTACTAATAAATGTTCTAAGAATAGTCACTTTGACTCGCGAGAGTAGACTCTTACGAACGAAACGATGAGGCAGTTAATGAATTTATAAGGGAACATAGCTGACTACATACCTACCTACATATGTACATACATAGTTACGTACGAATATATTATTATACATTAACTAATAGACATACTACATAAAAGTAGTGAATTACATAGATTAGATACCAATGTATCCCAACAAGTTACTCGAGTCACAAGAGGTTCTGAATCGTAGTTTTTATTTTTATTTCAAGATAAGCTTTTAAGAGATTTCATATCATACATGTATTATTCTTCTTCTTCAATCAGTGCCGTATCAGGTCCCCCCGACGTTGGCGATCACTCTGGAGAATGCCTCTCTGTCTCGTGTTGTGCGGACCAGTTCTCCCATCCGTGTTATTCCAGTCCATTGCCGTATATTCCACAGCCATGACATCTGCCTCCTTCCCACTCCACACGTATTATCTATATAATTATTTTATGTAAAAAAGCAATGGAACCGCTCTACCTTATAAAAATCAGAAAACTATTCGTATGTAAGTAAGTTTGTTTGTATTATATATACTTTGTAGCTGAGTTAATTTGTACCCGTTTATTTTTTACCCTATGTTGTATTTAAAATAATCTTTCAGAATGTCCTCAAAATACTTGATTTCCAATATATTTACTAAATTAATCTCAAAACGCATAGAGCTGATTTTTATCGTGAATTTTCGTGAAAATTTTAACCATTTGAATTGTGTAAACGTATACAGTTACACGTAATAATTCTTTTTATTTGTTTTCACTCGTGCTAATATTTATTAATCAAGAAATGAGTGGCACGTAAAATATCGATGTGGCACATAGAATGGAAATATTGAAATAGCTACACATGTTTGATTGTCTTCTTCGAAGCGTTAACGTGGATTACTTTATAATATTGATTTGAAACCAATACAATTTAAAATGAATTAGTAGAGAATATTGATATGGTAAACCTCATGTTGTTATTTTGTTTAATGAAAGTTTAGTATCTAGAAACCTATAGCTGATAAACTACTTAACGTTCAATTCATTAAGCAAACCACTTCTATAGAGTAGTTACTGGATTAATATTATTTACATTGATAATGGATTACATCAGCAGTCTCACTATAATGATGCGGGCCGGATTTATTTCAATCTGGATATGGTACCAGAATTCTTAATCGAAACAAAAAAATATCAGCATATTTCACAAACTGAGGTATAGTATAAATAAAATGTATCTTGCCTCTTCAGTTTCATTAAAAGAATGCTCTTCACGCTACAACCTTTGCGGAATAAACCAAAAAAAAAACTCGTACAAAATAAACTCCATACCCCTTCAATTTGTTATGTGATTCTTCAACGCAACGCACATGTATTTTTATCTAACAAAGCCTTCTTGCACAAATAGAAATAATAAGTGATATAAAATTGGAAATAACCTATTTGTGTCCACGATTAGCGGGCCATGTAACATTACGGAGGGCCCAGTCTGCGGGCCACCAGTTACATATTATTTGATTTGATGATTACTTTAAGGGAAACTCTGCTGAAACGATATTAGTATTGCGTCACAAGTCAAAGGATAATTAATTCAATCCTCCAATGTGTGGGGTTAAATAAAAATAATATAATAATTCGATTTTCTATTTCAAGCTGATATTTAATGTTTCTTGAATCTAATCAAAATAGCTATTATTCGACATATTATGCGCATTCTAACTCTTGAAATAATGTTTATGTTTTCATTAATTCAAAGTTCTAAATATCCCCATTCAACTGGTTCGTAAAGTGACGCGACAGAATATAAGAGAATCATGATGAGGTATTTTTTCATTGAAAGTACTGTAAATGCTAATGGACTATTTCCGCGGACATTTTCTGCATATTTAATTCAATATAAAAGTTATTCACCTTTGACACAAAAGCCTTTTATCTCAGGCTATTATAATATAGGAAATAAATTTAAATGCAATAATCGCTCTACGGAGACGATTTTTCTTTTATATTGAATTTAATATTACGTTTGGCCCAACAATCTCCACCAAGATGCCAATTATTTTCAGTGAACTGTAGATACATAGTTGAATATAATTATTATAGAATTTGATTTCTTTTTTACTGAAAATATTATAAAATCTGATTTATTTCTTGATGATATTTTTTTTTATTATTCTAAGCTTAAAATAAGATTGGAATAATCATAAAAGTTGTAATAGGTAATTGTTGAAATTTCAAAATTTAGTTTCAAGAATAACATGAATTTTATTTGTAATTAAATAAAGAATACTTTATCATCTTCAATATAGTCCAAGATTAAGTTTTCCTACAATGAAATTAGGAATATATACGACGAAATATTTTTTCGCCCAGTTCATTAGAATTTCAAATTCAGCATAATTAACTTACTTAATTATATTAATCAAACTGTAGAAATTAAAGGGAAAAAATATACACTGTTGAAATGTTATTACTACTAACTTATTATTACAATGTACGACGAGATATGATTTAATTTGAATAAAATTTAGCAATCAGTGATTCTGCTGTCGGAAAATACTTTTTTATTCATAATTGCGAAGTATATAAATGTACAAAAAATAAATGAATCGAAAATGAAATTTGACAACGTCGCAGTTTGTACGGACTATGACTTAGGTTGATGTTCAAGAAAACTCTAACGTATTTGGAATATTTTGTATTGTTTTATTTCATGTCGAAATATTTTATTTCATTGTTAATCGGCTATAAGAACATATTATATAATGACACTTTTGGCCACCTGGATATTTTCGCGATAGGCGTAGCACAGAACATGTAGGTACGCGTAATTTTTGTTTGAACCACTGTATTATCTCTTCATTTCCTGCATGTTTTTGGCCGGAGACCAGGATGCGATGTTATTATATGGTACATGTAGGTAGATTGTCGAAGAGTTTGCCAGTAGATGATCGCTAAGTACGGTTTGTCTACGGCCCCAGGGCAGAAACCAGCCTCCTCTATTCGGAGCGTTTCTGTGCCACCTGCTTCACCTCTTTCCACGACATTCCCTGCGCTCTGATGTCGTTGTCATAAGAACTGTGTATATCGAAAGAGGGAAGCCCGGCGGGCTTACGGAACCCTTGTAGACGGAAGAACAGTGCTCTTTTCGGCCAACTATCATTGGGCATCCTTAGAACATTGACTAATACAGCAAGGAAAAGCGAACTATACCTAAATAATAATATGTTGTGCAAATTGATTGCACGCAGCTTGGCGTTCTCAAGTTATTGGAATTTATATGCTAGATAGTTTATTGTAATATATTCGTAACAAAAGTTTTTTGGAGTACCCATTTCAGAACTTTTCGGATAATATAAGGTTCCGAATGTTGCGGCGGAGGAAAACCATTTTTAATTTTAGAAATCGAAGTCGAGCTATCTTTTTTCAGCCTTCGAAGCATGTTAGAATACCATTTTTTTCCATCGAAAGAAAATTTATAAAATGTATATTTGTTAAAAAAAAAGAGTATAATAAATATTAATGAAGCCTAAAATTCATAGTTATTTTGTTCAATAGGTACATATAAGTAAAAAAATGAGTTTTTTTTTACAGTTTTGTATCACTGATAAACTTGAAATATGCGTTTTCTTCTTTCGGTTCTCTTAGATCATTATTATTTATTTTTTATTAAATTCACATTGTAACTGGTGATGAGTGGTTTAGCCGCTCGAAAAAGTTAGTTAATAAAGTATATGCATAGTCATACAATCAATTACTATCAAAATGTCATTCAACAAAGTTACACTTGAAAATTTAAGATTATTTAAAAAATGATAATGACAAAAGAAGTCGAAAGACGTTTATTAAATGTACATATGGAAGAAAATAATTGTTTTATTTTATTCAATAATAGAATTGTAGGTACTACTTGTGCACTAACACAACTTTGTATCAAATCAAAATTTTATACTGATGTTTTTCGATTTGACTTATGCATTACTAAAAAGCATATATTAAAACGGGGTAAAAACTCGTGTCGCTTCAAAACAAAAGCTTCAAGGAAAAATGTTAAAATGTTAAAAAAAAAAAAAAAATTTTGGGAGTTTTCAATTATTCATTATTTGATATCATATCCCTGAACAGGTACTGAGCAGAAATGTTAAATAAGGATTTTTCAAGGAATTTCGTTTCCATTAATTAATTTGATTGCGAATTTTTCGAAAAAACATAAAATCATTATAAAAGTATTTATTTCGGTTAAAAATATTATTCTAAACCAAAAAATATAAAATCAGCCTATTTGATATAAAAAATGAACAAAAATTGATTTTATCTGAATGGGTTGACATATCTACATATTTAGATACCAGACAATTTTATTGTTGACGGGCAATAATGCCGCCACTATACGAGTATCAACTCCAAGTGTTGTTTAAAAGTTATATACTTACATTAAAAGATTAGTAAAAAATCTTTTATATTGAGTTGTCTGATTTGTCTACCGAATTGGATATCATTGTGCTCTCTTGTGAACTTTTTTCAAATTGTTCTGGGTCTGGATATTAATGCATTGTATATACATATGTGTATTGTTGTGTAAGTACCCATGATACAAGATTCATATTCTCTTGTGAACTCAAGGGTTAACGGAATATCATTCGGAAATCTACTTGAATAGAAGTAATGATCTGGTGGTTTACGTGAATAACAGGTATAATGGCGCCACAGTAACTAAACCCTTCATTTGCGAAGCCAAAAATGTCTTCAGATTCGTCTTTATGAGAATATTATCATATTGCTATTAATATAAATAGAAACCTAGTTTGGAATCTCCAGTTTTTTTATGGGAGATATAAATATTGGCATCTTGAAAATTACGTTTCTAAAGTTAAATACCCATGAATGCCGCACAGAAAACGAGGCAGGATTAAACTATGTAAAATGAAGATTTTTGATTAAACGACATGAATTTTGTAGATTGGAATCTAGTGATTAAATCGATGGATTTTGAGGAGACTCTTGACATATTTGTAAACAAATTTAAAATTCATATTTCCAAAAAAACGACATATAAGTATTGTGGTTCTTTTAGCAGAAGTTGACAGCCGCAATCATGGATCATTCTATTCATAGTTCACAGATACTAGCACTGAAGATGAAGAACTAAAATTGTGAAATAAATAAAACAAATGCTAACTAATTAAACTAAAATTGTCTTTAACCATTAGATTTCTTTTATTAGTCCACCTATAAACCAAAAAATTACAATAACTTAAGGGCCCAGTTAAGCAAAAACAGTAAAATATTCAATTTTCAACAAATTTGATAAAACAAATGCCAAAACTTGTTGACCCTTGCGAACATATTGATTTGATAAGATAAAAAAACAAATATTTACTGCCAATATTAATTTTTTACTAAAAAATAAATTAATCGCAGACTGACGAGATATATTTAGGTACTCTTTGTTATATCAAAATACAAATTATTTGTAAAATAAATATATTTTTTATTCATCCTATCAAGCAAATAAATACCATAGATTTTAGCAAACTTTTTTTAGTATACAAAAAATCGAGTTCATGTGGTGATTTTTGGTTCCAAAATATGAGAAATTTTACCAAAAAAAATATTTTTTAAATCGGTCAATATCAATGAAAAAACAAAAAAAAAATATATAATTTATTTGTTCTATAATTGTAATAACTATCTAAGTATTCGTATTATTAAAAAATATATATGAAAATTTGTAGGATTTTCGTGCATTTATGTACCAAACACACCCCCGAATTTGATTTTTAGAAAATATGCTTTTTTATAAACGAATTCTGATTGGCCTTTCAACAAAAACCATGAAGCTAAAATCGAGTTTTTTGTAAAGTTAAAGTTTGATAATGGTAATAAATATTTGTTTTTATATTTTATCAAATCAAAATGTTCTTTGAGAGTTTGTGTACCAAACTTGTTGAAAATTGAATGTTTTATCGTTTTTGCTAAAGGGGCCCCTTAACACTTATGTATAATAAATCAAATGTTTTTGTGTTAACACTTTGGAAATTCATTATAATTAAAATGAATTTAAAAACACTGTATAATTTCCAAATTAAATTTATTCACCTCAAACGTTTTCGCCAAGGCTTCTACTTGGCATCATCAGTCCTCCTGATGATGCCAAGTAGAAGCCTTGGCGAAAACGTTTGAGGTGAATAAATTTAATTTGGAAATTATACAGTGTTTTTAAATTCATTTTAACTTATGTATAAAATATTTCATTCACATATTTTAAACACATAATTCATTGGCACATTTGTTTAATCATATTGCTTGTTTATGCATTTTTCCAATTATAAGTTAATTCTTAGAATTTCAAAGTACAAAAATGATTATGAAATTCACTAATTTGAAGATATTTACATATGTAAGTTATTAAACAACCCTTTCTTAATTTTGTTATTTTTTACGCAGCACGCCTCGATACAGGGAAACCTAGTGAGGCTGCTGCAATATAATTGTATTTCATCTTGGTTATGTTTTTTTCAGGTTTTATATGTATAGTCATATGATATAGTATTTATTATTAATATTACATTTGTAAGAAATCACGCTTCCTTTTAAACTCGTCCTTTGTATATTTATTGTACATATGGTTGCATTTAATATAATTGTATTTCTATGCAAAATTACTTGCTATCAATGTAGAATAAGGAATAAATAAATAATTTAATTATGATGGTTATTTGTATATCCCTCTGCGTTGACATTAATGCATTCCAGTATCAAAATTGAATATTTAATCCCAGAATATTAATTAATTTATCCTGTGCAAATAAACACTTTACTATGTGTAGAGTTTTTAATATTGTTCCGATGTATCATTGGATAAACTGAATTACATTGAATTGTACCTATAACTCACGTTTCTAATAACTAGATTCTATAGGTAAAGTATGACTGAAACCAGGTACATAACTTTAATTTCAAGGTAATGGTTTGATTATCCACATCTACGGTGTACCACAAATTTCATTATAATTTCCACTGGTTTGACAAACGAAGACCCGTCTCAATGTCACTAGCCTACCACCATCAATAATCTGACCATAAACAATAACAAAATAGTTAGTATTAACAGAGAAATGCGCACGAGTAAAATTGTCCATATGTTAAATGTATATTTACCTCAGAATATTAAAAAAAATATTATATTATTTTTTATTTTCTACTCGGATTATTATCTCGTCTTCATACATCACGTTTCAAATGTACTAAAGATAAATTAGTTAGAACAAAGATGCTTAATTGATAAATTTATACTAATTTAATTAGTCACATGAGGCATTACGTTATATTGCTAAATTATTTTAATTTTGTTTTAAAAATTCTATGCGGTGCCTATATAGACACTCATTTACACAGGTGTGCATGCTTTTTTACCTACATATTCAGTTTAATGACCAAGTAGTTTTGGACCTCGTAGGAGGTGAATTCACTGGTGTCTGCTAAGTTGTCCGATATTTTGGTATCTACAGAAATATGTAGATAATACCTGTGTTTGGGATATTGTGACATAAATAGGTACGTAAAATGTAATGTGTTGGTAAGTAACCATCTAACATTATGTGTGAGTAATACTGGAATAGTGATATTTTATTTGTATTATGTTTGTATTTTGCGTATGTGGATGTGCGTACCCTTTGTGTTATTTCGTTGATCAAATAAAATGAAACAACAACAGGGAATGTTGACAATTGAATTATAAGTTGTTGTTTATTTGTAGCTCCTCTCCTCTGCCTCTGCCTCTATTTCTCTTTCCACTTCTCACTCCATCCTCCTTGTAGAAATCTCTCGCTCAAATATTTACCCTTATTGTTTATTAATTCGCTACTGTTTTGAGTTTATCTTGCGTGGGCACTTGACACCCTTGGGTCTCCGAAGGCTTAAGTCGACGTAACAAAGTCAATCTACAAGTTAATTAGACCTTCATTCTTCTCCTATTTTAATACAATATTCACAAAATGGATTTTTCATTAACTACGGTGTTACCGCAAATCCAATAAAAGTTTGTAATTTATTTATTAACCAAAGATTTATTAGTGCCCCTCTCAGTAGCTACTCGTACTTTCTCCAATTTGCAACTTTATTGGATATTGATTTTATAAACTCCTTTGTTATTCCCCACGACAGGCCTTTCCTGTATTGTCATCCTATCTAAGATATAAATACTCGTAGGTAGGTACATTTCTATCTATACAATTAATAATAGACACTCAGTTACAATGTATCTACTATCTATACATACATACTCCAATTATTCCCTTATCATTCTAGGGAATCTCTTTGAAATTGTTTTCTCTGTAATAGGTAAATTTCAATTGATTAAGTGACTACACATAAAGAATAAACAATGCCACATTCATTCTAGGTCTTGTTGATTCATTCAAATACAACGTATTAGAAATACCTATATAAAAACAGACAGTATAAGTCCAAAGTCCAAATACACCTTGTGTTGTTATTATTACTACTAATTACAAAATTTGTAATGTATGTAGATTATTACACCACAGCACGTGCGAAATCAATTAATTAGATGATTAGGATTTTATTGTGGTCCTACTGAAGAATGTGTGCGTGCGCTGCTGGTCGTTATTTGCTATTCTTGTACTAAAATTTATATTAATTATTATTGTAGTGGTCAGTGGCTAACTCCCACGCCATGTGCAGTAGAATAAAATAATGTTATATTATTTTTATATTGTTCCGTCAATAGACCACAGATGAATGTAAACATCACGCCTTGGTCGATATGTGAATACAACTAATAAAAAAAGTTTTTATTACAAGTTTGTGTTACATATTATTTTTAACAAAACATGTTATCATGCAAGAAATCTGTATCCCGAGATGGTAAATTTATATAAACAAAAACTTTATCATTTCAGATGAAAATTAAAATGATCAATGGAAATTCAAAAGAAGGATCTTTGGAAACATCGTGCTTATCAGTACATATAGATTAATCAGATTTAGGAAAAATAACAATGTGCGTTTATTACAAAAAAATAAATAAAACAATTTAAACTATCTTTAACGATGTTATTTTTACAATTAACCGATGTGTGAGGTTACATACATGCATTTTAATACAATAATTCGGAATAACATAATGTGATCGTGTAAATGAGTTTAAACAAGAAGAGCACCTGCGCAGGGGTAGGTATGTGTTTCAAGCCTTTCAAGTCCCGTTCAGTTAAAAAGTTATTGACAATCAAACTTTGCTACACGCAGTGTTGCTTACTAAATATAATACTATGAATTAGTATCAACAATAAATAATGTTTTTATAATTATGATTCTATATAATGCGATTTGTAGTTTTCATCTTAGTATTTATGTGTTAATTTCATACATTACTCAATGTCATACAACGTACTGAAAAAATGAACAATAGGTGTAGGTAAATATTTTTTACATGGGGTAATGCTTCAATACAGAATGTTTATTTGTATTTTTCTATAGACTTTTGTTGATCCACGTAAGCTGAAAAGAAGCACTTAATAATTTAAAACCAGTGAATTACAACTTATATCTTTATATGTTTTGACTTACGAATATTATTGTATATACTCGTAAAAAAGCATAATAATGAAATCAAAGCAGCAGGGTTACTCTTGACAAAACTAAACACGATCTTAATCTAGTCTTGATCTTGATCATACGACGCACGAAGGGACTATGGTCAAAAACATCGCGCTACCGCTAACGCGCAATCGGTTTGCGTGTATTTTTGGCCAATATTTAGAACATATTCCGACATCCTAATTTTATGAGTAAAAAGTGGTTTTTAACGTAGGTATATAAAAAGTAAATGTAGTTAATATGAATGTTTATAGTTTTGGTTAATATAAATCCTCGTAGTTGTGGTTAAGAAATAGTATTTGCGTGTTTGTGTGTCTGATATCTGTTGATCACACCACTGGTCAATGCTATAAAGATTAACGAAGTGCAGTGTAGTGCTGTGTAGTACACAACCATAATAATAGGATGTTATACAAGTATTTTATGACATAACATATATGCCGCATGTTTATTCTGTTACCCGACATAACAATCATGCCAAATATTACTTATATTATATTATAATGTGATGCGCTCATATTAGAACTGGACTGAATTATGTTATTGTGTGCTCTATTATATTTACGTAGGTATATACTTTTTATGATTTATAATAAGTTTCTACACAAGCAATTTACGACTGTTCAAGTTATCCTACAGAATATTGATGATTTTTTTAAAAGTATATGTATTATTGTTGTAGACAATGGATGCACAATTTGGTGCCCTTGAGGTCGTGTGATGAGTAAACGGCGCTACACAAATTTTATACACATAGGCACAGCCACAGTTTACTAGAGAAATTACGCAGGAATATACAGAGAGATTATTTTGTGTATAAAAAAAAATCAATATTTTTTTAAAGATGAATCTTGGTTTTGTTATTAGCCTAAATATAACCTTATACACCTTTTTTAGTAAGACAAAAACTTGTATCGTCAAAGGAGAGTTTGCCGGCATCTTGGATCGAACCGCGCACCTCGGTTACATGAGGACGGGGCTCTATCTTCAGGCTATCGAAGAAATCTGGTTTTTAAATAAATCAAAATACACTCCCAGACACCTTCAAAATAAGCAATATGCTTTTGTAGTGAAGGTGGAGAAAGTCAGCAATGGGCGGAATCGAACTCGAGTCTAATCTGATTACAGTAATAACATTAGTTTCCGCTCACTGCAGAACAAAAAAACATTTTGCATTTGTATTTGTCAGAAATTTATGTATGTAGTAAATTTGTAACATAAGCGCCCAGGGAACTATCAAATAAGGTAGCGTTGTTATTTTTAAACAACGTAGGTGGAAAATTTATAATCTCGTGTGTTGAATTTACATGCGCAGTTACAGATATTTTTTATGGAAATTTCGTTTGTTGGCGCCACGATTAAGAATTTAATTCATTAACTGGAACTAAAAAAAAATAAGAGAAACAAGATATATAATGGGATACATTGAAAGTATTGAAACGATCAAAAGATTTCATCGAATACATACCATGAACAAAATATAAAGTTGCCTCGAGAAATTAACGATAGTATTCCTAAATTTTATTTCATGTGTAATATATAGATAAAAATGCATGTATGTATGATATCTATGTATAGTGAGTTTAATTTTAGAGCAACAACCTTGGATTTTCTTCTCAATTTTCAAAACTTCTGCAAGTTTTTTCAAATCTACATGTATGCTACAGCGCATGTCTTCCAGCTCTTGATCCATGTAGACGTCTCTTGGATGGTTTCTGTAATTCATGACTTCAATCATGCCCTCTACTATGGAAAATTTTAAGCTAATGCTGTTCAACACATCGTTGTACTGGATATGCTTCGACCAATGAAATTTCAGGACCACATCTAAAAAGCAACCAAACGTCCGCTTTCAACATAACTGATGATCCACGTCTCACTTCCACATAACATTATACTCCGGACAAAGGTTTTAATCAGGTTCTTCCGAACTTTTACATCAATGTTTGGGTATTCCAATATTCTAGATTTTTTGTTAAAGGACTTCTTTTTATCAACATGTTTATCCTGCTTACGATTTAAGATTTTGAATGTACATTCTGGTTTATTGTAAATATTTTTTGTACATATTTTCCCATTCTTTCTAAGACTTCGTTCAACTGATTCTCTGCATCATCTGCATGCAGTGTTATATCGTTAGCACATTAAATCAACTTTTTCCCTTTTTATCTTTACCCATGGCTTGTTCTTCATATCCTTTTTTAATTCATCAATGCCTTTCTGTATATAAAAATTGAGAATGTTGACGATATTGAACACCTCTACCCTATCCCTTTTTTCGCTTATCTCTCTCCGATTTGTATTATAGTCATTTTATTCTTGTTCAAGTTCCAGAACGCTCTTCTATCTTTATTACTTGACTAAGAGTTTTAGAAAGTTGTTTCCATCCAACTAATCAAATGCCTTTTCTAAGTCGATAAATGCTACGTGCACGTTTTTATTTACTTTTATTTTTTTCTACAACAATTCAGGATATTATTTATTGTACTTGTGTCTTTGGTTAAAATATCTATGTACATAATATAGTCTTATTACAAAATTAGTTCTAAGTACAAACTTGCAAAGGATATATTAATTAATTTATTTAATTCTTTTTGCACATCATCATTATATAACAATAAATTTGATAACAATAAAAAAAAACTGAAAATGCGCCCTTGCGGTGGTTTGTACCACAAAACGGTGCTTAATAAATTGTCCAGATTATTATTATTATATAACAGTGTTCACTAATCAATACAAAAATTTAAATATTCAGACGATATGCAGTGGCGAGATTATCACTCTGAAGTGATTTCTTCCATCTTTATTCGCAAATAGTATTCAATGTAAATATGGGGAAAAAGAGATGAATATGTTTCAATATCATTTATTTTAGAAGGATTAACTATTTAACAGTTTCGAGAAATTTTGACTTTTTTAGTATTCTACAATGTTGATTATTTTATTCGCGATCAATTTCGGTAAACCTTAACCATTGAGGAGCGATACAAAACTGTATTGTATCGCTCGGCAATGGTAAAGGTTTAGGTTACTAAATCGATCGCGATTTAAATAATCAACATTGTAGAATACTAAAAACATTCAAAAGATATATTTTCAAATAAACGATTTAGTCCCATTTAGCCCCAGAGAAGACGGCCTGCATGTTTATTGCATGAAGCTGGCCTTCTGGCTACTGGTGATGATATGGTAGTAGTAGTAGCATTTAGTCCCATAAAAAGTTTATGTAACAGTTGTGTGAAATTTTTTTATTTTTATTTAGGAAAAAATTAAGGTTCAAATAGGTGACATAAATTTATATACAGACAAACGAATGGACATAAAACATTCATTAGATTAATATTTGCTAAATTATAGTACCTATCCCCTCTGTAAATGTTCCATATTTTGCGTTTTGGGAGTTTTAAGAGATGGAATCTCCCCACCTCCCTCCCCTCAAGTTGTGATTGATATTTACTTAGCGGCGTTTGTCTTTACAAATCTAAAAACAGGTGTGTAACAATAAAAATATAGAGAAGATCAGATATTAAGGTCTCGTAAGCTTTTAGACAGACAAAAGCGTCTCTAGCGAATCGCTTACTTTCAGTACTGGAAAAAGTGTACCAAATGAACCAAAATAAAAGGTTACCCAAAAATGTTACATATAAACAATAATATTTTATACCCTTACTAAGGTAACAATGCCTTTCCTTTTCTATCCCTCCCTTTACATATCTACATATACACACATAATAATATATATTATAGAAATTGTTTTTTTAATATAAAGTAAATATGTTTATACCTCTGTCTTTTAAATGACATTTAGCAACGTATTATTTACAGTCTAAAGTTATTTTAGATAAAGAGTAAGTGGGACCCTTTACTTTTCAGTTTATGTATATAGTTATATTTCTCAAGTAGTGCCATTAATTATAATGATATTATTCAAAGTGAAATGGTTGAGGGATGAATGTGCAACACGGATGTTTTGTCTTGAAGTTTTTGAATTTATGCTGTGGTTATTAATTATTTACGACCATTTGCTTCGACAATGAAGTCTTAAACAATAGAGAATTTATAAACGCATATTTATTTCATCAAGCATCACGTGACCCTAAATTATTTTTTGATGAATATTTAATGAAAATGAAATAAAATACATAGTATTGAATTATAAAGAAACATTAAAAAACCAGAAACCTTTTTTATTAAGAAGGTATAACCAAAAGCATTGTTGTGTTTTGTGCTTAAATATTTACAATAAATAAATGTTTTTAATATTTAGTCAGTTATGTTTCCTCTTGGTATAATTACAAATTATTTGACTGGGTATGTAAAATATTTTCTAATAGAAACCGAAGAAAAGTCACACATACCTACACTAAATAATAACTCAGAGAATGAATAATTGTTTTCTTATGTGTGAAACAAGTAACTCATATAATGAATATTAATGATGCATATACATAATTTGAAATAATTACAAAAGTCGTTTGTTACACAACACCATTACGATTGATGAGAGGCATTTAGTAATGGCTTACATTTTATCATATACAAATAATATTTAATAATTATTTTTGTATTTCAATATGTTATACCGAATAGGTATAATAATAACTGTAAGGTTTGTGTTAGGTTGTAAGGATTTTAAAATATTCAGTGCTAAGTTAAGTTTGAAAATACAATAGTTTAAGGATTCAAAGTTATGTGTCATCTCAGGTGTAATTAGTTAACTAAGAGCCAATATTTCTATGTGCCCTTAATGTGACCATTATCTTGAGATAGCTCTTAATTGGTTTTTGCATCCGAAAAACTCTAATATTTTACAACTATTTTATACCATAATAATAAAAGCAACAGAAAGAGGGAGTTTAATACATAATATCTATCATCACTCTTATTTAATCTTGATTATAATATAAAAATATTCAGTCATGAAGTAGGCTACTACATGTCACCGAGGATCACTCTATCTGTCTCTTACATTTTGGTATAAAAAGCTGTAAAATACTGAAGTTAAATGAATGTAAAATCAAATTAACCAACTTCAGGTATCGATTTATTTATTTTCGAAGAGCAAACACTGTGATAGTTCATCATAATCAAATATTTAGTTTGATTAAATTAAATTAAAACACTGTCTTTCACTTGATAAGCTTTTCAGACTACGTCCATCCTCAGTGAAAAAATACTTTGAAATTCCTTAGTTTAAGTATTTTTTCATTGAGGATGGACGTAGTCCGAAAAACTTATGAATATATATAATACTTTAAGTGAAAGACACAGTGTTTTAATTTAATTTAATCAAACTAAATATTTAATTAAGGTAGGTATTGCTTAGAACAACTCTAAGTGTATATTGAAATATTGGGCCTTAGTGACAAGTAACAATTAACTAAGGCAAGTTTGTGCGCTGCTAGTGGGTGGTTAACTGTGTTGACTTATAATATATCCTTGGGGTTGTTATGACATACATTATGATTTAATAGATAATTGGAAGTTACATTGTTTAGGTAAGTACTATAACAATACATGTATGTAGGTACCTACAGTTTGATGTTCTTCTATATCTTCACATAACGATTACACAACTTTGTTGCTAAGGGAATACTAACAACAATCATTATAATTATACAAATTTCCTGTCATTATCATATGACGACACAGTACGTTAATTATAGTTTTAAATTTTAAACTGCTTGCTTAGTATTTGATAAAACTTTTAATACGTATCCACGAGTTTGTTACTACGAATACTGTTTTAGAAATAAACGTTGAAAGATTAAGTCTTTTTTATTTTGTAAGTCTGATACTCCTTGAACATAATCACGGGATAACTAACCTAAGATCTTGTAATGCGTACCAACCTGAGAGGAAAATACTTTTCACCATTGAACACGTTTTGACGAAGATCGTTAACCTATTAAGCGTATGAAGTTCTAATTTGCTTAGAAAATGGTAGCGGTATCTATAGGCTTAGCTTATTTTATTTATGCATAAAAATGACAAGAGTCAGAGCTTTAATAAATACCTACTGTGAAATAATTTTGCGATGAACTCATTTACTGCGCATTGTATGTAATTGTAACGTTAAAAGAAATATATTTTCATTATTAAATGAAGAGAGAAGCATCAAATAAATAAAAGATGTCTACTTATTCCATAAATAATTATTAGAATATAATAGATTGCTGCATTCAAGAAATAATATGAAACTTGGAAGAGTAAAAATATTAAATGTTTTTTTATTAGAACAGTAAAACCCGGAACAATTAAAAATTTATAATAATTTAAAGTTTTTATAAAAATAATGGGTAAAAGAAACTAAACAATAAAACACTAGGTCCATTTATTTGCAAAATGAAAACAATAGCCTTATTATTCGATCTGATAAAGACGAAAGATAATGTGAAAATAATGATGTCTCCAAAATCTATGTACTGTTAAATCAGTTAAGTAGTGGAAAAGTACATTTATGTGGCAGTATTTTAAACAGGATCTTGATTAGGGCCAAATGGATGGCGTTGTTAAGAAAAGGGTAGAAACTTATAATATTAATAGGTGAATTTCAGGGAAAATGTCTCTTTAATTTAAATTACCTCAACATCTTACTTATATAAAGACAAACAGATGTTCATCAACATCTTTTAAATTAACTACAATAAAGAATGCGTAAATGTATATCCTCAACGCAGAAATTTTATATTCTTGTTAAAATAATCAAAATCATTTCAAATAATTTTTTTTTTGAAAACCTAAAAAAAATTGAATTTATAGTAAGTTAAATAAACAAGACTAAAAGGCGATTCCTGAAATGCAAAATATTAATTTAATATTATGAAGAAAATATGAAATAAATATGCCCCAGGCAAAATACTTACCTATATTTTACACATCCACGCTTCCAAGTTCAAATATTTTTGATATATTTAGAGAGGTGAATATTCTCGATACTAGAGCTGCTAATATTATTATATGAAGCATAAAAGCAAAATTATACATTGCTACTTTTATTTAATGATACTTGGAAAATTATTTTGTGAATGTTACGAGCTTTACTCTGTTGTTGTTAGGTATATGTGTAAGCTATATTCTAAGAAACAAATTTAATCGAGATCTACATGTTATTTTATTGTACTTCCTGGTTATTGTTGAAAAAATATTTTTTATAAATTTATATTTTCTATAATATTTTATAACAAGCATAATTAATAGGGCTATCATTTAAACGATCAGCATAATATTGAAGTTATGTTCAGCAGAAAAATGTATTCTGTCGACAAATATATCATATTGATATGCTACTTACGCCCAGCGAGAATATTATATTTCTATTGCAAATAATATGGTATTAAAAAACTCTAAAAACGGCAAAATGATTATTTGTCCGGCAAAATGATTATTTGTCCAGCAAAATAAATAAATGACCGGCAAACCGTGAGCTAATTTTAATTAAACTTGCGTAAGCTAAATGTTTAATTTTGTTCAATAAGAAATCTTTGTATGTAGCATCTTTGTATGTGATTTTATATAAAGCATCTGAATGAACGACACTAGCGTTTTTCGACATTTCAGTTAGATATTTATTATATTTCGTTGATATAGCAAAGTGGAAACTGGGATTATTTTCGTAGTCATCATTAATTTGGTAAGAAATCACAAAAACTTCATGTGGATCCGAAGGTAGATCGGTGTATGAAAAATATTGTTTATCAATTAATATTTTCTGCCGGTCAAATAATAATTCTGCCACTCAAATAAAAAATCTGCCGGTCAATTAATTATTTTGTTGTGCGAGTATTTATTAAGCCGTTAAAATTTGTCAATTTGCCGATATCACCAAGATTGTTTGTAAAACTAGTGTTGCGCTTATTTTTTATTTATTGCCGATGAAAACATTGTTTGCTGTGCAAATGACTTAAATGCTGATTTTTCTTGCCGAACGAATGAATTAATAGCCGAACAAATAATTAGTTCCCAATTAATAGCATATATTATTACTTATGTTTTATTTATTTAAAAATACCTACCTGTGGTTTACAATAACAGATGAGAACATAAAAATTATATTCAATTATTTTGGTTAAGTAATAATCTTATTTCTTTATTTATTTACATTGAAGGACCCACCGTCCACCCGGATACCGCAGAAGACTGGGGACTTCCATTTATCCGAAATTGTACACATTTACAGGTACAACACTGACAGTGGTTACATAATATATAAGTCAAGAAAAATATGAATCTTTCAAAGGTCAGCTATTATCCAACAACATGCGCCACAATTAATTAAAATATATAGATACCTAGCTTTCCCGTCAATATAACCTTCCTACCTTCGATTCTATAAGACTTTGCTTTAGGTTAAGGATGCTTTCTAGATGATAGATACGCACCTGAAACAAAGGAAATTACATGTACGTTAATACTCGTATACATTAGGTAAATAAGATTGAATAAATTCTAGTCATTTAATATAAGTAGTAATAATAATTAATGATTTATATATGGCGCCTTTAAATGATCCTTGACCATCTCAAGGACGCCGCAACTTCTTCCTAAATGTAAGGTTTTCAACAAGCTACTGAATGTGGTAGTACACTGAGAAAAATACTCACAACGAATCATTGGTTCGTACTATCAGATTAGGACCAGAGATAGTACAAACGATTCGTGAGTACGAATCTATTATATTAACTTTTCGCAAACAAATCATTGCTAAATTTACCAACAATTTCGTTAGTATTTTTCTCGGTGTAGGTTGGGTTTCTCTGAAATTCGCCAGTACTTAATGTGTTCCGAGACTTTGGGTCCGCGATGTTGAAGCTTTTCTTTGCGATTTTGGAAGTGTTTGGCCTATTGGGTTTTATGGGTCGTCGCGTAGTTTAATCGACAAAACAGAGTACATCTTAGGGCAGAGATTCCCTACCACCTAAGGCCTTGTGGATCGTAAGACATAGTTTTAATTCAACCCACTCTGGGTCTCGCGACCAATGCAGATCCTTAAGTAGGTACTAGTGTGATGTGGCAGTGTCTATTCTCCCTGTCGTCCTGTTGGCAGCATAAAAGGTCATCTGAAAACAACTGATAAGGATCTAGGGCAATTCTATAAATATAATTTTGCAATAGTTTAGACGAGAGACGACAAAGGCAGCGATTAGTCTTTTTACGGCATCCACAGATGTATTGCAGTATAGAAATGTATTGATACCAGGTACAGTTGGCGTATATGGAAGAATGCTATGCTATGTAACTATATTTGACATTAGAGCCTCCATAGAGAGCTATTCATCTAGTAGGACATCGAGGACGGATACGGTGCGATAATTATTTTGATAATTCTAATACTTAAAGATTATTAAAATACTTGTATAATGTTTCAAATAAACTAATTAATTCAACAAGATGTCATTTGAAATAGTGTGTAATATCTACCTACGTACTTATTTTTCATCATAATGAAGACTAACAAAACTTTTTTCTTCTGTTGTTTACTCATTCTCTATATTGCAATGGCCGGAAACATTCTAAATTCGGGTGCATATCATTTCGATAGAATCATATATCTAATACATACCTACTTAAGAATCCGATAAATTATATGATGTTGAAGTTTCAGTCTGTAGATGACAGAAAATATTTTGCGATCCTTATAATAACAAATAATTTATTGTACAACTTCAAAATATTAAACTGTTAAACTACAATAAACCTTTGCCATGAATTTCCACGAACTATAAATATTGCTTAGACAACTAAATACGGACATAATTGCAGAGGAATTTATATAAACGAACAAAACAAATACATAATTCGTAAGATAAAGAGATGAAAAATGAAGAATTTATAGAGTGAAGAGTTTTATCTAATATCAATGTTTATATTTATTGAACGTTTAATGTATTTTTGGTGACCCTCGGTTTTATTGGTTTTAAAAATAAATATAGATTTTTGTATTAAGTTGTGAAAATAAAAAAACGTTTAGAAATAAAAATAATGATTTAATACTGCACTGTGATTGTAATCACTATAACGAGACTAGATTTATCTTTTATAATAATAATTATAGTTAATAAATATATTGCAGAAAGTTTCATGAAAGAAAGAAGAGCGGAGTATATCAAATAAATTGTGAAGAATGTGATAAAAAGTATGTAGGAATGACAACAAGAAAAATAAAAACTAGGATTAAGGAACATTTAAATTGTCTAAAAAATACGGGATTCTCTGAATTTGCCAACCACCTAATAGAAGAAAATCATAGCATAAACCAAAAAGAGCCTTTTGAAATATTGAATTATAATAATAGTAGTTATAGAAGATTATTACTAAGAGAAACATTGGAAATCCATAAAAAAATATTAATAGTGTAAATAATTTAGTCAATAAAACAACAATACACAATGCATCTCCAATTCTCAGAATATTCCCACTTGTTTCATACCCTGCTACCTCTATTGTCCCCCCCCCGCTACCACTACCACTGTATTTTCACCTTAATTGATTATTATATTTTTTTTCTCGTTACAATTTTTTTTACACATCTGTTGGTGATGTTCTTATAAATTTTATTTGTAATGCTGTACATCTACACTCCTTACACAAGCATTAAGTTGCTTAAAAGGAGTGGAGTAAAATTATTGTAAATGGTATATTATGTTAAGTTTTGTTTTTATTTGTAATTGTGAAAAATAGAATAAAAAAAAAATATTTATTTTTTATAGTTTAGTATTGATAATGTCTCATTAAATTCATTTCATTATTCTTTGTGCACTCCGTCTAGAAAAAATATAGATAAATAGAAAATCACGAGTTGCAAAAGACAGGTACTATCACAATCAATGCAAAGAAATAAATGAAGATATAGAGAATATATGTAAATATTGAATGAGCTCATGCCACGATGAAAGACTTTTTTGAAATAAAATCGGAATGAGCAGAGTTATTATTAATTTATCAATGACGAAAGAAGACAGCAAAATGCTTTATGAAAAACAACAAATAGCAGAGAGATAGAAATTATATCTAGAAATATTATATTACATATATAATAGAACGGTAACATCAACATCCAAACCTTAATAAATGATGAAATCGAAATAGATAAAGATCATTAATGTGATCTCGTCATGAGAGATAATTTTAAAAATAATAAAGCACATGACGTTGTTGAAACACCAGCGAAATAATAATCAGCAGGAATAAAAATCGAATATTATACGTTTAGAATGGTTTGAATGATATATAAGACGGAAACAATGCCCTAGTATTTTAAAACATGTTTAATAGTCATGATACCTAAGAATGCCTATACAACAAAATGTGAAAATCACAGAACAATATCCATTATTTCTTGCCTCCAAAATATAGTTTCATTTTGAAAAGAACAGAACCAAAAGTAGATAATATCCGCACAAGAGACCAATATGCATTTAAGACGGGAGTAGAAACTTATGAAACGAATTTATCATTGCGAACAATACTAGAAAAGAGAATTTAAAAGGATCAAAATATTTACATCGCTTTTATAGGTACAGAAAAATATTTAACAAAGTAGAAGGGAAAATCTTTTCGTTTATTTAGACAACTGTGCCAATGTATTGTTATGAATTTAATAATAATACATTTATTATTATTTTATATTACATGAGTGGTGACCATTTTATTGAAGAGATGGAATGTAGCGCATGCCCAGAGCACTCTGGTTAATGTGTCTTGTAACCTTCGCAACATGTTACATATTATTCCAAAAAAATATTTTTGAATGTCCTGTAGGCGCCATGAGAATATAATGTGTATAAAATACACACATGAAGATACTAGATATCACTGCAGTAGTTAAATAATAAGCAGTAAATCTTGGCATACCACCAAGACTTTTAGAACGAAACTTTCATTAGTTTATAAAACATGCGTGCGGCCGATAGTATCATCTATGTTGTGTGATGAAAAAAGTCGATACATTATCTACAAGTGTGCGAAGGAACTATTAGTTTCATCCTTGAACAACAAAAGTTTTATACAGTCTTGAGGGCTGTGGTTCGAATTTCAATAAGTTATATTTTAGGTCCATATTCTGCAGTCTATTTATATTGTTTTTATTACATGAGTATTATTTTGATAATTTTCAAGGTAAAATGATGTTAGTATATAAGTGAATGTGAAAACGTTCGTTGTTAGTGAATTTTCAAATATATATAGGTGTTATTATGTTTAATGAATGTTAAAAATATATAAAAATTCGTTGTAAGTGAATTTTGAAAATGTATAATGATTCATAGTTAGTGAATATTGAAAATATGTAATGATTCATTAAATTTTTATAGTAACAAACTTATCTATTCAGAAATATTTTTATATAGAAAAAGGTATTATAATTCGGATAAAATTTAAATGAGCAACAGAATAATCGGCATATTGTAGGTACCAAAAAATACGTCTAAAATGTGTCAAGTCGAGTACCTACCCGGCAAAGAATCGATCTCGAGTGAAGTTTTCGAGTGAACAGAAGAAGATGGTTGTTCAAAAAAATTCCTACTTGTGGGGTAGCCAGCGGACCAACTGTTCGTAACATAAATGCAAGTTATCCTCTCCATGTCAATAAAAGTTGAAACATTAAGGGTGAGGTTCATGTTGGCAAAAAACAAAAGCTGATATTATTAAACTTTCACACTAAGAACATATCAGATTGCAGGGGTAATATTATAATATAATTTGAACATATTCTTTTTTCTTTTCAAAGCTCTCTTTGATGCTGTCACACTATCTTATCTAAGAACAAGATTTGTTTTCTTACAATCAAACGGTCCAATATTTTTTTCAGCAACACATATCTTGAGTTTTTTTTTAAATTATTATACGGAATAATTAAAAAGAAAACTCAAGATATTTGTTACTGAACTAAGTATTGGACTATTATTATTATCCATGTTATTACTGTCCATGGTGTGAGGCTCAGGAACAGACTCCCACATAAGATTATGAACTTCTTGAATATTACAATAATTTTGTAAAAAAGAACATCTCTAGTTATGTTACACATTCTTTATTTTCTTTTATCGCATTTCCTTTTTTATTTTTCCTTCTTTTACCTTTTATTTTATGTATTGTATTTATAGTTACATGAACATGTTGCAAATGATGCTGTGCGTCGGCGCACCCAGCAGATACCTGTAATCTCCGTAATACAGGAGAGACGATGGTCCTGGCTGGGACATGTTTTGAGAATGCCTAATGATAATTGGCCAAAAAGAGCACTGTTCTTCCTTCCGCAGGGGTTCCGTCGGCCCGGGCGTCCCTCTTTCACAATACACCGTTCCTATGACAACGATATCAGAGCGCAAGGAATGTCGTGGAAAGAGGTGACGCAATTGGCACAGAGACGCTCTGAATGGAGGAGGCTGGTTTCTGCTCTGTGCTCCCGAGAGGAGCGTTGAGGGCGATGATGATGATTTATAGTTAGATTTATATATTTTTATCAATATGTAGTGATGGTTGGCCAAAAGGAGCACTGTTCTTCCATCCGCAACGGTTGCGTCGGACCAGTCGTCCCTCTTTCACAATACACCGTTCCTATAACAAGGACATCAGAGCGCAGGGAATGTCGTGAGACGAGATGACGCGATTGGCACAGAGATGCTCTGAATGGAGGAGGCAAGTTTCAGCCCGGTGCTCCCGTTGATGATGATGTTCAACATACAATTTCTATTTTTATATTTTGGAAGAAACCGCTTACAATATAAGTCCGCCTTCTGATATTCTCCGTAAATATGTGTTTGTATACTACATATTTTGACACCATTAAAGTTTTATTTATTTATTTATAATTTTATTCATTAGAAATAATAGGTAGGGATAACTGTGTGTGACCATTAGTGTGAGGTAATTTAGTAAAGATAATAATATACATAGGTAAGTAGTATGTTAAGTACACATGAAAGTATGTAGGTGACTTAACGTAATGTTAGTTGTAATAATAGTAGCAGTGAGTCATTTCTCAGCCCAGTCCTCTGTAGTTTGTGGAAGACTCCTTTTATCCAATTAAGTGATGGAGAAGTCTAGGAATTGGATAAACGTTGAAATGTGACTGAGTGTCGCTATAGTTAAAGCAACTATCTTCAGAGAAACTTGCACATTATTCGGTCCACCCTTTTATTTACTTTTCCTCGGTCTATTTTCTTTGGAACTCCTAAGCGAGAAACTTGCAGGAAAACTTCTCAGACCATTAGTTGTCAGAAACGTTTCGAAACTGTCATGGAATTTGCACAAATTCGCAATAAAAACAAAACTATTCACTTGGAATGCTTTAATGTAATTAACTTCTGGCTACATTGTTTAACAAATACGTTGAATAATTTCCACCCAAATTTATAGTCTGAACTTCAACATATTTTAATTCACAAATTTTACATCTTTAAAATATTTCACACCGGAATTCGACTTAAGAACTGAGCAAGAAATGTAAAGTACTTATCTCAAGGAATGCATATACACTATTAACGAACAAAGTTGAATAGAATCACCATTTTCCATACTTTTGCGAATATCCAGTAGAACATCTAGTTTTAAAAAAAGCAGCAATGAGAGAGAAAAAAGCAAATAACAGGCTGACGGAAATATTTATCCTTATGCGAAAATTAACATTTAATTCTATTGTTCATATTACAAACAACCAATGTTAAACGTAAACCATCAGCCAAGCTAAAGAATAAGTCAACTCAATACGACCTTATCCGAATGGTTGTCTAAAATGTCATGGTTGTGATGATTGAACCTAAGCTTAGTGTTATTATAAAATTTACATATTTATCTTAACATTCTGCTCGAAACCTTTGCATAATTCTCGTCTCGCATAATCGGAATGAAACATCCGAATTTAAAAATTCATAAATCGCCACAGATTTTTTCAAAATACTTTTTTTATTATTTAATTATTTTCTTCAACATAGTTTTAATATCTGTTGAAACACTCGTTATTACAAGTTTTTATATGCCTTCTACATAGAATTCTCTTATCAATAGTATGCCTATAACTTAGTGTGTGCACAGTCAGCAAACTTTTTTGGAGACGATTTTGTGTTTAGTTGTTCTAATTATATTCGGAAATTTTACTGAATCTTTTTGTCCACAGCATTGACCAAATCTTTTCTAATTGTCAGCCTGGTCGCTGTTTATTGTGGAAACTTTCCCATCCAATTTTGAAAGTTCCCACCCACATGGGTCTTTTGTTATCACTCGTTGCGTTTGCACCATTCACTTCCCTTATTTGTCAATGAATTTCCGTTGTAAAAACTTTTCTTGCTCTCCATATCCAAACTAGTAACCGCCGTTGAGCGACTTACATAATATAATACGATATCGTACGAGATATGATACGTACAAAAGCTTTCAAAAATAATAAGGAGAAATTAAATAAAACATTTTTAAAAATATTATCTTTTAGCTTATGTTTAATGAAAAATAGGACTTCGTTTTTCAATATACAATGTTGCATTACATTCGCAATAAAAAGGTGACTTTGTAGATAGTAAAATAAATTATAAATAGATGACAGTTTTTAAATACACGTCATCCTTGGATTGTAAGGTACGCATTACTGAGCGTTAATATTTTGTTGTACGGGTATGAAATCAGATCCTAAGGTTCATTATTTGGAATGGTTCCTATTTACGATTGTTAATGCCAAGCGATGAGTGGAGTGGTGCTGTGGTGAAGCAATGAGCGAGTGAAACTAATGTTTGTACATTTATCAAATCAATGTTTTGTAGGAGGAAAAATGAAACAAATTTTTACACTTCATTAATTTGGGGTATTGAGGCATAGATAATATAAGGGAAAGGTACGACAAAGAGTTACACAATTTTCCACACACACTTAACCCGGCAGACAGAGTGACCTGAAATAAATTAAGATTATTACTAAACCATCACGGCATATCCTATACAAGTGGACAAGCCAGCGAAATAACTGCAAGTAATATACCATCACGGCATACCCTATACAAGTGGACAACCCAGCGAAATAACTGCAAGTAATATACCATCACGGCATACCCTATACAAGTGGACAAGCCAGCGAAATAACTGCAAGTAATAACCACACATATTGCCCTCTCCAATACCAATAAAAAAAAAACAATAATTAGTATGGGTAGCATGCTATCGCATATCACAGAGTTATAGTTGGTAAGGTATTGAGAATGCCCGACTTTAACGGGTCACTAGAAAACTTATAGAAAAGAGCGAGAGAGTTATTTTCCGAAGACGGGTAAATAGACTGATAAATGATAACTTATGTATATTATAGTAACCGGGATATTGACATAAACAATAGTCGGTAAAAATACCCGATGCATTGTAGAAAAGGTACTGCGAGAAAGAAAACCGAGGAGTTTTTTTAAATATTTAAAATTCTCATATCATTTTGAAAATTCGGCGAGCGGCCCGTCCTTGGCTTATAATCTTCCCCGAGTGCCCCCTGTTACTCTTAACCATGTCATTTCACGGATTTACCCTTAACCCAGGTATCTACAAACTTTCAATCATTGCTGTCAGACAAAATAATTGTAACATAGGCATATCTGATCAGCATAGCTATAAAATATAAGCAATATAAAAAAGCTTATTTATAATTTATTTGCTGTCCAAAAAATATCTCCACTTTACAGTCTTCTCCTTTGCAGTGAGTGATGTTCACAAAATAAACACATCATTTACAAAACATAACTATTTAGTAAAAAAAAAACATAAATCCAAATACAATTCAGACACCCTCACAGTAAATTATATACCTGTGACGTGAAAGTGGAGAAGATCGGCAGTGGGTGGCTATTATCTTATCAGGCTATCCACCACCTCGTCATACAGTTAATGATAAGCATTTTAGGCACAAATGTGTAATGTTTATTTTTTTGTTGTTTTTTTTTAATGCTTTTTATATTGTTAACATGTATCGGCGAAAAGGCTTTCTAGCTGTCATGCCGATATATAGTTATTATAGCTATAAATAAATAAATATAAATAAGCAAAAATATTCATCCAACGCCTACGCCGTAACAACAATGTTGTAAATAAACAAGATTAAGTAGTTGACAGACCTATAAGTACTTGAATAATTGTTCAATTTGTTCATCCTCATTTCTTCTTCTTCTTAGTCAGCCATCTCTCTACTGGCCTCTTCCAAACTCTTCCAATCGTTGCGGTCCTGTGTCCTCTATATCCTTTCCTTCCCGCGATTGGAGTAATGTCGTCAGTCCATCTCTTTTGTGGTCTGCCGATGCTTCTTTTGCTACTCCATGGTCGCCATTTGAGGATTCTAGGAGTCCATCTACCGTCGTTTCGTCTCACAACATGACCCGCCCATTGCCACTTAAGCTTTGCAACACGATCCATAATATCTGTGACTTTTGTTAGGTGTCTGATGTCTTCGTTTCTAATTTTATCTCTTAGACTCACCCCTAACATTCGTCTTTCCATAGATCTTTGTGAGCATGTTAGCTTGTGGACACTTGCTGCAGTTAGCGATATGGTTTCTAGTCCATATGTTGTCACTCATTTATATATGATTTATTAAATATAACACATGCAGTATAATTATGTACACGGAATACAACATAATATCCAAGAAAATTACATCAAAAGTAGGTATATGTTTTCGCAATTCAAACATTGAAGTGAATAAGTAACTTGAATGCTATACGGTGTTTTACTCGTACTATATAAAGTCAAATAACAAAGGAAACAGTCAATGAAGAACACCCCTATTCTTTAGCATATTTCCAAAGTTTGTACTGCAACAATGGAATTAAACATTAACAAATCATTTGCGCTTTCATTTATGCAGTTTTCTTCATGAAGTAGGTAAATTCTTTGTCATTTACAGTGCTACTCTGATTTCTCTCTCCTGAGATAAATTGAGGTGACATTGTTCTTTGGTATGATTCTATTTGTAGGTGTAGTTGAGACAATGGCAAGTCTGTTTACTGACGGAAATAAACCAAATATTAAATGTTATATTTAATATTTATACTTCACTCATAGATAGTCTTTACGGTAAGACGTACATTTCAACAGTTTCATTTTAATCGTTTCTCTACTGATGCAGGTTTGAATAATTCTCTGTTAACAGTTGTGAAGAATAATAATAATAAATTTGCTGCAGTAGATATGTTTCGCAGAAGTTCTGGAGCATTTAAATAATCTATAATATGGCCATTTTTTGTTGCTATTTAAAATTTTATCTTCTTCGATTGTTGTGTGTCATTTTATTGTTACCATATATCTCCTAGTGAGCTCGGGCTGGTCTTTCTCCCCGAAGCACTACCCCTTCTTGAATTTGGCTCCTTGTATGGTGTCTACAGTTGCCCTTGGATTTTAAGTTATCTGTGAATAATTGGAGGTGTCGGATAATAAATAATAAATGGAACCAGCTTCAAGAAATCAATAATACAACTTTGTACTAAATAAGGTGCTAGCAATAACAAAATACGAGTAGCTGAAACGCTATGTCCCATAATTCACTCGGTATCGGGTGCCTTGCCTCGAGGAAAAAGAAAGAAAGAAAGAAAGAAACGCTATGTCTCTCCCAAGTTGAAATCTTATAGGTTAACGACTTCCAGAATATGTTGAGTTATAAACCCATTTTGTTAAAAACAAACTAAGTTATTTTACTTTATTTATAGTTTGAAATTAACTTAATACCAGGAAGTAATTATTTCACCTCCAAATCAGTTAATAGTTTGCGAAATTAATAATACAACTTTGTACTGAATAAGGTGCTAGCAATAACAAAATACGAGTAGCTGAAACGCAACGTCTTTACCAAGTTGAAATCTTATAGGTTAACGACTTCTAGAATATATTGAGATATAAACCCATTTTGTTAAAAACAAACTAAGTTATTTTACTTTATTTATAGTTTGAAATTAACTTAATACCAGGAAGTAATTATTTCACTTCCAATTCAGTTAATAGTTTGCGATTATTTTGAATATTACTAGATACACTGGCAAACTCACAGATATTCCCTTCCTATTTTAGATTTTAAACATGTGTAGATTTTTTACCTACTTTTATTCATATAACAATCACTTCCATTAATTCTAGATGAGCTTGAACAGAAAATATTTTTTTTTTCTATCTAAACAGTACAAAGTCGACGACTTTTTCTTCTTGAGTGGAAGCCGTGACCCCAAAAAAGATGGGTTGACGATATTGTCCAGATGATAGGAAAACAGTGGTATCGTGTTGCTCGAGATAAGAAAGTGTGAAAAAGTTTTGATGAGGCCTATATCCAGCAGTGGAGAGAAGAAGGCTAGCAGTAAGTATAAGTATATAAACAATACAACATATTCCAGCGGGACAATATTTTGTTTTTACCATTGTTTAACACTTCCTCACTTACTTTTATTTATATAATATACCTATATCGAAATAATTAGTTTCATGCAGTCTTCGTAAATATAGAGGTCATTATTAAATAGTTTTCAGGTAGGTCTATAAAAAGCAGGTAGATATTCTTAAAACAAAACATTGAAGTCGAAAATCTTCAGCTCAGCGATAATGTAAACCACCCGCTCTAAATGTCTTAACTTTTATTGCGACGAATAGGACGACCTATATTGTGATCACATGCAGTTAGTCCACCAGTTACCCTATTTCTGATAAATACCATGGTGGTATGAATGAATGAAATAATAAATAAAGTCAAAATCTATAGGAATACAATACTTGAGAATGAATTAATTTCATTACCCAAATCATTAATATAGGAGATTTATATCTATAATAAATTATATTTATATATTAGGACCATATATAAATTGAAATGTACACAGCGATCTATGGAGAGACAAATGTTAGGCATAAGTCTGAGAGATAGAATCAGAAATGAAGAAATCAGACGCCGGACAAAGGTTGTCGACGTGGTGGATCGTATTGCCAAGCTAAAGTGGCAATGGGCAGGTCATGTTGCCAGACAGGGAACAGACAGATGGGCACCCAGAGTCCTAGGATGGAGACCATGGGACATGAAAAGAGGAATAGGCCGGCCTCAGAAACGTTGGGCCGATGATATTGTCCCTGTCGCGGGTAGCAGGTGGATGAGAGAAGCCCAAAGAAGAGAAGAATGGAAGAAATTAGAAGAGGCCTACATCCAGCAGTGGAGAGACGGCTGAAGAAGAAGAAGATATCTACTTATTAGATATTAATTTAACACTATTACAATTTTCAATAAGAAGTTTTGGGGCTGGTTATGTGTTTCATTATTGTTAATAATTTAGTTTATTATTACTTTTGAGCCCGATGGTAAAGCGTTTGTTTCAAAAAGGTTGGCCGTAGTTAATCAAAACCCCTAGTTATTTATATATATATATATATATACCTATATATAAAGTTTCTTCAATTAAGCAGAGGTTAATCCAAAACAGGTATATTTCATATGATGTGAACAACCAGATGTGTATGTGGTGTATGGAGAGAGCGTAGTGTTCATCTAAGAGATGACTTGGTGTTATTATGCGAAATTCTATCAATTATTTTATTATAACTCATAAATTTAAGCATCTAAAGATTTCTTCATATACCATAATACAGAATACTTTTCTCCCTGAGCGGGTCCCAGTGGGAGACCTAAGGCTTTGGTTGGTTAAAATTGCCTCGTAAAAATCTTATATCCTACTATATTTAAGTCTTCGATGTCCCTCTCAGGACAAGTGTGATTAATAGGAGTGGGAATAGGATGTAAGGCGGCACAATCCGAATATATCTATTTATTTATTTATTTCAAAATCAAAACAAAAAAAAAAACAAAACACACAACAGATGACAACTATAAAAAATAATTTTACTCCTAGATACATTTTAATCCTCCCTCCACCCTTAAGCCGTTAACCGCAATTAATGCAGGTTATTTAAAATTTATAAACATACCTACATGAAAAACACATCAATCAATCATTCGTTTCACTCATGTAAGGATCTATTGGTTGGTTATCAATAATTTATTGATTTATTTTAGGTGAACTTATCGTTCTAAATAGAGTGGCACTGGCTCTGGCAATTAGTTTATTGCAGACATCATTGTGGAGAGGAAGAACATTGGGATTATCTGAATATATTTAGATAAGTAAAATGATATTATAAAAGTGCCATCATCAATTTAACAGCACTAGGGTTGTTATTACAGTGTATAAGAAAATAATATTATATATAGAGCATGTCGCTCTGACGTCTGGGAAAAGATTCTTTCTATTGTGATGGTGAGTGTTCATAGAAAATAGCTTAGAGCATTAAATTTAATTTCACAGTTTGAAAATGTCTTTTATCATATCCAGATTTATTTTTCCAAACTCCTCAAAATCACTTATCCTAGACAAGGAATTTTGTTTTCAAAAGGCAAGCAAAATAAATAACATTTTATGAAATAAAACACATTACGTAAATTTGTGAAAGCGTCAAGTTTGTGCTGTGTTGTGTTTTTTCCATATTTTTATATTGTAAATATGTAGAAAAAAGAAAAATTGTATTTTTACTGCGCTGTGAATTTCAGTATAGAGAGAGGTCTTAGTATACAACAGAGAGCTGAGGCATCTCTGTGGGGTATAATAAGGTCGGAGTTTATGGTACAAGATACACGCCTGAAATGAGATCAAATGTTTCCAATGTTTTTCGCGTTACAAGGTTTTTCTTGTATTCTACGTGCAATTAGTGTGAAATGAGTTTAGATGTACACCATATTATACGTTACTACACAATTTTATCTAAATACTGTATGCTCCTATTTTAAAATTACTTTTACTTTAGAAATAATATGTACATGAAATACTCATAAAAATGGAACTTATTAAAATTAACTATTGAGTAATCAGATTTGATTTGACTTTGGTTTGATTTGATAGGACATGATATTTATTGAGAGGCGTAATGACAGATTGGGGAGAAGGAGAATAGTATAAAATAGGTAGGTATTATATTGTTATATAAACTTCCACGAAGTATGTACGAGTATGTAGGCTGGTACTGGTATAAGTAGAACCAGAACTCTAATATAATTCTCATTGAGTAAGTATCTAGTATTATCTCGTCCGACCCTCATCACAACATTTTCTTCTCGTAAGTTAGTTGGAAAATCCTAAAAAAATATATATAGGTATGTTTGAAAGAATACAATAACATTTTTTCCCGCACCATTGACATAAATTTAAACTGAATATAATAATAAAGTGGTATTTATAATTTTTTACGTGGCTATTTTCACCATGTGGGATAATATAAAATTAGATACGCACAGGTATCATAAAACGCCTAAATAGAGAAACGTTTTCCCTCACGATATGAAAAATAATTTTAAGATTTTATTTATGCACTTCTCAACGTTACTGTATAAAAGTAAGTAAGTTATGGACTTTGATAATGTACATTTGGGAAACGAGGCACTCTTCAAACATTTTATCCGGATTAGAACATAATTCTGATATGAAATATTAAAACGAACTTTCATAATATAATAAATTACCCTGCATAGTTGTTAGTATGCATTATATTGTTAAACTAGTTTACGGACAATGTTCCCAAATTTTTCATTTCTGAAATCAAATTCATCCAAAACACATTGTTATGGAAGCACGATGAAATGTATTGTATTCAATGTACCTATATAAAACATAAAACTTTATGAAATATACAGGAAAATGGTAAGTTTATTTGAAAGAATTATGTTCAGATATATCTACCTACATATTACCCTTATTCTTACTTATTTGTAAATTCCTCCTTTTGCTTTTGCATTTCAATTAGTAAATAACATCTTGAGAATATTAAATCAATACTTTGTTTTACCAAAAATTAACTAGCATCTACTAACGAGGAAGAATTTTTTTGTTAGGTAGTAAACGTGTAGAGTATTAATAATGTTGTGTTATATATTTTAGTTAGAACACGCTCTAAATGGTACTTAAAGCGGTAGTAAAATCTTTATAAAGGATAAAGAAACTAAATTTCTAGGTTATATGCCTAATAATCAGAGAGGTATTTTACGAGTATGTATTCTTAGAAATGATCCGTTGGGGAAAACAGAAGTAGTAAAGAATTTAAAACGGATATTATATACATCTATTTACAAATGAAAGGTAGAAACTACTCGCCTGAGATTCAAGTAGAAATCTATCGAAAAGATTTCTGAGTTCACACTCAACTCGAATAAAGGATTCTTCATTAAGATGCCATTAAATTTACGTTTCGTGTGTTAATGAAGAAGGAAAAGAAAAAACAATGTCTAAATAACAAGAAATTAAATAATACATTTTTTTGTGTAAAGCTACCTAACGTACATAAACGTTAGTTTCATATTCGCAAATGTTGTTACAATACATGCTAATGTGTTATATGTAAAGTTAGTCTTTTGCATTTCAAGATGTGAAAAGTTTGTGTTGAAACTTGAAAAGAAAGAGTTAGCAAAGTTACTTACTATAAAATTGTAATATTACCAGTTTGTGCTATTATACAACATAAATAAATATTTATACAACCTACAGCTATTCACTTTGTAAGATCGTTCTATTACTTATTCTGTTTGTGTAGCGGCATATAAATAAAATGCGTCATGTTTGTACTTAAATGTTACTTTATAGTTAGTTCAGTTAACGAAAATTAAAATTGAAATACGGTTTGAGCAACTTTTTGAATGCTAAGTGACTCACCCACTCCTAATACTTTTCTATTTTAACAGAATATAATAAAATCCACATTTATAAATCTTATCAACATTAAAATGCAGTCAGTATAATGAGATTTTTATATTAAGGACAAATAAAGTGCATATTTCAAAATAAAACACATACTTTGATTATGAAAAACTCTTTGTGCAATTTCATTGTACGTATAATGTTTCAAAACATACTATTCATTGATTAGAAAGAATCTAGACATGGCAATGAAGAGGATGTTTTTGTAAAGAATGAACATATTATAAGATAAATAGATCAATATTATAAGTAGATAAATGTTACAAAATAGAGGCAACTTTGCCAATGGATATCTGCTTAAGGTATGAAAGAAAAAATTGAACAAAACCAAACTTCAATATTATTCAATAAATATCTACAAAATGATTTTATTTTGTCGGCAAACTTGATAAAGTTCTACTAAAGATTTATAAAAAAATAGTTAAAGCACAAGTTGGTTAAACAAAAACAATATTAACATAAGTTACTTCGTTTAAAATTATGGGCTGTTTTTTTTTATCTAAACCAAACTGAATATTGCGAATTTTTTTGGGTAGACTATTTGTTACGGTTTATAATATAAAATTAAATTTACTTTATTTACACTAAATTATAAGCCACATCAATGTATAATCATTCTCAACATTTTTTACTATAATCATTTAGCCACATAATTGAATTAGGTTTAATATTTTTTCGAAATAAATAAAACAAGCGTTTTATTCTACTATTGTTTTATTTGGTGAGAGAGACGTCTTTCGTCTTATAAGGACATTGCCAATCTTATAAGACGAAAGACGTCTCTCTCACCAAATAAAACAATAGTAGAATAAAACGCTTGTTTAATTTATTTCGATATGGAATTCTACTACCTAAACACCGACACAGTGAATTAATATTTTTTTCCAATCTCGTTGAAAGGTAATAAAATTATTTCGTACTGTGATTGGGGAAAAGTCAAAAGACATTTTAACGTCACGTTTTCATTCCGTTAGCGTTCGAATATAGACGACGTTGCGAGCAAGTGTCAATTTCGTAGCTAAAATACCCAATAGTTACGAATTTATTAGATCTTTTAGATTCTTTTAGATTTGGCGTGACTCATTATACTAAGTTGTATATATTTCTTATTCATTGTATTATTTTCATTAAATAAAAAAAAAAATATTGTCACTTTGGCCCAACGTCGTCTACATTCGAACGATTGCGACACGAAAACGTAACGCTTAAATGTGTTATGACTCAGGACCCTGGTCAGTGAGTTAATTAAGGTCTCATTGCGCCTAGGCATCTAAATCTTACAGATAATTTGTTATTGATATTGTTAGAACCTTTGACTTCTCCAATTAATGTTCTAATTTGCTAACAATAATCATATAGGAAACAAAATCAACAATATTATATTTTACGCAAATTCACTAGCGAAATATGCCGAAGGGTATTCAAAAACTGTCAAAACAATTATGAAATTTTTATGACAATTACATACGTTATAATTTGAGAGGAAATTTTTCCTCTCAAAAAAAAAGTTTATTACCTATTCGTTTTATATGCATCGTCATATTAGTGCCCATAATAGAAAATTTGTATCTTAATTTAGACCTAAGTTGATTTGTGTAAATTGTCTGTGTATGTTGTTTTACTTCTTTATACGCATAATAACAAACGCGAAATGAGAGAAAAAAATAAATATGAGAAGACACAAGGATACATTCATATTATATATTCAATTTAATGATATTTAAATTTACATAAAACATTTTTAACTGACACTTGTATAATTAAAACCAAATTCCACATCATTCGATAAATTATTCAAAATTACTAATATTTATTTGGGAATATTATATTTGTCTACTGTTTGAAAATTCCAGAAATATTTTGCGAAAAGAGAATTAAATTTGATTTATTCACGGCTTAAGTTATCATTATAATTATTAATAACATTTTCAGACAGAAAGACTCAGGGCTTTGCTAAACCATCAAAATATTCATTATATCGATTAATTATTCTTTGATTGAAAATATGTTTAGGGAACCTTCCAACCGATTATCCAAATTGTTGTGATAAGAAAACTTTGTTTACTACATAAATAAGTCGTGGTCGTGGGAGGAGGCTTATGATATTAAAGGAGAACCTACAATACTTATGTATCTACTAAGAATCATTACCTACCTAGTACCCTCGATGTTTTAGAGAAAAAAGTCTCAGTACCTACATACGTCAAAATGTTATCCTCAATTTTAATTTTAATATAAATGTACATAATAATACTACTTGCTGCCTTTTTGGTTATGTAGTTATTTTTCAGGGAAATAAAACATCCGATTGAAACATAAATTGATAAAATGGTCAAACATTTGGGTCTTAATAATATTGAATTGAGGATGGAAGCGGGTCCTCAACGATTGTTTTGTAGGGTATTAATGCATATCAAATGAAGTTGAATGAGGATGTTAGGGTTGGTAGAGAAAATGGGAAACATCTACATTTTGTTGCGAAATTCAACCCTCGAATTGTGTTAATTATATTATAATGAAAAACAAGTTACCTACTTGTTTATTGTGTAAACTAATATTGAGAAGTCCAATTGGGTTTGTCAACTGCGCGTTGGACCCAAATTCAGTTAAATAAAAAAATAAACATATTCTGAAAATTTGTGATTAACTGGATGAACTAGCAACTGAAAAAGTTTTTATTTTCGTCCTAGTGCTATTTGGACGGAAGATCTTGATCCATTTGGGATCTAGAATAGAAGACGCAAAAATTGGTTGCTTCTTTTGATTGACCTTTAATCGTAAAAGTGAGAATGATGGAATTTGTGAACGTCGTACATGGATATAAAAAAATGTGTGCTTTAAAATTAAATGCAAGTACTACCTACCTTACTTGTATATTCCTAAATTTAACTTTTAAATATAAAATATATTGGTAGGTACGTATTTAAAATTATTGGTATATCTAAGGTACAAAGTATCTGCTTGTAAAATAAAAAAATATCTAATATCCTATGCTGACACAATTTCACTTTATAAAAAGGAAATGTCTCAATTTATTTTCCGTTTAAAAGTTTTTATAACATTTATTAACAAAAGAAACAAAAAAAGTTTCGTTATTTCTGGTACAACTGCATCAACCTACAATATAAGTGTAAGTTGTTGTGAGAGAAAATAATTAGAAAAGAAAAAAAACGATATTAATCTGACATTATGAGTTTATATAGATATGTCCATTGTTTTTCTTAACTTTGATATATATTTATATAGCGAAAAATTCACTTCCCATCCGGATAGTGGAGAACTCTTGGAACTTCTATTTATACGATTCATATTTCTAGTAATCGCATACGCTTTAATCACCACACATTAGGCCGTCATCTTTTTAGGAAAGATTTAGTCTCGTCCCTATTTTGCGAAAGCGAGCTCGATGCGGAATATTTGGACCATGTTTTCCTCGGTTGCCCAATAAGAGACTCATACAATTTCTATTACGAGATAACTGAAGTACAGTATCCGATTAACATGTTATGCTTATTGTAAACTGATACCCTTTCTGTATATTATGTCAAAATTTTAAAATCCACCCAAAAAATATTATTTATACATTAGTGCCTTAAAATTATATGATATATTGAATTTGGCACAAATTGTTCCACAAGAGACGGGATGCCGTTACCTTATAAATAATAAATATCTCCAGTAATTGTTCAATGATTCATAACTAGTTAATTAATAGTGATGGGATAGAAGCAGATGGGATAGAATGTGTCGAACATGGCTAAAATGCTGGTGCACAATACCATTCTGGTACCGTCACTTACGTATGCAAGCGAGACATGGACATGGTTGAAGAAGGACGAAAGTGGAATAAATGCAGTAGAGATGCGATCGTTGAGAAGAATGGTTGGTAAAACGCTGCGTGATAGAGTGAAGAATGAGGATATTAGAAGAATGAGCGGATGCAAGAAGAGTGTTGTGGACAGAATGCGCGTGAATAAACTACGGTGGTTTGGGCATGTTGAACGAATGAACGAGGTAAGAATGACAAAGAGGATATACTTATCTGAAAGAAAGGGTGTGAGGAAACGCGGGCGTCCGAGAACCACGTGGCTTGATCACGTGGATCAAATTCTCAAGGACGGCCGCGTGTTGAGTAAGAGGAACCGACGTGCGTGTATGAGGAACTGTATGAATGTGGAGGAAGCGAAGGAAGTGTGTAAAGATAGATCTGTTTGGCGTTCCGTTCTCTCTGCCTACCCCACTTGGGACATGGCGTGAGGGTATAGTATAGTATAGAAGCAGCAGTAGAAATTTTATTTCCCTGTAAAAGTAGATAACAACCAGTTATTTTTAAATATGGTCATGTTGGGTGTTAACCACCAAGGTTTTGCAATGGATAGAGGTACCCTTATCCACATAGATAGCTTCCCATTTATTTCTTAAATATGGGTATATCGGGTATCAAACTAAAAGTTTTTACAACCGAAAAAGGTTTTTAGTGTTTTTTTACGTAGTTATCTATCTTATTTTTCGAAATATGGTCGTTTGTGGTATCAAACTTCAAGATTTTGCATGGGGATGAGGTTTTTTGTACTTTTAATCTATGCCCCACCCATTTTACAAATCATGCGTATTGAGCATTTTTTAAATCTTTTTATGTTCTAGAAGATGTATGAAAAAATCTTATTTTTTATGATTTTATTTTACTAAAAATATGATATTATTTCATAAGATTTAGTTAATTTGGAATATAATTAGGGCTTATTACGTTTTTGATTTGTTTGATTTTTGCAAAATTCTGACATTTTACAAAAAAACATGGAAAACTTTTTGGTAGGTACCTGACAAATAATGTTGAATATATTATTTTCAAATTATCGTCTTACAATAAGAACTTCGCAGTAAAAAAAAAATAAGTTTAAATAAGTTTACATAATTCGCACATTTTAATTTATCAAAAATGTTTTGCTTAAATAATACGTATTTATTTACACTTTTAACATTATTTTGTAAGTTAATGGAGAGTTTTATTCAAAACTTTTCACTGTCCTTATTTACCGAGTCTGAAAAAATATTTATCAAGTCTTTTGTTCTATGAAAGTTTTTCTTTATTAAAGAATGATTTATATGAATGAATAAGCATAATATTTTTAAGTCAGATACTTTTTAAGCTTCCTTTTTTTGTCACTGAGATTGATAACGAGAAATTAAACAAAAGAAACCACAATGAATTTTCAACAGATTTTCTTAATAGTTTATATTGTTTAGTTTATACAAATGTTATGAATATTAATAGGCTTATCAAATTTACTGAATTATTATCAACTGAAACACAGAGTCGAATATTCAGGTGATTTTAAAATTTAAAAATTATTTGTCCTAAAAAGCATTTTCATATTATTAAATTTAATATTTACATTGCAATATAATCACTAAGACTTTTGTTGCTCACTACAACGAAATCCATTCAAAATAGATTATTTAGACATGTACTCGTACATTTAAAAAAACGATAAAATTTAAATCTTACTCGATAAAAAATATATTTCAATATTTAAATTTTAAGCGACAATTCCAAAGTGAAAAGTGTCACCGTGGTATCGCATTACAATAGAAAACCTACCTCTAAATGTGATTCCTAATACACAATGCGACATCGTGTTGGCACAAATAAGAAAATAATTTTGTTGTATTCTTGCAATATGTTTCAAATACGTAAATAATCGGTCCATATTTGTAACATTCCTGCAACACCTGAAGTCTGCGGTTATTGAATTTGGAAATAATGATTTTCCATTTTATGGTAATGGTGTTTCTACATCGCTCCATTTGATTTGAATTGTACAAGAGGAAGTGGAAGTAAATATGTAAGTTGGTGTATTGGTACTAACTTTGAGATTTTCAACTGATATGACTAGGTACCTTGTATAAAGTCACTCCCCTACTTGTACTTGTGTACACGTACGACAAAATATTATGATAAAGTACCTACTAACAAAACTTTTGAATACATCCTGTTCGCAAATTGTGGATATAATAAAGTTTTATAATAATATTATACTTGTTTGTCGTGCGTCTGCCTAGACTGCTCATGCTTAAAAATTATGCCTATGTTTTATTTGTGTTGAACAAATAAAATAAAAGTTTATTATTCAAAACATTCCTGTGCTGAGAAAGCTTTTATTTTATATGATATTTAAAACACTGAATACACGCGCTCCTTGTCAGTTAATAATATGATTAATGGATATGAGGTAATTTGATTGTTTTTTTTTTATTATTATTTGAATCTAAATAGTAATGAAAACAAAAGTTAAGAAGACAATTGAGATAATTAAATGAACTTTCATTAAAATTTTGAGAAGGAATGGATCAAAGTATGTGATATCCCAGATCGGCAAAAAATCCATATAAATACGAAAAAACAATACTTGAAGATTAAATCAAATAATGATTGATTCTAGTAAATATCTATCTTTATAGTAACGGCAAATCGAAATGATGTGACGTATTTATAAATTAAATTACCGTTAAAATCCACACCATATACAGAGAAAAAATGCAATCATTCTCCTAAAAATATTTCTTATTATGACTACATTACAACCTGTAGTAAGTAATATTAATATTATAATTTCACCGATGTGACCATTAAATATCATATAGCTGTGTTGTGTAATCGAGTGACAAAATGAATTTAAAATTTATATAATTTCAGGAATAATATGAAAGAAAGCACCGAGATTGATATAACACAAGTACTTGTACAAGATAGGATTAGATTAACGATTTGAAACACCTACATACCTACAGGCAACAATCTTAATGAAAGTAATTAGGAAATGGTTTGTTTTTATATTATTTCAGCTGATGAGCCCCAGGGGTAATTTTTTAAAGGTATCTACTTAGCCAATCACTTCAAGAAGTCTCGGTGGGATATATTTTAAAACATCAATAAAAATCTAAAAGTTTGGAAGATAGCAATCTATTTTAATATTTTCCATTTACTTTTATTTATTTCATAAAAGGTCTCTTTAAATAATCCTCTGGTAATCTCGCAGAAAGCATTAAAATTGAATAATATTCTTATTACTACTAGGGGTGTTAGCTAAAATTCACTGCGTAAGCTTATAACTAAATTTTCATTAGAACGTTTAAGTAATGTACAATACATCTTTAGATAATTAAGATAATTAATTCCAAAGCTGGCTTCATACATACTTATTACTGTTTTAGACTTAATTGACAAACTAACTCAATTACGTGTTTGTACTATTTTCAAAGATCGTAAAACAAAAGCGACTCTTAAAGCGACTCCGTTCAATAGAAGGTTAGCGTTAGTATAAAATACTAGGATAGAGTCTGCAAATAAAAGTCAAATGAGGAACTGTGCTGAATAAAACAAAAAAAACTTTAGAAACGAGTTGAACGAATGGATTTGATTTCAATTCAGCCAAAGATCTAGACATTCTATTCTAAATACTTATGATAACATATTGAAAAGAAATTTTATGAAAACATTTTCTCTTCTTATACCTATGTTTATCACAAATTATATCACATTCCTTTCATTAATTCTACCCTACCATAGTACGAGTGTACATAATATCAAGTGCTAAACAAATTAAATTACCTGTTGGATTAAAAGGGATTACCAACAACATAGCTTTAAGGTGCTAATACATATCAAATATTAAATTGATAGGAGTTGAAGGATCAAAAGTATCAATTACCTTACTAATGGAGCACGTTTTTATTTGCGTCATTGTCGTCGAGATCCTTACCCTTTTACCTTTGAGATTAATATTTGATGTATATACCTACATATATATTTAGAACTTTTCCATTTTACATTCTTTAAAAGAGACTATAATAACTCATAAATATAATATTATTTTATGGAAACTATAACACGTGCTTTAAGGAAAATATATCTTTATCAAATACCAATTTTTAAATATTATGTCTGAGGAAACCCATAGGTAGAGATCTGTTTCAGTTAAGAAGTATATTTAATTTTATTATTTAAGGTATAAGAAATATACTATTTTTGTTGAAATATAAGCCATTTAACATCTTCAATTCGAATATGTTTGATGATGAAGTATACAACTAATCCTCAATGTTTTTTTATGGTGCAAAGAGGAAAACCAGTAGGTATGTTTATTACACGAATTTAGTCCGCTAGTTACCCTGATTACCAGCGGATTTTTTTTTTCCTTTTCCCATTTTCTTTTCTCTTTACAAAAGTTGGTACTATGCAAAGTTTGACTAATATAAAAATAAATAAATAAATAAAATAAATAAATAAAGCTTTATTGGCATCAATATATAATGTCTACATGTTTTTTGTTCCAATAAACTACCAAAAGGCGGACTTATCGCATATGCGATTTCTTCCAGCCAACCCGAAAAAATAAAATAATAAATAAATAAAAATAAAAAAATAGAAAAAACATATAGATAAAAGTAAATAAAAACAAGATGCTAAAAAAACTACAAATGAAATATATAATAAAAACAAGATAACATATAAAAAGCACACATACAACAAGAATAGGAAGGGAAGGGGAAAGGGGAAAAGGAGAGGATCTGCTCGGCGTAATTATAACGCGAAAGTTTAAAAAGTAAATAAAAAAATTCGAAAAATGTGTATGAAGACTAGAGACAATTAATTTGTTTACGAAATGAATATAATGTTGAAGAAGTACGAACCTTATGTGGGAGTCTGTTCCAAAGCCTCGCACCATGAACAGTAAATGAATCCGTATAAAAACTAGAATGATGAGGTGGGATGGATAGAAGATTATAATATACCTAATAATAATGATTTAAAACCGGATGATAGCTGTAGGTTAAACTAACAGAATATTAAATCAAGATTTAAGTTGTGTTGATTTGTATTTCAATAATATGAACAAAGTTTGGAAGGCGTCTGGACTCAGCATCAGGACAAAATGTCGCTTGTTCAATGCGTGCATCATCCCAATCCTTCTATAAGGCTGTGAATCTTGGCACTTAACCAAGGCTCAAGAGCGGAAGATACTAAGCTTTGAAAACAAGTGTCTTAGAAGGATTTTGGATGTCGAATGGTATGAACATGTTACAAATGATGTTGTGCGTCTGCGCACCCAGCAGAGACCTGTAATCTCCGTAATACAGGAGAGACGATGTTCCTGGCTGGGACATGTTTTGAGAATGCCCAATGATAGTTGGCCAAAAAGAGCACTGTTCTTCCGTCTGCAAGGGTTCCGTCGGCCCGGGCGTCCCCCTTTCACAATACACCGTTCCTATGACAACGATATCAGTGCGCAGGGAATGTCGTGGAAAGAGGTGACGCAATTGGCACAGAGACGCTCTGAATGGAGGAGGCTGGTTTCTGCTCTGTGCTCCCGAGAGGAGCGTTGAGGGCGAGATGATGATGATGATTTGTATTATTTTGAAAAAATCATAAATAGAATAGAATGGATATTATTCTATGAGTCACTTATGTGGTGTTCTCACTTTGGCGAATATCGCCAGAGCACCAAAATATCGCCAGCCATTTGAACCGTGTGAACAAAATGACAGCTAGTCTGAAACGATAAAAACCAGTAGAAACGATATCGTCTCGAGTTGACCACCTTCCAACTTTTTTTGCCCGATTGAACGATTTGCGCATGCGCAGATATGCGCGGCGTTCGTATCTATGGTAAAAACTTTATAACCTATTAATTTTATAATGTTTCCCGCTTCATGACAGCTGTTATCTTTGTTGTTGGTTTGTGGCGTTTGTTTCCTTAATTAAAAGGCGCCTTATAACCTCTAATATAACATTTTCGACTAAAAATAAATACTTCGCGATCTCCATCTCGACGTCCGCCATTTGAAAACAGTGTCAAAATCAAAGCGCATCTGACATATCGTTTCTATATCGGTGGACTGTGTGAACAGGTGTGACGATCAATGGATATCCGGTGAATTTTGTTTTTTCGCCTGGCGATATATTTTGAAATTCGCCTGGCGATATACGCCAAATGTGAACTGAATTCATATACACATAATATAACAGAACAAAAGGTGTTGAATGGACTTAGTACAATAGAGTATTAACAAAAGGTAAAACATTATAAATGCTGAGCTACATAGCAACTTTGCTATCTTCTTTGAAGATGTTATTAGGAACAGAAGACAATGTTATATCAAATAAGTAATTAAAATATTCAATACTCAGTCGGAAATACCTATTTGTATATTATTGAAACACGACTATATTAGACAATATTATAATGTAGTAAAAATATTAGACGGGTGCTATGAATAAAACAAATAATATTTTAGTAAGTTCCTTTGTTATGTCATCTGTGTTACGTAAATGTCATCTAAAAAAATAAAGACTAATGTAAAATAATAATCATAATGAGGTCTCAGCATCTGAGCAGGCTTTAAGTTAAAAACATTATTAATATCTTATTTGTCGACAAAGACATTAACATTTTCATGAAATTCACTGAGGAATTGTAAGCCTCTCTTTAGCAAAAGCTGTAAAATATTTAATTTTCCACAAGTTTTTATTTATTTATTTATTTAATCAAGTTATAAAGATAACATTATATTTATAACTTATAATAACCTTATGATTAACTACCATTATTATACTTATTTTCTATTTCAATTATCTTAAATTATGAATCAACTTTAATAAAACATTCCAATAAGAAAACAAAAATCAGTCTGATATTATTTAAGCCATACGAATTAAACTAGAAACAATCTACATAATTACAGTTTAATAAGAATAATAAATATACTCCATTAGGAGATAAGATACAAAATATATTCACATACTATTGGTTTTGTCAAATTTCAAAAATCTATTCATAAAAACGGGAACTTAAGTTTGGTGGAAAAACTCTCAAAACTCGTTGACCGTGCGAATATTTTGATTTGATAAATTTTATTTTTTATTTCATTTTACAAAAAAAGAACTCACGGCATAAGCCTATTACATTTCGAAATATATACATATACAAACACTTAAAATATAAAACAAATATTGAAATAAATGAAAACAAATATTTATTACCGATATTAGTTTTTACTCGAAAAAAAGTGATTATAGCTTCGTAGTAGGTATTCGTTTATAAAAAAGCATATTTCAAAAAAAAAAAAAAAATGAAAGTGGAGGTGTGTTTGCCACACAATGCACGAGAATCCTAAAATTTTTCAATTTTTAAAAAAAAATATTAGCTGAATATTTGTTTTGTTTTGTTGATGAATATTTACCAATTAAAAAAAAAATGATAATTTTTCTTATATTTCTAATGTTTTCAAATCCATTGATTATTTTATTCTTTTTTATCCAAATTCTGGGCATTGAGAGCAGCAATGTGAAAAAGAGCCTTGACAATGGATACATTTGTCTTCATTATTAACAACATCTTTAAAAACATCAGGATCATTACTTTTGAATAGTAAGCTATCAAGAGTCATCGGATGAAATGGACTTCTGTGGTACGGTGATTATATTTAGAACTTGAGAAAATTTATACTAATTTTAAGAAGACTTTTTTACGGTTATTGCTAGATACTTGAAAAACTAGGAATATGAAATGATTTTAGGTGAAAAAAAAATTGCCGAAATCCTAGAGTTTTTCATTTACTCAAAAATGACAGTAAAAATAAATACAGCTATAATAAAACTTAATATTTAGGGATTAATTTATTCTTTTTTAAATAAAATATTTAAACTCGAATTACTATGTTTATTTGTTACATTAATTTAAATTACGCTATCGCGATTTCAGTGCACTTGCACCATTGACTTGAAAAGCTCGTCAATGGTGCAAGTGCACTGAAATCGCGATAGCGTAATTTAAATTAATGTAACAAATAAACATAGTAATTCAAGTTTAAATATTTTTGAGTTGTGTTCGTGAGATAACAAATGAGTTCGTCGGTAGCCTGGAGGTAGAGCCTCGGCCTCTTGAACAAGGGGTCCGCGGTTCGATCCCAGGTGCCGGCAAACTCCCCTTTCACGACACAAGCTTTTAGCTTACTGTGGAAGGTGTATAAAGTTGTATTTGGGTTTATAACAAAACCCAGATATATCTTTAAAAAAAAAAAATATTTAAAAATGTCTAGAAATTGTTACATAGTTAATGCCTCTAAAATAAGTGAAATAATTTGTTCTTCTCATATTATATATACGGGAAATTTCTTTACAAAGTGGGGTTGTATATACATACATACAAATATATATACAAAGTTATATATACAAAGGGAAGAGGTGACGCAATTGGCACAGAGAGGCTCTGAATGGAGGAGGCTGGTTTCTGCCCTGTGCTCCCGAGAGGACGTTGAGGGTGGTGATGATGATGATGATATACAAAGTAATGTAAAGTATTTATATATATAAAGTAATTGCCAATATGTAAAATATGAAATGGTATTTTAAAAACTTTATTGTATTTATTTGACTTAATAATTTAAAGCACGTACACAAGGGTTAGAAGAAAAGTAGTTTTGTTTATTTTACAAAATTCATTTTGTGAAACGATGAAAACAGATACACTGGTGTTGAATTGTGGTCAATTTGTAAATATCTAATCAATCAGCAATGAATTTAGGAAAAGAAGGAAAACCAAAAGGGTTTTTGACTCCTTGATGGATACTCAAGTATTTATATATTATTTGCCTAATTAATATTTGCAACCAGGGATATTGTATTTCTGGAATTGAAATTGTTCATATATATCCTGGCAAAAACTTTGAAGTCAAGATACATAACATAAATTTAATTTGTTAGAAGGATATTAATATACATGAAAGGGCTAGATTTTACGACACGGGAACAGAAAAGAGCATGTAAGAAATAATTTATTTTGTGAACACAAGTAAGAAGGTAATGAAAAGTATTATAAACTTCTTTTATCACCCTTCCCGTCTTCACAAAACTCTCAGCAATATTTTATATTGGAAGGTTGGCCAAAAGCCAAATGTATTCTTTAACTTAGCACAATTCCATCTAGATCTATGAGTATCAACCTAATAATATAATACATTTAGGGGGAATACTTTTTGTTTCGTTTTTATGATGAAAGGTTGTTTACAAAGTTTATTCTTTTTTGAAAGAAACAATGTACACGCCCATTTCAAAACAACACATTCGCTCATTTTAATAATATAAAGCAATGAAAGGGACTCATTTCCTGATGAAATAAAAACTATCTACTGCTAGAGTTATTAATGCTTTCTTTTCATTTTATAGAAATACTGTAATTGAGTGAGGTCTGAGTTTCCTTTTTAAAAAAAGTCAATGTGATAAATAAAAAATAATGTTAAAAGCATTTATATACAACAAAATTATACACACACAAACAAATGCAGACTTTGAGTTTAAGAGATTAAAGTCTATCAATTTTGTTTGTTAATAACCATTTTATTTCACAGGTTCTACGATTGTTCAGCAGGATGTGTTGAAAGGCAAGTTCGGAGTGAAAGTTTTATAGATATGAATAAAGACTCTTGCAAGTGCTAGTTTAATCAAAGAAAAACAGTTTGAATGAAAAACGTCTACCAACAACGCTAACTTAAATAATATAATTGTATTGAAACATTTTGCTTCTTGCTTATGGAAAACTGGCTACATATTTTTTATTATTCTTTTTTTTAAGATACTTTATCTTTATAGTTACTTTGGCATATATTGAACTACGAAATACTTTGAAGTTTGTTCAACATCTGCCTAATATCTTTCTATAACTCAAACATACGAGTAAGAGAATAATAGTATTTACGTTTTAACTGTGATTAATCAAATCTTTATACTCGTATAATATTTTTTTTTTCTATTTTATCACTGTTTTTATAATTATTCATATGCATTATTGATATTATTGTCTTAAAACACTATATGACCATGCAAATCTTTATTTATTATTATGAAAAGACATTTTTGTATCTTACTTGAACGAGTTATTACAATAGATTGATAAAGTACAAAAAGTGTTGCCGGAATAAATATTCATCTCACTCGATTTTAAATGCAGTATACTTTACCCGGAACTCGGGAATCCGAGGGCTTTTAACCGATTAAGAGAAAAAAACATTGACCGCGAAAGAGGAACCTGCTAGATTTGTCTACATCTTTCTCGTAGATGTAAGAGAGTACTAAAAGGCACTTCCTATCTTTCAACCATTTTTCCGTTCAGTTGGTAATGGGCCATGGGGAGCTTTAAGCCAAGCTCTTTGAGCTTGGATTGGCGTAGTATTGATCAATGATGACGGATATAAGAGACGTAATAATTGATGGTATAAGCGATGCCCCCAGAAACAGTTGATCCGGAGCCTTGATAATTTGTTGAAAAAAAATCAGGGTCTTGTTGAAGTTTGCAGATATCTGAGTAGTTCGATGGCATCTATAATGAAAGCCGGGCTCACCCAGAGAGCTTGATGGTTGTTTTAGCCAAGTATGGTCGTGGCTGTCACAGGATAGCACAAGTGTTTTGTGCTATCCTGTCTCTCTTAGTGAGAAACTTTTCTGGACACTGTATGTACGAATAGAAAAATGTTTTTAATTTTAAATGAAATATTGTTTTTTTAAGATTTTATTTTTGTTAATGCTGAAATGCTGTATTGTGTGTATTTCATTTAATTTTTTCGCATATAGGCTATTTATTGCTTCTTTAGTATAATATTCTTGGGAGGCAACTTACGTTGGTCTGTTCTTCAGGTCACCAGTAAAAAAAATGTGTCTGCAAGTTCGCATAAATAGGAGTCCTCGACTCCTGAATTATCCGAGTGTGTAGAGGCTCTTTCAATGTTGCCTCTCTTAGCAAAGAGTTTTAGGTGAATGGAATGTCTCTACATTATCTATCGTTTTCATGAATCACATTTAAGACTAATCTCAAAATAATAACTCCAAATAACCTAATATACCTAATCACATCACAGCTGTTATTCTATCTCATGTAGAAATTAAACTGTTTTTAATTTTATTTAACGTCTATAATACCAAATCTTCTTACCTTCACTGCCTCACTGCATATAAATAACGTAAAAAAATCTATAATATGTAATCTTTAACAAACATCATTGCTTTATGAATGTTCAATTATATATAATTTTGTTTCTGTTGAAAATTTTTAGGAGTTATCCATCTTCATAGAGTAATGTCTACGTATTTTATGAAATTAAACTGTTTTGAGATTAAACCTAGAATTTTTTACACGAAAATTTAGTTTTCGATTTGAAATTATGTACTATTGATTTCCAATATGAAAGCATTAAAGTTGGTTTGTATGAAGCTAAAACAAGTTATCGCTTCCAACCGAGGCTTTCCTATACATTCTTATACGAGCATTTTCAATACGGCACGAAGCTATACCAAAAGGTTTCCATTATCGGTTTTTCAGTTGCAATATTCCAGAGAATATTAAACAAACTTATTACATTTCAAATAAATATTTTATGAAATATTTATGTTTAGAGAAAAACGTTTGATCTTGTTTGTAACGTGCTTCTGTAAGATGGTAATAAGCAACCTACTACTCAACCAACCTATTTTTTTATGTTATTATTATCGAATGGATTGAGAATGAATGCAAAAAAGACAAAAATCATGGTGTTTGAAAGAGGAAGTGAGAGAACAGTATGCCAGGTAATGATTGACAACGAAGTGTTAGAGCAAGTTGACGAATGTGTGTACTTAGGTAGTTTGTTCACGAGAGATGGGAAGTGTGAAAGCGATATTGAAAGGAGAAAAGTTGCTGGCAATAAGGTAAATGGTGCAATCCGACCAATAATTGCAAATAGAAACATATCCACCACAGCTAAAAGGTTGGTGCACTCTGCTATCTTAGTGCCAACACTTATGTATGCAAGTGAGACGTGGACATGGTTAAAAAAGGATGAAAGTGGCATAAATGCAGTGGAAATGAGATCGTTGAGAAGGATGTGTGGCAAGAGTCTGAGAGATCGTGTGCGTAACAGTGATATACGAAAGGAATGTGGAATGAAAGTTGGTGTAATAACAAAGATGAATGTAAATAAGTTAAGATGGTTTGGGCACGTGGAAAGAATGAATGAGGACAGAATGACCAAGAAGATATATTTGGCTGAGAGGAATGGTGCTCGGAGACGCGGACGTCCGAGGATTAAATGGCAAGATCATTTAAATCAAATCCTACAGGACGGTCACGTGTTGAGCACATTGAACAGGAGAGCATGCATGAGGAATTGTATGACAGTGACGGAAGCGAAAGATGTATGCAAGGATAGAAGGAAGTGGCGCTCGATCCTTTCTGCCTACCCCGCGAGGGAAGCGGCGTGATGGTATGTATGTATGTATGTATTATTATCGAATGTGCACCAATTTTTAGGCTTAAATATTAATCTTTACTTTCAGGAAAAAAAAAATTCTCTTATAAAGAGTTTCGTATTGTAAAAAGAACTTGCATAGTATAAACATGTACCCACATAATATAATTTTTCTTTAAAAAAGTTATTCAGTAGAGGCATAATATGTACAGAACTATCTGTCTGAATATGTCTAATAATGGTCGGTTTCAATAATCTATCTATCCACTACTATCGATTGAAATACATATATTGTGTAATATATTTTATACAATAGATTTTAATCGACAGCAACGGATAAATAGGTTATTGAAACCGCCCATAATAGAGTGCAGCGTTGGATTAGTCGGAAGAGATGCCTGTCTAGCTTACCTTCTGCGTTTTGAGTTGTTAATTTGTATCTTAATTGCTGTGCAAAGTTGAGCATATGTGAAAAATATAGATAAGTAAACAAAGCATATTCACAAACTTATTCATCTCTTAGAAATAATCACATTTTATGAAACGAGAGAAATTAAGTGTTTTATTTTCATTTTATATTTACAATGTTCACAGAATCAAACAGCCAATTATGGAATATGAGAACAAAATATAAATTCAATTAGTAGACAAAAGTTAAATGAATCATTATCAAACAACACAAAATTCAGTACCAAATGACTCACAATTTTCTTATTCGAAAGAGCTAAAAGATCAATTAAAAGTAATAAATCATGGTTAAAATGTATAAAAAATAACTATAGTTGTTTTAAATTATGAATGTAGAGAGATTGACCAAAATATATCTGAAGTAAGATACTATTGAGCATACAAATATTGAGAGCCAGGATAAACGGCTTATTGTGTACTCGTATACATAAATAATATATTATATTATGTGTGTCTATTATCCATAATATCGCACTCCTACTCCTACTACCAACATGCCTTATCCATACAGAGAAGACACCGCGACGCGCCGCACCACACCACGGACTAAACTAAGTACCTGTATGCATCATATTTACTACACAGTATGTTATTATTTCGCAAATATCTTTCCCGCCTTTCATGAAAGCGTCATGTATTTTTCCAACAGTCGTCTGTTTTTATCAACAGCGCGCGGTGCGATGATTTAACAAATGTAAATATAAAGGGAAATGTAAAAGTTTGTTACACCGACAAGTATCTACCTTTATAAATATTCATGCACTTATATTCTATAAGGCATTGTGTTCATTATTTTATTTATTTATTCTTTACCGTACATTGATTACGAGCAAATCTATATAAAAATGCATTCAAACCAAATACAATCATACAATCAAAATACAGAAGGAAAGTTATTGCGGAGATGCGATTTCTTCCAACTATCCCAATTTAATGAAACTTTCACACAAAAAATTAGGGTCGGTGAAAAGGAGGTACAAAAGAGAAGAATACATAGGAGAAGGGACTAGGAAACAGATGTCAAATTTTAATGATAACATCAGTATTTTGTGTTATAGAGCGGCACTTTATCTCCATTAATCGATGTTTTCGGTAATGAGGGTCACAATCGATGTTTAAAACAGACATTTTTTCTGATTGCGACATATTGTATATTTTACCAACTCATACGGGCTACAGATTAGAAACTAATGCATGCAACAAAAACTAGAAATAATACATAGGTATATTTATATACTTATAATTAAACATATTTACATTTTTTCTTTATTACAATTATTATAACCTAAACTTTTTTATAAAACATCACTCGTATTACATTTTTAAAGATACCGCATTTCTTTTATCTGAATTTACATTTTCTGTATGCGTCTATACCTAGAGCTAGCTACTGATTACTTTTGAATTATCCATACAAGTGTTACTTATGGCCATTTTGCCTACTGAGTTATTTCAATTCTCCATAATGTCCGGTTTCTATGGACAGTGTTTGTTTAAATATGATAATTTTATTCCGGATTTACTACGTCTGGTTGGTTTTCCTGCTGTTATTGGTTTCTCTGGTTAGTTTTTCTGGACGTTTTGACCCTGCTGATGGATTCATTATCAAAAGTATGTGTTAATCAAGCAACATAATCGAAATGTAAAGACGAAGGAGGGAGACCAACCTAATGCAAAAAAACCGGAAGAATATCACCATCTTGAACTGAAGACCGCGAAAACTTACCGACAACAGCTACATTTTATGATACTCGTATAATGTAAATTCCATTTTAAATAACATATTGTGCGTTGCTACTTGCTAGGCAACTATATATTGTACCTACATAAATATATCAATTTTTTTCCAAGTTTTGCCGACTGTAAATTTTAATATAGAGTTGGTTGATTGTAGTACAGTGGTATATATATATATTGGCTCTGCGTACAGTCGGGCAGAGCCAAGTCTCTGCCCGACTGTACGCAGTGAAATGGAGTAAAACCTTCACCTTCATACTGTCTCCTGCGTAAAATCAAATGATCTTTCATTCATGAGGTGCATGTTGTACATGCATTTCGGATGAAAATTAGATCATACAGTCTTCATAATATGCGATGCTCCTCGCATACTGGATTTGATGTTGTGTCGGCCATTATGTAAGATGGTCCTGATGAGACACATACATAACATCTCTTCGACAAATCCAAACTGCATTTTCCGGTGACGGGCCGAGCCTCGTTCCGTATGCAAAGGCATGAGCCAAGTCTCTGCCCGACTGTACGCAGTGAAATGGAGTAAAACCTTCACCTTCATACTGTCTCCTGCGTAAAATCAAATGATCTTTCATTCATGAGTTGCATGTTGTACATGCATTTCGGATGAAAATTAGATCATACAGTCTTCATATATATATATATACAAATATACCACTGTACAATCGGTGACGGGCCGTTTCTCGTCCCACATACAAAGGCAAGAGCCAAGTCTCTGCCCGACTGTACGCAGTGAAATGGAGTAAAACCTTCACCTCATATACAAATGTATATATACAAATTAATATTATATAAACTCAGTATGAACTGAGTATAAACTCAACTAAAACTGAGTATAAACTCAGGGCGGAGTTTATACTCCGCCCTGATGATGCCAATATATTGGTGAAAGCGCTAGGCATAATTTTATTGTAGTATACTTTGGTATACATAAATGTGAAACATAAAACAGTGTTTTTTATATTTTATATTATTAAAATGTTGTTTCACAATGTCAACACTGAAACATTAAATTTAAATAATTTTATTATTTTACTCATTCACTGTGTCTAGGTAGTAGAATTAAATAAATCATATATATTTTTAATCTAATATATAAAGCTAAATTTAGTTTTCTCTTTTTTATGAGATTACATCAGTAGATAAATAAAATATGGCTTATTTTTTAAGAATGATTTATTTTTTGTTCTACGTTGAGTATAGCATGGTGAGTAGGTAAGTATTGCAATGGTATACGTACATATTATTTTATTACATTAGCTTGATTAATCTGTATAAGATTGTATGAGCCTTCTTAATAAGTAAACCTGTGTGAAGGAGGTGTTATGTACTGCTTACATGAAATTACTTACACTTATTCTAACATGCATATATTATTCTCAGATATATCTAATTATTAGGTATTAAAGTATTTGACATTTTAAAATATCTTTTTATTTTCCCAACATTTCCATAACAGCAACCACTTCTTGAATTTGGAAAAAATAGTTTATTTTCTAAAAGTAGGTATGTCCCATGGAACATCCAGCAAATAATAGATCTCCCACTTTCTGTAAGTTCTTCAGTATACTCTAAAGGTTTGATGATGATGATGATGATTTTATTTTGACGCCGTTTAACAGTCCCTAGACCGTCTCAAGGGCGCCTAATATTTGAACAAATACATTTTACGTAAGTGATGAGGCATGCCATGCAATATTTTTTGATGGTACAAAGTGGACAACCAGCGTGATTATAACATGCAGTTGGTCTACTGAATCCTTCACTTTTGTGATGTGTCCTATTGATATCACCCATCCTGATTGCCTAACCTTTATATCGGCACGGGAGGGACAACCTGCATGTTAATTACATGCACATGAATTGCGTTTGCAATACTATGACCAGGGTATAACCGCCCATTTTCATTGAGCGGGTAATTTCAAGACTCCATACCCACTTAAAATAAAAACCCACCAAATATAATATTTCCTTTTTAAGAAGTAATTAAAACTGCATTTAAGTGTGGTTAAATAAAAAACACGTTTTTTGCATCTGTTGGAAAGTATAAAAACAATGTCATGTCAATGAATAAAAACTGTCAACTTTTTCTTTCTTCTTTTTTTGGATGGCTTTTCACCCATTTAGAGTCATATCGCCAGGAAACAGTCTGAACTCTTCTTTCTCTCAATAGAAGCAGAGTGTATCCTATAACACTGTCAACAAGATATTCAGTGTGAGCCAGGGTTGCCAAAATTGTGTGGCCATATATGATTTTCACTCTAACATGATATAAATCTTACTTTTCATTATTCTGTTTCATATTAAAATTTCTACCTTTTCTTAAAGAATATTTACTCATGGTACCTTTTTTACAATGTAACGGGTATTAGTACCGATAATTGCTTATGTCAACACCAAATTACCGTACATCTAATATATAAAACTCTCGTGTCACAGTGTTTGTTATCACACTCCTTCGAAACTGCTTAACCGATTTTGATGTATTTTTGTGTGCTTATCGAGTAGGTCTGAGAATCGGGCAACATCTATTTCATACCCCTAAAAGTTAAGGGTGGTCCACCCCATTTTTTTTTAATTTAGGGCAAAATATTTTTTTATGGTGAGGCTTTAAAAAATACATACAGGCCTAAGTTTTCACCCTTCTACCATCAACCCCAATTTTTTAATAGCGATATAAGTACATAATTCAATCATTTTCAACTCCGGTCGATTACTGCAGTTATCCCCGCCAGGCGTCTTCTATGCGTCTAAATAAAAAATACTTTAATAATTTGTCTACAACGCTTCATTCCTCTTTCAATTATTATTACATGCTCACACCTTTATAGTATTAGTTATATTTTATTGAACTCAAAATAATTTCCAAAAAATAATGTATAGGATGGCAAAACAACGTTTGCCGGGTCAGCTAGTGTATATATACAAATTACATATATATATACATTAAACAAACTTAGCCTAGGGACTACACGTTGGTTCGTATTACGAAGGCGAATAAGACCATGTTCATTGTACTGAGAAAATAAAACGGCCACAAAGAATGAAGATGTAATATTATTTCTGTAGAGTCCTCGTGAGATTTTTTTACAAAGCCGTCTTCCTTCATTAATTTTTCATCATTTATTTACTTTGTGTCAACAGCGCAACGCTCGGAAAATCTAATTTGTGAAAACCATGTGCTTAAAATTATTCATGTTTGTGGGAAGGAGGTATAATAAATTGCCGCTTTTACGCTTATACGAATTTGCGAAAGCGTTTCGCTGTAAACATTTGTATCAATATCTCGCATAGCTACTTACTAACTATAAAGAAAACTCTTATATATCTCCAAGTACCCCACATCTTTCTGACTTAAGTTTTTTTTTCAACCTAATGATGATATAGGTGGAGATTAAAAATATATAAGATTTACTGAACAAAATTTTTATTACTTTTTAATAGGTAATTAAATTCTACTGGGGATTGCTTTCTCCTTGTTTAAATAAAATAAAATGTTAACATTAATTTAATAAACTTACGATGTATATAATAAATAATTCGAGATACTTATTAAAGTAGACTACAAGTATGTTATATCGTGTATCACATATCTTTTTTATTATGTTTGTTTATATTAAAGATTTTGGGGTGCGCAGAATCATTACTTTGTAGGCACTATAGGTTCTTTGTTTTATTCGTATCATCACTTTGTATAAACTACGGTTACTGACGCAGCATAGAGGTATAGAAGCAACGAAGAAAAATAAAGTACATGCATTATCTTCTCTACAAGAGCTCATGAAAAAATGAGATCAAATCAAAAATAGGTCTGAACTGAAACTCATCCTCTTTATTTTGGTGAATATTATATCAAATGTGCGTAAGTTATTCATCAATGCGATTCATAAAATTTGACTTGACTCATGGCGAATTCTCAAGGACAGCTGCGTCCTAAATAAAAAAAATCGGCGTACGTGTGTGAGAAATTGTATGAATGTAGAGGGAACAAAAGAGCAGAGCTGTGTGGTATTCCGTCGTCTCTGCTTACGTCATTTAAGATTCGGCACGAGGGTGTACCCTATATAGTATGGTATGGAAAATTAAATGATAAAAACGTTGAGTTCTTGATGAAAAATAGTTCTCCCACTCTTTCATATAAATTTTCGAGTGTTCTGTAAAAGAAAGGTGTTCGCAAAACCTCGCGTGTAAAAAATAGCGTTTACAATTCAGCGATAAGGAATTTAACTCATCTTAAATTTCTTACTTTTTATTGGTTCGCAGGTTATTCCGTTGACCACCTCACAATAGGATTTTACCTAAAGCTTCTAGAAATAATTATAATGATAAAATTATAATTGAATCTGATCATTTTAAAATCGCACATAATTGACATTACAAAGTTTACAATCCTCAAGTTATTTTTTTTCAGTCGTTTAGGAGTGATTTAGATACTTTATATTTTATAAAAAGCTAATTTAATCTCTATCTCTGTCTATCTATTCTCTCACGCTGTATCCCAAGTGGGGTAGGCAGAGAAAACGGAACGCCATATAGATCTGTCCTTACATACTTCTTTCGCTTCTTCTACAGTCATACGATTTCTCTAGGGCACAAAGCTAAAAGGTTGGGAACCCCTGATGTAGATGATCATAACGTGATATTTAACGGACCATATAACAGTTTTAACTTGCATAGTCTAATATGTACATGGAATGAAAGTTTCTGTATGTATAGTATCGCTTGCTTCACAATTACCGCATTGTTCGGGTACATAGCTTCATATGTGCGAGTATTATGAGAAGCTTTTGTCATACAATATTCTATAGAGATAGATATGGTGGCTCACTGAAGTGTTCTGGTTCAGTGATATTAAAGATCGTCTTCAGTGAGTAAATTCTGCGATTAAATTTTGGAAAAACGCAAGAAATCGTGTCTGTATAAAAAAATCAATGTTGTTCAACGTCTCAAAATATTTCTTTCTGTTTTGCAAAATAATTCAGCTGATAATCTGGTACCTACCTGAAACGAACAGATATTCAGCTCAGAAATGCGTATCAGTCAGTCGATACTCAGATTAGCTAACCGATCTAATATCAACTCATTAATATTAACTATTTGCAGTCTAAGAGGCATGTCACTATACCTACATATTATCGTTCACTGTTAGTTCTATGAAGTCAGAAGTCCTTTTTACAAAAAAAATTCAAAACGTTAAATTTCTATTACTTACAACGATTACTATTAGATTTTTTTCCGAGAAAATTTGAAGAGATTTTCTTTTCTATGGAACCAGCTGTTAGTGTACTGAAGAAACTATAAAAATACTGTATTAAGCAACATTAAATAAAATTAAATAACATGAAATGCTTTTATCAAGTAATGTTAGTATTGACTGTGAATGGATTAAGGTTTCACGTTTTTTAATTTATTTATTTATTTATTAAGTTAATAAAGTTATAAAAACAAAAATTCTTTCATAACTTAAAAATACTTAAATAAAACTAATATATTCTAATGAATTAATTATACATGTATATCTATACAATACTATTTATACAATTCTGCAATACTACTTATGGACGGTTTCAATAATCTATCTATCCGCTACTGTCGATTGAAATCTATTGTGTTCTATATTTTAAATCATACATTTCAATCGACAGTCACGGATAGATAGGTTATTGAAACCGGCCATTATACAATTCAATACTATCTATCTTCTAGATAAGTACTAAACTAGTAAAAAACTTTCGATTAAAACTGTTAACGTCTCCGCATCATCTGAATGAAATTAACACTTTTTATTTATTTATTTTTATAAACTGTCTGAAGATGTTTATAAAACTATTACTTATTTAATAATAGTATTAATAAAAGCAGATAAAAATCATTTCAATAACAATTAGATAAAATCCATACATTCGTTCAAAATAATATGTATGTTACCTCTGACAATTATAACAATCATATCTACCATTATTTTTTATTCACCCATCAACAACATCCATTAGAACAAAAAAATCCAATTAATAAAAATCTCAAATCCGTATTCAAATACTGACATCCTAATAAATAGAAACGATAGATGAAAATTCCGTCTGTTTTTTAAGAAAAATCTAAGCGAGTTAGAAAGAAAATGAGATTTACAATCCAAATAATGGTAAATTAGTATTACGTATACTCAGTAGAAAATTAAATATTACTTTTTGGAAATTGATGTAGTTTGTGGATGGACTATGGAATTCTGAGGAGGTTAGTTCTATTCTCGTATTCAAACAACCCCTGTGCTTTTAAACAATGTAATTTATTTTTATTCTACTCCTTACTTTTTAGAACCTCTAAAAACTGAAAATATCTTAAAGTTTTTTATAACATTTATATGTATGTTAAATAAGATTACATAACTTTTGCAAGAGTTTAATGTTAGGAAAAGGTGTATTATATTTTTTATCTCCATACCATAACACAATAGTCTTTTTGTAAAGTTGTAGTTGTTCATTTAGCAAATTGATATTCCTGAAATTATTATTTCTGTAATAATATTGCAAAGAGGAATACATAAAAGAATTTCAGCTCATAATTTTCTGTTATGTTTGCTGTTGATCAAATACAGACTGGTAAATGTTTAGATATTATTTTCAGTTTTTAATGGCTAATTGAAATGAAAATTAAAGACAAAAATCAGTTCCGTTGTAAAAAAAAAACAAAAGAATAGAATAAGTTTTTTTAAGTCAAAAGTAAATAAATAACCTCCGTATTTCATGGTAAGTGTGTAAAAGTATACTTTAATATTGAATTTGCTGACTCGGCAAGGAACCATTTACTAAAGAAAACACACCTAAGTAAAGGAGTTTAAGAGCAAATGAATAAAAATTCGAATGTATCTCCGTACACAAGATTTTCTTGAAATATTTTATTTTCGTGACAAAAGAAAAGGAAAAAATAGTGGATAAGTTATAAGTACGGTAAAGTTACATACAATATTTATATCGACTGTCCAGTTCCACAGCTCGAGAATTTGAAATTTTCGAGAATTTGAAATTTTCGAGAATTTGAAATTTTCGAAAATTTTGATTTAATTGGTAATACATGCAATCAATTCCACTCTATCAATTCCACAAACAAATATCTATAAAAAATACACGGTTCCCTTTACATATAAATTATTTAATTTGAAAAAAATAAGGTACAAGACAACAAATCAAATATAAATCATTAAAATGACATTTGACATACTAAAAATAACAGAATGTTGTCCCCATTGCTTCTACAACATTTATACAGTTTCTAAAGCATGCTCTTATATTCAATGCACTCAGAACGTGTTTATCCGCTAGAATCTGTTTTGAGTATTCTAGCCATTTGATCATCGGGTGACCGCGTCTTCAGGCAACTTTTCTCTCAGTCATTTACATACGAGTACCTACCTACATTTATTTTTTTAAATTACTCTGTCCTCATTTAAATCTGAATCATGATTTTTATGATTACATTATTAAATCTATTTTATGCTCGGAATAAAACGTATTCATATTTATTTATAATTTGAAATTAAAATACGAACAAAAATTTCATTTTTTTTTAACTTTTGAATAATTTAAAACCTATTGCAAATTATTCACATTTTACATCAGTGGAATTTTGCTGAAATTCAAAGTAACAAAATCATACAAAATAACTATCAATGCTGTAAAAGCACACATACACACTAATATCACATTCTTTAAAATTTCATTCCTGCGCATTACTATTTTTATACAGATATGATGTTTACTCAGTTTAAAATCACATTTTGACGTCAAATGAAAAATATCTAGCATACCGATTAAGTCGTGTGGAACATTTTTACGATATTATCCTTCATAATGAGGAATAGAACCGCAGAATATAATCTAACAAGAATAATAATATGTTATGTTTATATTCCATTGTTCATTATACACATTAAATAATATATCTATAACATGCCAACTTTGTCATTTATTTTATTATGTGTAAAATCATATCTAGTGTGAATAATACGAATTGTTAAAAGTGGTATTGATCGATCTTATGTATAATTCAATATCTACACGTAAAAAACAGGACGGGGGTATGAACATATTATATTATTATGTTAGCATGTGCTACGATTCTGTGAATACTTCGTAGAGAATGATAGTACTTCAAAATGAAGAGTGGGTGTGTATTATATAATCTATTTGTTATGTAGTTGAACAATGAAAGTAAATAACAGCTCGGTTTATTCTGTGTCAAACAATCTTCCATTATTCTCTTACATGCATGTGATGTATAGCTACCACATTTTATGTTTATTTGAATATGATAATTCATGTAAGAGAAATATATAGGGGAGCAATCTACTTTAATGCTGTTGATAACGAACGATGTTATCCTCCCGTAAATAAAGTCTTAATCTAGATCGCAACGACTATAAAAAGTTGAATGTCCCGAAATCAATTTATCTGATGGAACTACTCCATGATTTACATTTTTATGTGTCCTAATTTCAAGCGACAACGGATCGTTTGAAAAGTCCCAGAAAAAGAGGGAAAGAGGGAATATTATAATATATTATTTATACAAATATATTATTTTAGTTTAAAGAAAATATATTTAAGACATTCAATATGAAGTAAATATTTGAAGATGCTTTAGTGTTTGATTGGCCTGTATCTGCATTTGATAACAATCACTTGTGATTAGGTTGACCTATTTACAATTTTAAATAAAACATTTTATTCTTCAGATTAGCATCAATGTTAGAGTGAGTTGCTTAAATACAAATATTTCAGAAATATTCAATGCTGCTTAAAAAATGTCTTGAACGTGTTCCCTCAATATCCCTAAAAATTCCAAGTTCGAAGAAATTGTAAAGTTGATATTTTACATCCACATCAAACACATGCTAAAATATCTTACACAAGGTAGTTTCTCAAAGTCATTCATCTTTTTAAAACATTAACAACAGTATGAATAAAAAGGAGGTAATGTATCACCTGGCTTTGGTCAATTATTTAAAAGAAATACAGTTGAAGTAGTGATTGATAGTGTAAAATGAAAGAAGGTGAAAAAGGCACATTCTCTATACGAGTATAATATATATAAATAGATATTCAATATATGTACCTATATGCGAGTATTTTACCTAGTAAAGTAAATCGACATGATAATGTAGAGAGGAGAGTACCTATACAGTATACAGGTGTTTGAAGAGCAACGGGTTAGATGAAGTGGCTCTACATTACATTAGCTCCGATGTGATTTTCATGTCACGCTTCCGATACTTGACTCTTGTATGGATCACAGACTGAAAAAATAATATTATCAACGCTACGGAACGCTAAGTTTTCGTCACTATATTTGAAATCAAAAGATGGAACAATTTCTCGATAAAATAAAAACGGGTTTATTCCCGAGTATGTAACATACGATGAAACCACGACAATATTATCCCTTATATAATTTATTTATTTCCCAGCTTAGGAGATTGCGGTTATCCAATATCGATGGGAAAAAAATTCGTTTTGTAAAATGTTTTCAAAGGATTCCAATACATTCTAGTATGTCAAAGACATAAATGTCTATAGGGGACACAACATACGTACCTAGTAGAAAGAGAGACGTAAAGAATAACGAATATCTACAACAATAGCGTGTTGAGAATCAAATACAAATCACAAGAAGTATCCGAATCACAAATCATTATATATACAAAAACACCATATGTATATGTCTTATGTTCTTACACTCTACATCAATAAATTGTCCACTCTTATATCTCGTAGAGACACTAAAAAATAACAAAATCAATCTCAGAAAATTGGATCGAACTTTAATATAAAATAATATTTTTGTAGTCACAAAAGACTAGATGTAAACTATAATAATAATAAAGTATATTTTTAAATGTCAAAGTATGGGTGACATTTGAACGAAACGACTAGGAACATATAAAAATATTGAGACTTTGATGTGTATTTCATTTTATATAAATACTTAGTCGTACTCGATCTTAGATGAAAGTTGCAGGATGCATTACAAACTAAAGTGATTAAAGAATAACTTAAATAATTATGGTTCGTTATAAAGAAATCCATCTCACTTCTCCATATTTAATTAATAATAATAATCTTTATTGCACAAAATTAGTAAACAAAGAAGAAAAAACATGGTATCATAACAATAGAATAGGTACCTACATAATTTTGTGCAATGGGCGAGTTTATCGCTGAAGCGCAATATCTTCCAACTAACCCATTAATTATATATTGCGGGGTTGGCCTGATCAGATCAATGCTTTTTTTCTTATTTTTATGCAGTATTTATTTACTGTACAGTGTACATTGATTACAAACAATTACATAGAAGGTATGCATTTAGTTGGATACAATCTATATACAGAGGGCCCTGTTGGCCAGCAGCTTCTTCCTCTTCCAACTAACCCAAACTCACAATTCATATTAAACATTTAAATAATATTTCGACTATGCAGTTCCAAAACCCAACAAGTAGAAAAAGCTTATATTCGAGAATATAATATTAGATTTTTAAAAATAATCAGATTTTTCATTACATTCAAAAATATGTAGACAATCATATTATACTTGATGAAGAGAAATTTTGAATAATGGATATAATGGTATTTATTTTAAGGCATAATAGTAGGTACCTATCGATTTACTTGTGAAATAAATTTTAACTAAATTTTTCATTGACAATGTTCTTGCAAGGCGTCTCTCTCGGAAACAAAACATATACCTACCTAGTAAAAGAAAAAAAAATGTTATTTACTCAAGTTATGGAATTCTTCCACCTAAACTCAAACACAGTGAATAAATTTATATATAATAATGTCACAAAAAAATACATTAGCCTAGTAAAGGATATAAAATATGTTATTAAGTTCCTAAACTTGATCTACATTATTTACCTTTTATATTTTAAGTACTCGTAAGTAGGCAGTGATACCTCTTAACATATTTCCCATAGAAATTACAGCGCACTTCGCAACTAGATACCCAAGTGAATATTTAAAGCGTGTAGTTATAATTATGAAGAGAAACCATTCCACGTGTAGCTCTATTGTTTGATACTTCTTAAAGATGAAGTTTAGCAAGATAAAGTTTTATTCGCAAATATAAAACTCTGATTGAACTCTCAGTTTGGTGTCGCATACTAAAGAGGTGCTGATGTCTCGCTAAATTATATAACACATGGAAAGAAATGAAGAAATAGATACCTACATCAATATTTATTAGAAAGTTATGAAGCTTAATAATCACTAGAATATAAATATTACTCCATTTTCATTTATTTTTAGTGAATGTTTGTTAGAGATTTAAATTGTAAATTTTGTTTCACCAATGATTATATTAAATTATTTTTCTATATACATACCGAAAGCTTCACTAAACCTTCTATTGGTGCGACCTAAACATAATCCAAGGAATAAATCCTCTAAATTGGATATAGGGTGCGGTCACATGTTTGGTCTGATAAATATCGAGGCTTTCCGAGGCTCGTGGAAAAGATTTGTGAGTTCAAGCTTAACAAACTTTTTATTTCTATCTACTTAATCAACAATAAACTCATCCCCATAACCATCTTTGTATACATTATGTTTAAGTACTTTCCTTTTAAAATAAGTGTTAAGTTTATTGTTGTTATTTTAAATAACATACATAGAGTATCATACTAATAGTTACCAATTCTTATATAAAAAATCGTATTTCACTTGTCAGGTACGCACGCGGAAAATGCGGTATAATTATTATTATTTTTATTAAGGCATTCCATCCAGAATTGAGTGATTTTGCAGTGCGGTATAATTGAAACTGAAATACTAAAATAAAAGTTTGAACACAATGAAAAACATCTCACCAAAAATAGAAATCATAAACGGTCAGACATTATCATCAATCACCAAAATTATGAATGATGACATTTCTTTCTCAATATAAATATCACCCTTTTACAAAGCTTATTACCATATATTTACATGAGACAGTCCTTTCCTTTTGGTTTTCTTCTAATCAGCGACTTTTCTATCGTTCACATTATATGGGTAGGTAGAGATGTATCAACGACATATGTTGTAGACCCACGCAAAAACAAACCAATCTAAAGAACAGTTCATCCCATTATGACCTAGAAACAAAATTACAAATGGTCCAACTATTGTAGCCTTAAAGTTGGGTAAGCGTATTGTTCCCTTTGACATGAATAAAATATTCCATTTATCCTCTAAGCACCTATAAACTATTTGGTTACCTACTTAATGTCCGCCTCACAGTATCTACATATTATGACTTATCCATGCGTTCATATTTGTTGGAGCGAAATAGTTAATGTGTACGAAATACCTACATACATTTAAGTTAAGAACAATTAAAATTACTATAAAATTATTGAAGTTGATTGCCAAATGTTAATGTTAAATTGACTGAATGAAACCGGTGAACAGACTAAATTAGTCATTTTTTTCTACACGTTTTCTGTTTTCACATGCTATTTTTATCAATTGAAAATAAAGTTTTAAATTATTTTATTTTATCATTATTAATTGAATAAGGTGTTCGATATGCGCAGTAAATACTGATTTGTTGTTTTAATAAATGAAAACTAGGGTCAGGATTATCACAACAATAACATATTAGAATAACAAACCCATCAACAATTTGTCAACACAGCAGCACTTTGTGAGGATATCCATACCACAAACTAAATGTGTATTGCCACTACCAATAGATTATCTCAGTGTATGTAGATGAGAAAAGATGTTAAGCCAATTTGGTCTCACTTTGATATCCGCTTTGTGATATTGTTTTTGGAAGTTTTAATGAAATGGAATATTTTAAAATGTTAAACAACTAAAATGATTCGAGTATTTTTTATTTTTTCATTGAATACAAAAACTCAATCAATGATTTACATTGCCAATTATTGTATCTATAATTTGAATAATTTTGCAGCACACTATTTCTAAAATAATTATTGAAAGAGGAAGGAAAGGAAGGGAATGCATCTTAGTTTAAAGTGTAATGGTTCATTATATAACAACTTTTTATAATAAAGATAGGTATGCATATAATGTACAATATACTGCTTTAGTAAATTTTAATAAAATGTCGTGCAATTATCGGCTTTTGGATCCAGCGCTACTTATTATTTGATTATGTCGTACTAATAAAATAATATTATTATTGTTACCATTTTACACCTACATAATTATATGTATAATTATTTTATTTTATTTATTTCGTGGTTTTATTTAAATTTACTAACGCTCGTGGTAAATGGATCCAGGCACGGATTGTTTTTACGATTCCTGTTAAAAGTGATGCAAGCTCTATTGATGAATGAATTCAGACGATTATACATTTTTCTTAAATCGCTTTTACTCGAATCATTTAACTACCAACTCAATTTTTTTCTCCAAAATAAAGAGCAATATGTTAACATGACGGGTCTCATGATGAGGTTGATTACTCCAAGTAGTCCAGTAATACTTGACCTAGACAAAATAATATGCTTACCACTGGTGAAAATATCAATATATTTCGTCTATATGGGCATAATTTATTAATAGTTAACAAAAAAATAGAGACTACTACTATTAAATTTGTATATTTAGAGACGCTTACGTTAACAAAATGGGAGCAATACATTGAATTGTAAAACTGTTACTTTTATGACACTATTTTACTATGTAATATTGTAACCAATGTACAGTGAAGAATAAAAGAAATAAATAAATAGAGAAAATGTTTATGTGAAATAATGCAGTGTATTTGCGGCAAACGGCTTATGATAAACATTATTCAAAGGAAAACCAACAACATATTTGCCATTTGCAGGCAGGTAACACAATTTCATTTAATACAATTTAATGTATTTTATTATGATTTCCTACAAACCACCAGTGCTGTTTAAATGTTACAGAGAAAAGCTAAAAAAAATAGGATGTGAAAATTTCATTCGAAAATTTTAAAACTCAGTCGGGTCTAGATCATGGTCGTAATGACAATGATAGTAATTCAGTTTATGGCAGTTCTACAATTTGAAACGTGAAATTATATCAAGGGAACAATATGATGATAACAATGATTACGGATGATTATGCTTTGGCCCCGTTAAGTAATCTTTATACAAAAGGCACGGGTGGATGCTGAGAAATGAAGTCTTCTTCTAAAACAGGTGACAAGTACTTGAAATATTAAAAGTGAAGTTTTTAATTCCAAAAAATAGTTAGAATGAAATTATATATTTAATAAAATGAATTAATTAGACCTGCTTAAGACCGATCATGACATACGGCAAAGAGTCAAGAGCCGACACCATCAGAACAAAAAGCCGTCACTCTTCGTGACAGAATAAGAAATTCAGAAATAAGAAGAATCTTTAATATCAAAGTGTTTGCGATGGGAAAGAGCAAGAAGACGCTTTTGGAGAGATTATATGGGGAGGGCGAGTTCGGATCGAATGGTGAGATTAGCAGTGGACGAACAAATGACAGGAAACAGACCTCCAGGAAGACTACCTAAACGATGGAGGGATAGCTGGGCATCCACCTCTCAGGAGCAGGCTCCGAGAACCATAGGACAGTTCTATTGAAGCAGAGAAGGAAAAATTAATTTGGTCTTATTTACTTACTTCAGTTACTATCATATCACTTGAGTTGGATTGTTAATGTACCGAAGAATCAAACTGTGAGAGTCTTAGTGATTTTTCTTTCATTTTATTATATATGTTGTATTATTTTTTATAAATCTACTTACAAATTTAGTTGCGTACAAACAAGAATATCCCAGATGGAGTGAAAATATAATGAATAAATTATATCCGTTTCGTCATTCCTTCGGGAATGTTAAAGAATCCAACAAATGATCTTACAAGTATTTTATATAAATAAACGCAAGGTCTGTAAATAGCTTTTGATGTAAGTATAAACTAAGGCGAAGTAAAAAAAATATGGATTAAATGGCAAAATGCTTAAATCTCTAACAAAAGAGTTCATTTTGAATGTTTTAAATTAATATTCAACATTGCACTAATGTTATTTGACTGCATATGGATCGCGATCGATTTTCATTGCATAATACTCGTTTAAAAGCATTCAAAATGTCTAACATATTTAACCCTTCAAAATAAGACGATATTGAAAAAGATTTCAAATTGAGATTAAAGAAAATACTTTAAAATAATTAATAAACAGTGTTCTTACTTCAAATTCTTATTTAAAATAATTTATTTGAAAATATATCTATAAGAATCTGTAGTGTTTTATGTGTATATACATAATATATTATGGTCGTGTTGACGGTATTGTCTGTGGTCCTGTGTACTTATTCAATAGAAGAGGATAAGAGAGGTAAAAGGTGGATTTAGATCGTTCTTGTATTGGTCGCCTTTTTTCTTTATTGCAGCACCAAAGGGACTAAAAAGGGTTACTACCGGTTATATTTAGAATATTTGTCACACTGAAAGTATCTTTAAAACAGGTACTTTATTTTGTTTACATTCCCTTTTATATTTCCCCGCTTGATGTCTTCAAGAAACAAAGGCTAAAGGTTTATAATGAAATGTTAGAAACGTTATTTTCTTATTTTCTATTTGCGACCTACCGAGTTCAATGAGATTTTCCATAAAATGTTTGTTTGTATATTCACAACCTTTTTTTATTATACCTACTTGATATTACAATGCAAAAAAATCAAAATAAGAATTGTTTTCAATTGTCTATTCATATAAGAAATAGTATATTAAATATCCTGCAGAATATAAAAATATTAAAGGAAAATATTTAATTTTAAATCAAAACACTGTTTTATTCCACTATGAGATTGTTTAATTATTAAAACGTTTTCGACTACAATGTAGCCATCATCAGTAATAACACAATACATCATCAGTAAGTATTGTGTTATTACTGATGATGGCTACATTGTAGTCGAAAACGTTTTAATAATTAAACAATCTCATAGTGGAATAAAACAGTGTTTTGATTTAAAATTAAATATTTTCCTTTAAAATGCATTTCCACAAAGTTACACTTGAAAATATAGAATTTTTATAAAAATATTATTTATACTTGGTTTATTATTAACTTATAGGATTATGTCATTAAAAAAGAGGCTGATGACCTCTTTGTAAGTGAAAAATATTACTAACACAAATTAAATTAAGATAATGAAAATCAAAAATTGAGACAATGTAAACTTTCACTTATTGTTATACCGATTAGAAGCTTTTCTGACATACGAATACGTCCATCTTCAGTAATAATCTTACAACAGTCGTACTTACAATATAACAATAAGTGAAAGTTTACAGTGTTTTATTTTTTATAATCTAAATTTAAAAATTAGCTCTCGTAGTGTTTTCTCATTGAAAACCGAAGAGTTTTTAATAGAAATTTTAAGATGAAAAAAGTTCACCATATCAAAATAATTTTACGTATTCTAATCATTCGATGATTTTTGTTGTTATTTTCCAGTACAAGAAATATCCGTTCGAATTACCCGGAGGTAAAATATATGTGGTCGCATTTTATCTTTACACAGTATATATATTTACCTATAAGTTATTGAATTTAATATACGAAATGAATTACGTGGCTTTCATGTATTAGGTAGTAAACAAAAGTTGATATCTTTAACCGACGGTTCTTGGTGGAAATTCATGTTGAATTAATTATAAATTAAAAAAAAAATTATAATCAATTTAGGTAGTAAACGTAATTTTTTTTATCGTACGACAATATCTATGCGCAATCGACATATATTTCATGTTATGTGAAATAGAAGATTTTGTATCCGATATTACCTACCTATAACAAACGAAAAAGTTTTATTTTTCTTTTGTAAAACAAAATGTTTTTGCAATTGAAGCGATTTAAAAAGTTTAAAATAATAATTTGTACAATAAAAGATGTAAATATTTATATTCCATTGTCCTGAAAGTATTGAGTTCTCAGCAAATATTTGTGTCACAGTATTGATTTTAAAATAATATAACAAATTCAAACCTTCGTTTGTTTAAATGTCAAATATTATTTGCATTTCAATGAAATATTTACTATTACATAGATCCAAACATAATCATGTTATTTACTTAAAAATTTAGAATATTGATAGATGAATCACCAAGCACATAATATGTTATTATTATTATTTATTTTTGATTCTCAAAGTTGTCTACCTTGTATGTTTGTTCACAATATTATGAAGAATCTACATACTTTGAATATGAATAAAAATGGATAATTTAATCTTCGTATTTCTTTAAAACGAAGACTACTAAAGAACAATGTATAAAACACATAGGTATTCACGTTATATGGTTCAATAATTTGTATATCTATAAGACTTTAATAATATGAGGTTGAAAAATAAATTAAAATACGACATATATTCGATGACAACACAATCTGTTACAATGATAAATAAATTATATATATATATATCGACTGACACAGATGTAAATTTAAATATGGTAAACATATTTATTCATTTTGATTATTGTATGTATATGTAAATAAAACTCATTGTGGCAAAATGTGTTTATTTATTACCTATTTCACGCAAATTAAAATATATAAATGGTAATACAATTACATTGTATCATAATATGTATAATAATACAGATGATGATGATGATGATTTTGGATGATTTTATTTTATTTATGACGCCGTTTTACAGTCTCTAGACCGTCTCAAGAGCGCTAGTGAAGAGTTCAGTTTTTAATTATTTGCTTCTGAAGCTAGTGACCGTCTGACTATCTCTCAGTAGCACCGGTAGGTGATTTCACATAACTGGGAGGGTCCGTGACCGCGTGGAGAAGCCGTCGGCACCTGCAGACGGAGTCTAATTGGTGTTCATTGTGTTTATTCACTTGGATGTATTGATAATTGAAATGCTGAATATACTTTCTATGTAAATAACCGGTCCAACAACACCAAAGGCCCTCTCATAGAAGTTAGAGAGCTTACAGGCTCTATTGGGCTCAGTAAGTCTATTTACGGCCAGTTACATAGAGCGCAGAGGTCTTCTAGTGGTCGAGTCAAGGGGACAAAGCTCTGTGAGGCACGATGGTGCCATTTTGTTAATAGCCTTGTAGATAGAGTGTGAGGATATGAAGCTATTAACTGATTTTTATACAAAAACATTTATTTCTGCGCTGTGTCTTCTCCAGGTGATTATGTAAAGAATGCAAAATATTTCAAAAGGAGTGACATTTATTTTTAATTATTTATTCTTTTTGAATATAATCATTATAATTATTACTGTGCTCACAAAACAATACGAATTTTAAAATACCAAATAAAACAATACAAAATTTAAAATACTATGACGGTATGCAATGGCGAGATTATCACTAGAAAGTTATTTCTTCCATCTAACCATGAGTATATAAATAAATATTAGAAAATAATCTATAATGTATTTGTTAACTCAAAATTTGCCTGCTTTTTCAATTCACAAGTCATTTATTTTCAAACGTCAAGATTTGAAAATCACAATATACGCACCTATTTTAAATTTAATAAATCACATGATGTTTTTAATTATAGCAAGAGCTTATGTAATATAACGCAAATGATGTTATTTATACTCGTAACACTTTCAAACGATCATAATCGGTTCGTTTTTTATAAATATCATTTTTATTTTCTTACTTTTATAGTCTTGCTTTTTTTCTTTCAATTTTATATTTGTTCTATTGAATTGTTGCTTTTCTTCTTCTTTCCCTTTCCAATGGTTGGCTGTAATGTAAGGCGTTGCACTGCAACAAGTCCGCCATTTGACAGAACGCTGTTTTTATTATGAATATTTTTTTTGTAAATATTGCATTATTTGTTCAGTTTATTGACTGAAGTTTTATTATAATTTTTATTAATTATTTATTCAAAGAAACATCAAGGTGTAATAATGTATAACCTGAAGGGATCTAAAAAAACATGTTTTACTGACAAATAATATAAATGGTGGCAAATAAATTTCAAATATAAATGACTTACGACCAACAACACTACACACAGAAATGCTTCATATGAAAACAAATACAATACGAAATGGTGGTTTAGTCGAGTTCTTTGATCTTTGTGGCACAATTGTAGAAAAAAACCATTGTGTTGTACGTCTCTATACATTCAGCACTCAGTTACTCGCATACAAGTAGATTGTTACTTGATGATATATCATACATTCCTCCGTTGTAAGAGACTACAGACTATTGTCATGTAAGCCTAGGAGACTATCATCAAGTACCTACTGTTTGTTGCCTTTATACAAAATGCAATACGTTCACATTGTTTTGAATATTACTCTTTTAATCGCAGATATGAACTTAATGTCATATGAATAAAAACGAATAAACAAAAGAAAAACTGAAAGCATTCATGAACGAATACTCAAATCAAAAATAAATTTATATTGATATTCATTACTTCATCGTTTTTGGAAACTATCTATTCTTTGATTAACTTTGTAGTTTTATTATATTAGCACAATAATAAATTGTTTTGGTTTCGTATTGCACAGTAATACATTTCTCGTTTTGAGGAGCTAAAATACAATTTATAGAAATCTTGTTGTTAGAAAGAAATTAAAACAAACACATGTTTACTATATATGTTTATGATATTATATTTATTTATTATTTTTTAAATATTCTACCCGATATTAAGTGATTCTGCCGTACTTATAACAAAATCAAAATTATAGAATGATTTGAATATGTAATTTATTTGAGTATCTGATTCTTTGTATACTCGTTGTTCAGTTTAAATCATGCTCTAGATCCAAAAAACACATAGGTATATTACTATTACATTCAAATTGAAGCAGAATTTACAGAATATAAGTAAGTAGAACATGTTAGCAGTTATGTGTTACTGGTAGTATTTCAGGTAATCAAATATATTATCTTTGAGGAAAAGTGTAATTTAGAATCTTGATGGTTGTTAGTGTAGTTAAGCTGTGATGATATGATATAAATCTTGAAGAAAGTATAGTTGAGATGGGTTGTGAAGTATTTCATGTGATATAATGTAGAATATACTCGTAAGTAAATCTCAGCTAACATCACATATCTTAGAACAAAATGTCTCCTACAAACACTCAAGGGAAAACACTACAAGCAGTTTGTACTATGTATCTCAATGGAGCAATTCAATAAAACAGATGGATGTCGCATGCTATTTCTTTTTATGTGTTGTTTTCTTTAGAGTTTTTGAAATAATGACGTTTATGACCTTCTTAAATAAAAAAGGATGTAATATTTATACTCACATTTATTTAAAAAATATCTCAAGCTTGAAATATCCACTTCATGTATTGGTAACACTCACAAGTCTTGAACGGTGTTTATTTTTACGTAAAACGATAATAGTAGGTGCCTTTAATAAATGCTGGAATTAGCTAACTTAGGTACATCCTTACTATTCTATTCTATTCTTCTCAAGGCCTCCACTCGTTTGCGAGTGATTTAGGTACATCCCTACTATATTATACACAAATAAAGGTATTGTTTTTGTCTCCACATAGCTTTTAATAACTCATTATAACAAATACGTTTCTTCTGGGGAACAGCATTAATGGGTTTGTGCTATTATAAACAGTAGATTGGTAGTAATTGTTGGTAGTCATATAAGAACGGTACGACAAATTCAATGATATTTTCTTATATTACATAATCGTTAGCCTCAAACACTATCTGGTCTACATATTATATTATATAACGAGAGAATATATTTCCACAAATACTCGCATAATATATGTAAGTAAAAACGATAAAACACTTTTATTGCATTCCTTCGCTGTCGCCTTTCAATTGTTATTGCCTCCTTTGTTTTCAATTTATTTGAGAATCCTTTTTTTATATGATTTGCTTTAATTTATTCGCATAATTACAGGGAACTATTTCTTTGTTTAAAATCTTATATTTTCTGCAAAGTACAGAGTGGTTCAACTGACATTCTATGATTTTTATAGTTAACCAAGAGGTTTAGAGGGCGAAGTAAATCGAAATTTCGAATTGTATTTTCAGCGGGGCACTATGTTCTGGGGACCCAGATTGTATAACTTTGTGCCACAACATATAACAAATACATCACAACCACATTGTGATGTATTTGTATATCTGTTATTATTGTTTTATCATAATAGAATTTTATTATTATATTATTATTATTATTAAACTCTGCTCCCAACTATGTAATTCCTTGTATTGAAAAGGTTAAAGATTATTCGCAGTATGATGAATCAACAAAATACACGTGAATTATCGTCAATCACCAACCGACCTGAGTGTCATCCTCGATAACAATATATAGGTAGGTACATATATATCGCACCTTATTACTTACTGGGCTATTGCTGTATTGTTGGTCAGTGATATAGAAAATTGTGTTTTTTATAACCGATGTGAAAAAAGATATTATTTCATAGTAATATGAAAACCGCAAAGGGAATTTAGATTTGTTGTGTGTTTGGAAATAAATATGGTTGATCCTTTCATTAACTGTGATCTTGAGAATAACAAAGAAATATTTTGATTCCTACCATTATAATTTATTTTTATTTATTTTATTTATTTATTCATTCTTTACTGTACATTGATAAAAAACAATTACATAAAAGGTATACATTCAAATTAAATACAATCAATATACAGAGGGCGAGTTTATCGCAAAGGCGCGATCTCTTCCAACTAACCCAAAAGTATTAACTTAAAAAAATAAATAAACATATGATGAAAATAAAAAACATACACACATATATATAAAAAGGGAGAGACTGCAAAAAAAAAAAAAAAACAAACATACATGCATAAAGGGAAAGGAAAAGGGGGAAAAAGGGGAGAGGGGTTAGGAGTGATGGGTTTCAGGTTTCAGAGGCTGTGTTTGTGTTAATCATTTTGTCCTTAACGGCTCGCTTGAAAGACGTCAGACTTTGAGTCAGCCTAAATTTTGAAGGGAGATTATTCCAGCAACGAGCACCCTGAACTGCAAAAGATTTTGAGATGAAAGTTGTACCATGAGCCGGGATTGACAGGATGCGCTGGTTATTCGACCTCAGAGGTAAACCGTGACTCGCCAAGTATTCAAAAGCCTCCTTAATATAGTACGGGGTTGATCCTGCGTACAGAGCATTGTGGACAAATGTGAGTAGATGGAGCTCACGTCTTTGTCGTACAGTAAGCCATTTCAGGGTATTACGATATTCAGAAATGTGGTCAGTTTTTTTTTAATTAAAAATAAACCTTATGCCAACATTCTGAAGTCGATCAAGTTTGTCAATTAGATCCTGATTCATGTCTACATACACGAATTTAATATTACACATAATTTAATATAGGAGGGAAATAAACAAGCGTCTCTATAATTATATATAAGTGAGTGAATGACATAAGAATGAATGTATAACTACTTAGATACCATCTATGAAGCATACGTACAACTTTCATTGAGTACTCAACGTAAGCAATGGAAATAGAAAATAATAATAAATGATTATTTTCATCGATATTTCTGAAGTGTAAATGGGTTGTATTGTCAACTTGCTCACTATTCTATGTTATATTTCTTTACAATTTCTTGAGTATTTCACCAATAATATTTTCCCATCGTCTGTGTCGCTGAAGCATACAAATATCAGTTTAAAAACTTTTTGTTTTTGGGATTGAAACGTATCTGCATAGTTAATGTACCTATACATTATTGCTTAGTTATATAACATCTATTTTCTCAACAAAGTCGTTTATAAGACGAGTATGTTTGAGAATAATTATTGTCTTGCAAAATATTTGACTAATCTATGTATTTAAACTTTATACTTGTCAGTTGTTTTTATTAACACGTTACATTAATACGCTATATCAATAAAAATAGCTGAATTCATGTCTTCAGAATAAAAATTGGTTTTCCACTTATTTACATATATTAGTTTTTGAGTATCCTGTAAATACGGGTAATCGTAAAATATCAAATTCAAATCATTAATTAATATATCCAGTTAGAGGGCGACCTACATGTCCATTACATACATATCATCTGGCTATTCCACTTTTGAGAAAGTATAGAAAAACACACTATATAATTTTTTAATGCTCTATCAAAATTACGTTAGCATTTAAGTTTTAAAATCAAGCTGATTTATTTGAATAATTCTTTCATTTTGAATATCTAAAAGTATGAATAGTTTACATATAGTATTAAATTTCACAACGAGTTAAGTTGGAAATTTAATCCCGACCGAGAAGGTTTAATTTGTGTAATGTTAAAATATTTTTTATGGTTCTTCCATCTAAGAAAGTTAATATTAACTCTAGGATATTCTTTTCCATGATTGCGGCTTAAGGAGAAGCATGCTTCAGCATTTGAGAGAGGATTTTACTTAAATTGAAAATTCCTCTCATCCTTTCTACATTGCGGTGAATATTAGATGGGTACGTACGGGTACGTACGTACTCGTAAGTAGGTGTAGGTGGACGATATAAAATGTAATGTTAGACGAGGGCTGCTTTTATAAATAATCGGGATTTCTTTATCGATTACTATAAAAAACAGACAGTGAAAAAATGATATTATACTTAGTCATCATTACAATACACACAAGCGGGTAGGTACCAACTTAAACGATGAAAAAACAAGATATTCACTCAGGTTTATATATTCACATAATGCAATATATTGATCAATTTATTTGTTTTTTTACATCTTTTTAAAAATTATGCTTATTAAAATATCATTACAGTAAAAAGTAAAATTATATTTAGAAGAAAGTTACTGTCTAATTACAGTGAAAAGTACCTTACCTACCTGCAAACTCGTTCTAAAATAACGCTAATCAAAGCATCAACCGTAGGAGAAAATGAATATTGCTTTTGGCGAAAATAATGAAAATTTTAATTTAATTGGAAAAAATGTGTATTATGGAGTAAGAAGAAAATTATGATTTACACTGTTTTTAGTTCAGTGAAACATTCTATAACCAAAAACTAATTAACCTTTGTCAATCGACTGAATGCCGTAACTACGTTAGGTTTTTATCCAATTAATAAGCTCTTTGATGTTTTTATTGACTCGCCAATAACATAATTGCTGTTTGGATTTTATATGTACGTATTGTGTACTTAAAAATATATAGACATTTATAATATACATAGAGAAAACAATGGTTGGAGAATCCTGATCCGCACAAATTCAAATTTTATTTTGTGATGACACATACATTATATTTACAAAAAAAAAATGAACTCAACTCAAAGTTATTGATCACTGTAAAAATCTATTGAATATTGTGGCATTCTCTTCTCATGGAATTAAATGGATTGATAATCTGCTGAGATTAACACACCAATAACTTTGTTTTGAAATGATCACTTAAAATTTCAACAAAAAATATAATTATTCTAGCTATTCTTCAAGAGCATGGTTATCAAAATACTACCACGTCCTATAGCAGGGAATTGTCTACTATTACTACTACTATACCATCACAGCATATCTTATAAGTGGAGTAGCCAGTAGATCAGTCGTATGTAATAATCATGCAAGCTGTCCTCTCCGTGCCAACAAACAATATGAAATTTAGAATGGGTAGCAGCTTATCACTGAATTTAAATGTGTAAAATATGTATTTACGAGTACGAGTATTATTGTTGTGTACAATGACAATGAAACGTTGCGGTTCCCACGACATACGAGGGCGGTCCGATAAGTACTTAGCCTCTCCGCCCGGTGGCATCACTATCACAAGAAAAATATACCATCGTGTAGTGCATTCTTGTAGACAGCTACTATCAAAATTTCAGCCGAATTGGACTTATGGTTTTTATTTAGACCGCGTGTTGAAGCGGGCGGGTCCACGGATTTTCGAAAAATGGAAAAAGAGCAATATCGGTCGGTGATTCGATTTTTGTTTTTGGAAGGGAAATCGCGCAGCGAAATCAAAGACCGCTTGGATGCTGTGTACGGTGACTCTTGTTCTTTGATAACGATCGTCAAAAATTGGTTTAAGAGTTTCGACATGGTCGTTCGTCGGTTTTTGACGAGTCACGCCCAGGTGCCCCGAAAACGGTTACCTCGGAGGATCACGTGTCAAAAATCCACGATATCGTAATGGCAGACCGCCGATTCAAGGTGCGTAAGATAGCTAAGATAATAGGCATCTCAAAAGACCAAATGGATTATACCATTCATGAAATTTTGGACATGAGAAAGCTGTTGGCACAATGGGTGCCGCGTTTTGTCACTCCAGACAACAAGCGCAACCGTGAGACTATGTATTTCAGAGCAGTTTTTGACGCTATTTAAGAGCAATCCGAAGGAGTTTCTGCATCGTTTCGAAGCCATTGACAAAACATAGATCCACTGGTAAACGCCAAAGATCAAGAAACAGTCGAAACAGTGGATTTTACCTGGCGAACATGCTCCAAAGAAGGCGAAGACTGTCCTATCAACCGGAAAGGTGATAGTCACCGTTTTCTGAGATTTGCAAGGTGTGATCTACATCGATTGCCTGGAGAAAGGTAAAACCATCCCAAGGCTCTACTATGCCAAATTATTGGGCCGATTCGATGCCGAATTGTAGAAAAAACGGCCCCATTCGACGAAGAAAAAGTGATCTTCCACCGTGACAATGCACCGGCTCACATCTCCGTTGTCGCCACGGCCAAATTGGTTGAATAGGGCTACGGACTGCTACTCTTTCCATCGTATTCTCTAGATTTGGCTCCGTGCGACTTCTTTTTGTTTCCAAACTTGAAAAAGTCACTCGCTGGGTGGAAATTTGAGTCGAATGAGGAGGTCATTGCCGCCACGGAAGCCTAATTTGTAGACCTCGAGAAAACGTATTTTTTAGACGGGTTAAAGAAGTTGGAGAATCGCTGGTTCAAGTGTATCGAGCTAAAAGAAGACTATGTTGAAAAATAAATCACCAGTTTTCTAAAATTTTCATTTTTTCTTATGTAGGCTAAGTACTTATCGGACCGCCCTCGTACAAATATGCATATTAATTTCGCATACTAAAAAATATAATTGACTCATGTTTCACCATAAGGTGCTAACACAAACACTTTTTTTGGAAATGTACGTAGTCACATTAAAAATTACGTGGTTATATTCATTGTGAGCAAAAATATTTTAATCCACCTCGACAGATTAATTCAGTAAAATATTTTTTTCGGTGAGAATGTGTTTTTCAAATTTGATGTTTATTTATGAACTTACTTCTATGACATCCCTGGTATGAACCAACGAAATTGTAGCAGAAAAACGGAGGATGAAATTGGCAACAGATTATCATAAAAATGTTTCGTATTCAGGCGACAATGTTTTATTTTATAAATGAAATTAAATTGTTATAAAAAGCGTCATTTTAGGGATTACACATTTTTTCAAAAATAAAAACACCTGGGTGTCTGAGTTTTTATAATTGTAACATGAGCATAAAGCATTACACACGATTAAAGGCTTTAATAAAAGGTGGGTACATAATTATACATTTACGTTTACATTATATATGACGATGGTGATCATCCCAAGAGTATTATTTAAATCGTATCTATCATAATGTAACGCAATGTATTTTTTTATCATATACTAGCTGGCCCGGCGAACTTCGTACCGCCTAAGAATCAATGAACGATTTCATACATACATCTTCTTCCCCTTGTCCTAGTTCGGTCGGGGGCCCATTGTCCCTAAGTATCTAACTATATTAAAGAGATAACTGTCCACCGCTGCTTCCAGGACCTCTGGCCACTCCAAACCAAGCCTTTCAACACATGTTCGACACCTGCCCTATCTTCTGCCCTCTCCCACTGACTTTATGAATGACTAGCTGGCCCGGCGAACTTCGTACCGCCTAAGAATCAATGAACGATTTCATACATACATCTTCTTCCCCTTGTCCTAGTTCGGTCGGGGGCCCATTGTCCCTAAGTATCTAACTATATTAAAGAGATAACTGTCCACCGCTGCTTCCAGGACCTCTGGCCACTCCAAACCAAGCCTTTCAACACATGTTCGACACCTGCCCTATCTTCTGCCCTCTCCCACTGACTTTATGAATGATTAATATTATTAATCTCTTTACAAACTCCCGTAATTGTCAAAGTGTGTCATCGAAGGTATAGTGTAAAAAAATATAATTCATTTGGAACTTTCGCAGTTTAGCGGCCCCACCCGTTGTCGAGTACTTTTTTCCATAGAAAAAGTAATATTTTCGAAACTTGAGGAAATTGTTGCCATGTGGTGAATTATTTTTTGGTCACCAAATTTTTGGAAATTTCTTTTATAGGAAAAAAAATTCGCAACTATGAAACTTGAGCGGCCCCACCCGTTGTCAAGTAATATGTACGGAATTTTAGGAAATTAATTTTCGAAGTGGATTTTTTTGCCGGCAAATTAAAATAATTATACATATGGCAACAATTTCCTCAAGTTTCAAAAATATTACCTTTTCTATGGAAAAAAAGTACTCGACAACGGGTGGGGCCGCTAAACTACGAAAGTTACATTAATTTTTTTTTACATAGACAATTCACACACATCGAGCTAGTCCCAAACTTAGATGAATCTTGATTATGGGTACTAACGCGACGATACACACATATACAATGCACTATATACATATATACGTAACACCCAGACCCAGGACAATTTGAAAAAGGTCATTCTTCACTTTGCCCTGTCCGGGAATCGAACCCGGGACCTCGTGACTCAAAGGAAAGAGCTCCGCGCCACACCGGCCGACATGAACAATTTATGTTGAACAATTATACTTAACTGAGATTTGTTTATAAATTATCTGCAGTACGTAATATAATTATGTAGGTACTATTTTTTTTTCAGGTAGATTTTACCTATTCATTTAAAAATTATAAAAATTCTTTCCATGATTTTTTATAAATTGAAATATCAGAACTACAGATGTTAATTTGTATGGATAACGTTTTTAATTTGAGAATGTATAGAAAAATTATCATATAAATAGTCCAATCTATAAAAAAACTTCATTGTTGATTTTGTATAATTCTCCATATTGCATTTTTAGTTGAAATTAAAAATGTATGGCGTAAATAATTTTCTTCGTAATTTTTCTTCTCTGTCTGCAAATTTCACTACACAATCTTGCATCAGAACTACCTACATGAACACATTCTTATTTTCATCTTTAATAGCACAATTTTTGGTTCAATAATAATTTTCCATCTGCAAAAATAAAATACAATTTCAAATATAATCTGTGCACGTCCACATTTATGTGACAGATCTATCGATACATAAATATTAGTCGAATAAGTCGGTAGTTACATGGCAATAGGTTGTATCTCGCATTTTTTGCGTTTTCAAGTTTGTTCCATAAAATGCTCAAAATAGTGTAATATTTGATGTGGCAAAAAGATATGTCTCTTTATAGTCAGAATAAAGAGAGAAAAGACGTAACTTATTGACATGTAGAAAGATTCTTTTCATCAACATGGCAAAAAAATTCAAATATTTTTAAACTGCAATAAATTATTTAGTGAATGTTACATACATCTTGTAGAAGAAATTATTAAGAGAATGTTACATCTATCTTGTAGAAATAATAATAACCTTCATTTTGATATATAATGCTCGAAATTTGGCTGAAATATCTCTTTTGCAAACTTTGTTTTTGCTCTCCTGTAAAATTATGTTTTAGTGAGATACAACCTATTGCCATGTAACTACCGAATTATAGTAAACAAATATTAGTACACATTTCGTTCATATTAGTTATAGTAATTTGGTTCTTAATATAGCAGAACCTACGGATTATTTTAGCACAATGCAACAGGCGACGTGGGGGCGCTAATAGCGTATGGACTCTCCATATTGTTTTTATTTTTGAAATTAAAAATGTATGGCGTAAATAGTTTTCTTCATATTTTTTCTTCCCGTGAATTTGTAAGATGTTTTAATAGCCTATAGTTTATTCCGGGCGGAGAAGAATCCAACAAATCAAAGATCATTCAAATCGGTACAGCCATTCTTGAGTTATAAGTGTTGTAACACACACGTCTTCCTTTTATATATTAGATTAATATTATTAATCTCTTTACAAACTCCCGTAATTGTCAAAGTGTGTCATCGAAGGTATAGTGTAAAAAAATATAATTCATTTGGAACTTTCGCAGTTTAGCGGCCCCACCCGTTGTCGAGTACTTTTTTCCATAGAAAAAGTAATATTTTCGAAACTTGAGGAAATTGTTGCCATGTGGTGAATTATTTTTTGGTCACCAAATTTTTGGAAATTTCTTTTATAGGAAAAAAAATTCGCAACTATGAAACTTGAGCGGCCCCACCCGTTGTCAAGTAATATGTACGGAATTTTAGGAAATTAATTTTCGAAGTGGATTTTTTTGCCGGCAAATTAAAATAATTATACATATGGCAACAATTTCCTCAAGTTTCAAAAATATTACCTTTTCTATGGAAAAAAAGTACTCGACAACGGGTGGGGCCGCTAAACTACGAAAGTTACATTAATTTTTTTTTACATAGACAATTCACACACATCGAGCTAGTCCCAAACTTAGATGAATCTTGATTATGGGTACTAACGCGACGATACACACATATACAATGCACTATATACATATATACGTAACACCCAGACCCAGGACAATTTGAAAAAGGTCATTCTTCACTTTGCCCTGTCCGGGAATCGAACCCGGGACCTCGTGACTCAAAGGAAAGAGCTCCGCGCCACACCGGCCGACATGAACAATTTATGTTGAACAATTATACTTAACTGAGATTTGTTTATAAATTATCTGCAGTACGTAATATAATTATGTAGGTACTATTTTTTTTTCAGGTAGATTTTACCTATTCATTTAAAAATTATAAAAATTCTTTCCATGATTTTTTATAAATTGAAATATCAGAACTACAGATGTTAATTTGTATGGATAACGTTTTTAATTTGAGAATGTATAGAAAAATTATCATATAAATAGTCCAATCTATAAAAAAACTTCATTGTTGATTTTGTATAATTCTCCATATTGCATTTTTAGTTGAAATTAAAAATGTATGGCGTAAATAATTTTCTTCGTAATTTTTCTTCTCTGTCTGCAAATTTCACTACACAATCTTGCATCAGAACTACCTACATGAACACATTCTTATTTTCATCTTTAATAGCACAATTTTTGGTTCAATAATAATTTTCCATCTGCAAAAATAAAATACAATTTCAAATATAATCTGTGCACGTCCACATTTATGTGACAGATCTATCGATACATAAATATTAGTCGAATAAGTCGGTAGTTACATGGCAATAGGTTGTATCTCGCATTTTTTGCGTTTTCAAGTTTGTTCCATAAAATGCTCAAAATAGTGTAATATTTGATGTGGCAAAAAGATATGTCTCTTTATAGTCAGAATAAAGAGAGAAAAGACGTAACTTATTGACATGTAGAAAGATTCTTTTCATCAACATGGCAAAAAAATTCAAATATTTTTAAACTGCAATAAATTATTTAGTGAATGTTACATACATCTTGTAGAAGAAATTATTAAGAGAATGTTACATCTATCTTGTAGAAATAATAATAACCTTCATTTTGATATATAATGCTCGAAATTTGGCTGAAATATCTCTTTTGCAAACTTTGTTTTTGCTCTCCTGTAAAATTATGTTTTAGTGAGATACAACCTATTGCCATGTAACTACCGAATTATAGTAAACAAATATTAGTACACATTTCGTTCATATTAGTTATAGTAATTTGGTTCTTAATATAGCAGAACCTACGGATTATTTTAGCACAATGCAACAGGCGACGTGGGGGCGCTAATAGCGTATGGACTCTCCATATTGTTTTTATTTTTGAAATTAAAAATGTATGGCGTAAATAGTTTTCTTCATATTTTTTCTTCCCGTGAATTTGTAAGATGTTTTAATAGCCTATAGTTTATTCCGGGCGGAGAAGAATCCAACAAATCAAAGATCATTCAAATCGGTACAGCCATTCTTGAGTTATAAGTGTTGTAACACACACGTCTTCCTTTTATATATTAGATATTTATTTTTGACTCTACATTCTGAGCACCAATTCAATATTAGTGATAATTATATTGATAATAATTCTATCCATAATTAAGGGTATGTTTCTTTGAGTCGCTTCCAATGTGCTTAGCATTGTTAATTGTAAATTTACAACTAATTTTCTCTTCATAACGAGAGATTTTGCTACAAAACATATTATTATCAATCTTTACAAGCAATAAATCTTACGATAACTAACATAACATACATAGACAACTCACACAGATCGAGCTAGTCCCAAACTAAGATGAATCTTGTATTATGGGTACTAACGCGACGATACACACATATACAATGCACTACACACATATACATGTAACACCCAGACCCAGGACAATTTGAAAAAGGTCATTCTTCACTTTGCCCTGGCCGGGAATCGAACCCGGGACCTCGTGACTCAAAGGCAAGAGCGTTACCTCCACGCCACACCGGCCGACTAGGATACGTAAATAAGCTCAATAAGTTTTCACTAAATAACGCGTTGAAATAAATGTCTTGTTTCTTTTAATTTATTATTCTCCTTTAGCTCTATTGTCACTACCTATTGTAGAGGTGGTACATTATATATGCCTCATTAAATGGGTTCCATCACGTACCAAGTGGTGTTGTTGATGGGGACATCATTAAAATGTACGTTACAAATGTAGGGCAGTGCATGCGCCATTGGAACTATGTAGACAAATAATTAGGCTAGACACTTGGCCATGCCGACATTCAGCTACATGCCTTCATGTGAAACCTCTCTGTTTCTCAACAATACTTTCATGATATATTTTTATTATGAACATAAAAAATAATGAAATAGGAAGTCTGTCCGTATTTTTAAAGAAATAAACATTTCAGACAATTTCATTATAGCCTCCTTAACATCATCATCCTGCCAATCAATAACTTTTTCCATCCAATCTTCTCCATAGATATCTTTTGCACAATCTATAAACACTTCATTGATCAATCTCTCCTCGTGATTAAAACCATTAATAAAATAAAATAAAATAAAATAATCTTTATTGTGAAATAAACAATATAACACAAATGGCGGGTTTATTGCCTTTAGGCAATTTCTACCAACCAACCAAAAGTGAGAGAGATACAAGACACAATTAAAATTGATGTACACATCCAAGTACACAAAAGAAAAAAAAAAGACGTAATAAAAAACAAGTAAAATATATATAGGTACATACAACCAAAGAAGGCATAAGCACCAAAAACAAAAAAGCATAACAAAATAATATAAATAGATCAAACACAAATACACATATACATACACACACACATACATATACACATATATATACATATATATATATTCATATATAGGGGTGAGGGGAGGGAGGGGAAGGGATATGGTTAAGTTGAGTTATTGAGAGAGAGATAGTGATGTTTCAGTCTGCTTTTGAATATAGAAATAGTAGGAGCAAGTCTGATCAATAAGGGTAAATCATTCCATAACCGAGCTGCATGTATAGTGAATGAAGATGTAAAGAAGGATGATCTGTGAGTGGGAATGGTCAACGTACCAAGTGCACCAGAACGAAGAGGCAAACCATGAGATGCCAAAGGTGTAAAACGAGACTTTAGGTAGTTCGGAGTAGTTGGATTGTGGAGAACATTAAAGTTACGTAACCATTACGTTTATTTGCATCGAATTTCATGCTTGCTTCTATTTCACACTTTTCTCTATACTCTTTATCATAAAATGTCTACTTCTTCGTGTTCTAGAACGGCGGCCGGAGTGCGCGCGTATATTATTTTTGATACTACAAGGAAATAGTCTGTTTCTAGTTCGACGCCCTTATAAACGAGCGCGTCAATGGAAGCTTTTCTAAAATTAGAGTCGACACATACATAATTAATCAAGGGTTTCACATATCTTCTCTCCCAATTAAAAAATAGGTATCTTTATGCCCAAAAAATATTGGTCACATTCCATTCATACTAGTGATGTAACGAATGTGTGATTTTGGATATTCGCGAATGCGAATATTTGTTCCCGATATTCGCTAAAATTTCTACCTCCCCCCCCCGTCGCCGAATTTTCAAAATGGTATAGGAATTTAAAATATTTCAAAACTCCTCGGTTTTGTTAAAGAATATTTTCTTGCAGTTCCTTTTTCTACAATGTATCAGGTAAGTTTCCGGTACTTTTACCGAATTACCGATACTTTATTAGCAAAATAATATTCGCAAATCATTCGCATATTTTTTGCGAATACGAATGCGAATACTTTGAAATATGTGAATACCAATATTCGTTACATCACTAATTCATACCTCTAGTAGTTTTTTTTTCGTTATCACTCACTTTTACATCACCATGATTACACTTCACCACCCATCTATTGAAATCTTTAGTCAGAAAAAAACCTTACATTTCCTTTCTTATAATCTCCATTCTATTCACCGTAGGCTACCCAAAATTTATCCTAACCCTGTTTTCTTGCATAATTTTCTGGTTAGGAGAAACCTGGTCAACCCAACTTAAAGACATATTCAAATGAGTTTTGCACTTAAACATTAGTATCCAATTACACATTTAGCTATTTTTGCTAAGACGACTCTCATTCCTTAACTGGCATGCTGTTCTACAGGTTATCCTGATCAAACTTTAATGACATTTCATTTTAGTTTCACTCAAACACAAGATATCAAGATTATATGCATTCATTTTATCAATCAGTTCTTTTATTTTTCCAACTATTCCTTCCCTTATTTTGCGAACTCCCGTTCTACATACCTGCTGTTCTTTTCTTTGTGACTTTCTCTTTGAGAATTTCATTGTGAATGGTGAGTCTCACCACTGCCATTAGGGACTTTTTTATATCTGTGATTTATTTTTAATGTAGGTATGTTTCTTTTTCTATTTTTATGTCCATCATATATTTTTAAACATCTAAAAGTCTAACGTCGTATATTGTTATAAAATAATTTGAAATAAATAAAATAATCTTAAACGTACCTATTATGCTATTAAAAATCTAATATATAAAAGGAAGACGTGTGTGTTACAACACTTATATATAAAAGGAAGACGTGTGTGTTACAACACTTATAACTCAAGAATGGCTGTACCGATTTGAATGATCTCTGATTTGTTGGATTCTTCTCCGCCCGGAATAAACTATAGGCTATTAAAACATCTTACAAATTCACGGGAAGAAACAATATGAAGAAAATTATTTACGCCATACATTTTTAATTTCAAAAATAAAAACAATATGGAGAGTTATGGCTCTATTAGCGCCCCCACGTCGCCTGTTGCATTGTGCTAAAATAATCCGTAGGTTCTGCTATATTAAGAACCAAATTACTATAACTAATATGAACGAAATGTGTACTAATATTTGTTTACTATAATTCGGTAGTTACATGGCAATAGGTTGTATCTCACTAAAACATAATTTTACAGGAGAGCAAAAACAAAGTTTGCAAAAGAGATATTTCAGCCGAATTTCGAGAATTATATATCAAAATGAAGGTAATTATTATTTCTACAAGATAGATGTAACATTCTCTTAATAATTTCTTCTACAAGATGTACATATGTAACATTCACTAAAAAATTTCTTGCAGTTTAAAAATATTTGAGTTTTTTTTGCCATGTTGATGAAAACAATCTTTCTACATGTCAATAAGTTACGTCTTTTCTCTCTTTATTCTGACTATAAAGAGACATATCGAAAAAATAAAACAGGTGTTTTATTCTACTAAAGATTTTATTTTGTGAGAGAGACGTCTTTCGTCTTATGAGGACATTGTCAATCTTTAGTAGAATAAAACACCTGTTTTATTTTTTCGATATGGAATTCTACTACCTAAACACCGACACAGTGAATAAAGAGACATACCTATCCTTTCGCCACATCAAATATTACACTATTTTGAGCATTTTATGGAACAAACTTGAAAACGCAAAAAATGCGAGATACAACCTATTGCCATGTAACTACCGCATTATTCGACTAATATTTATGTATCGATAGATCTTCAGTCACATAAATGTGGACGTGCACAGATTATATTTGAAATTGTATTTTATTTTTGCAGATGGAAAATTATTATTGAACCAAAAATTGTGCTATTAAAGATGAAAATAAGAATGTGTTCATGTAGGTAGTTCTGATGCAAGATTGTGTAATGAAATTTGCAGACAGAGAAGAAAAATTACGAAGAAAATTATTTACGCCATACATTTTTAATTTCAATAAAAAATGCAATATGGAGAATTATACAAAATCAACAATGAAGTTTTTTTTATAGATTGGCCTATTTATATGATAATTTTCTATACATTCTCAAATTAGAATCGTTATCCATACAATTTAACATCTGTAGTTCTAATATTTAAATTTTTAAAAATCATGGAAAGAATTTTTATAAATTTTAAATGAATAGGTAAAATCTACCTGAAAAAAAAATTAGTACCTACATAATTATATTACGTACTGCAGATAATTTATAAACAAATCTGAGTTAAGTATAATTGTTCAATATAAATTGTTCATGTCGGCCGGTGTGGCGCGGAGCTTTTTCCTTTGAGTCACGAGGTCTCGGGTTCGATTCCCGGACAGGGCAAAGTGAAGAATGACCTTTTTCAAATTGTCCTGGGTCTGGGTGTTACATATATATGTACATATATAGAGCATTGCATATGTGTGTATCGTCGCGTTAGTACCCATAATCAAGATTCATCTAAGTTTGGGACTAGCTCGATGTGTGTGAATTGTCTATGTAAAAAAAATGAATGTAACTTTCGCAGTTTAGCGGCCCCACCCGTTGTCGGGTACTTTTTTTCCATAGAAAGGGTAATATTTTTGAAACATGAGGAAATTGTTGCCATATGTAGAATTATTTTAATTTGCCGGCAAAAAAAATCCACTTCGAAAATTAATTTCCTAAAATTCCGTACATATTACTCGACATCGGGTGGGGCCGCTCAAGTTTCATAGTTGCGAATTTTTTTCGATGACACACTTTGACAATTACGGGAGTTTGTAAAGAGATTAATAATATTAATCATTCATCATAAAGTCAGTGGGAGAGGGCAGAAGATAGGGCAGGTGTCGAACATGTGTTGAAAGGCTTGGTTTGGAGTGGCCAGAGGTCCTGGAAGCAGCGGTGGACAGTTATCTCTGGAGGAGATACTTAGGGGCAATGGGCCCCCGACCGAACTAGGACAAGGGGAAGAAGATGTATGTATGAAATCGTTCATTGATTCTTAGGCGGTACGAAGTTCGCCGGGCCAGCTAGTATTATAATATAAGTCTCGTACCTTCATCGACTTATTTATAAATTACTATTTAGATAAACGTTAAAAAATATAAGTCATTATTTTGAAATCGAGGACGCAGCTATGGGGAGAAAAAATGCATGAAAGAGCGTGTCGGTAACAAGAAATGTAGACCAAGAGAGAATTGAGATTGCCAAAGAAGTGTATAAGGAATGTAACAAAGAAGTAAAGATACTGATACAATAGAAAAAGAAGCGATTGAATTAGAAGATTGTTTGAATGTGTAAAAAAATTTTTTGTAAGGAAATGAAGGGTATAAGAGGTAACAATGAAATGAATGTGATAAAAATTAAAAAGAGATGTGTGTTGATGAATGATGCTGATATTGTAGTTAGATGGAAAGAATACTTCGAGGAGTTGTTTGATAGTAGAAGCAAAATATGTCCAAATCAATACAACGAAAGTAAAAACAATGTAATTAAAAATGCATGAAAGAAAGTGAAGAATGGAAAACTGATTGGATGAAATATGATCTCTACCGATTTTATCAGTTTGAGTGGATCAGAGTTTCTCGATTGGTGTCTTGTACTCTTTCACGGTGCTGGAGGAAAGAATACACACCAGAAGACTTCAGATGACTGCTGTGATTTGTCTTTTGTGCAAAAGAAAGGAGTAAAATTTAGAATATGAGAAAGTGACCCAGCGTTCATTCTGGTGAGCTCGGTGGGGAAATTTCATGCAAGAGTTTGAAAAGTACTGACACAAATCTTTACAATATAAAAAGAGCTATTCAGAGTGGTAGAGGGTGTTCAGAAAATATCTACTTCCTGCAAATGATGTGATAGCCAAGATTTATGAAACAGTTATGGTGGTTTGACAAAAAATATATACATGGTTTCTCAGCTACAGAAAGATTACTCGAAGACATGACCAGTCGTCGAGTATTAAATGACTATGTAGACTAGATCCAAAAAACGGAGGCGTAACAGGAACAGTATAGTATGTATGAGGAATTGCATAGATGTGATGAAAACAAAAATCATAGGAAGAAGTGGCGTTTTATCTTTTCTGCCTACTCCGCAAAGACAGGAGAAAGCATCGTGATGGTATGTAAGTTGTGAAATATTTGCCTGAGCAACACATTGATACTACCTAATATAATTTAATAACATATACGTTCACACTGTTCGTAAATAAATTACAGTTGAACATTTTCTTCTCTATTTTATTAAACATTAACAAAGAAATTTCTAACAAAGAAATTCCCCGTCGAACTTAAAGTAGAGTAAAGAGACATCTTCATGTTTTTCTTAAGTTAATTACATGTACGAAAATATCCCTCGCTTCTTTAACTATTCTCTTGTGAGTTAGATCATAAATATTAAATTATATTAAGTATATTTGTTGAACGTGACTTCAGCATCTGCCCTTAAGATTATTATATTATTCTTATGAACCTTCATTTCAGTAAGTACGTGTTAGCAGGTGGAATTGAAGTATGTAGGTAATTTTTATTTGTTTTATTTATTATATCATTCCATATTTTTTAGAAAACTGGGAAAATGAAGCACTTTAACTATATAAAATTTATATTTATAGGAATTTAGATAAGAAAATATTTCTCTTCTGAAAACGCCCAACTGTACGTACCAATTCATTAAAAAGGTTTATCATAAACCTAATACGAAATCAAGTTAATAAAAAAATGAGTGGTTAATATTTTCAATGATTATTAAATTGAAAATGGGTTTGTGAACAAATAAAAATTCAATGGTATTTTGCAGTTAGTTCAAAGTGAGTCATAAAATTTTGTTGTAATATATAATGCGTAATGCGCCACAGATGGCGAAACATACAGGACAATAAAAACTATAAGAGAAAACTTCACAGTAATGTTGGCAATCGTATAAACAGAATTCATTTCCTCTCTCTCTCTCTCTCTCTCTCTCTCTGTTTTATTTTTTTAATTATATTCAAATAAGGTAATTTGCAGTTTTTTTTGCAATTTGCAAAAAAATCGAAATCCGTTGAAATATTATTTTCCAGTTGAGGTTCGTGATTTCAAATCAATGTGAAACCATATATCCGCATGCACCTTATCAATCTTCAAAACGTAAGTATGTGTTTCGTGGGAAAAATCACGTTCATAAAATCCTGTATAATTTTTGGGTTAGTTGGAAGAGATCGCGCCTTTGCGATAAACTCGCCCTCTGTATATTGATTGTATTTAATTTGAATGTATACCTTTTATGTAATTGTTTTTTATCAATGTACAGTAAAGAATGAATAAATAAATAAATAAATAAATATACTCTAGACTATAAAACACTCATTTTTTCTGAAAATATCAGCCGTAGAATAGTTTTGACTTATTTTTAAAGTGGACAATATCGGCAAAAATAATTTGACTATAAGTGTACTTCGTGATAATAGAATGACACAATTACATCACCTTATTATTAGTATTATCACCTTGTTGTTAGTATTACATGATAAACGTAATAAAATAACGTACCTAATAGACATCGCTGTTCCAAATACACATAATATACAAACAACCGTCGCAGAAAAAATACGTAAATATACAGAACTAGCAGGAGAAATAGAAAATATTTGGCATTCTAGATCCGTTTATATAATACCTTTAGTCATGTCAGCTACAGGGGTAACTCCGAAATCTTTAATAAATAATTTACAAAAATTAGATTTACCGGTTAATTTGTATATTAAAATTCAAAAATCTATTATAATAAACACTTGTAATATTGTAAAAAAGTTTTTGAACACAGATATTTCAGGCACAATGCTGGTATTTTGATCCCGCGTTTTGAGCCTAATCCTTTGATATCCTGTATATCTGGATAGGTGAATTTTTCCCGGCATTAGACTGTTAAGTTTTTGTGTGACCATGACTGATCATATGGAGACTTATCTTTTTGTATAATGCTGAGAAGTGTGGATGGCAATTCTGCCGCCGCGTTAAAAAAAAATATACTTCGAAAATAATTTTAATACATTGAATGAAAAAATAATCCACCATCAACTTATTAAGCTAATTAATTATATCACGAAAGGTCTTACGCGACAAAAATAAGTGAAAGACATCATTATGACGTCGTTTGTATTTGAAATATTAATAATTGCTTTTCCCTAGAATATAACATCCGTGACGACATAATTATGTCGCCGTTTTTACATTCAACATAAACCTTAAGTATCCTGAAAGCAGTACTAGGCCTACAATATAATTTAACAAATGTGTGATCATTTACATCGTGGAATTCCATTTTAATAAACTATTTTTGAAAAAACAAACACTGTATTTTCCACTTTTACAATTTTATTTGTTTAAACGTTTTTCAAGACCTACTGTCTCATCTTCAGAACTAAAACCTGAAGATGAGACAGTATGTCTTGAAAAACGTTTAAACAAATAAAATTGTAAAAGTGGAAAATACAATGTTTGTTTTTTCAAAAATAGTTTATTATAATTTAACAATGTTGATTAGAATATTGCTATCCATATTATAATTTTTAAAGAGCCATTATTGAGTTCACGTTTTATTTTCAGTATATGCAATTAAGATTGCATACGTCCAGGAGCAAGGAAAATAAATAATAATAAATAAAACTTAATTGGCAAAATAATATGTAGTATACAATTACATTATATGTTAATAAAGAATACTAAAAGGTGGGCTTACCGCTAAAGCTATCTCTTCCAGCCAAACCGCAAAAAATAATCACAAATAAATAAAAAAAGAAAATATATATTGAAAAGTAATCACAGGACACAGTACTAACTGAAGCAAAAGAATAAGAAGAACATAATAATTAATTTATCATCATCATAATGGCCCTCAATGCTCCTCTATATAGCACAGGGCCGAAACCAGCCTCCTCCATTTAGAACGTCTCTGTGTCAATCGGATCACCTCTTCCCTAGACATTCCCTGCGTTATGGTGTCATTGTCATAGGATCGGTGTATTTTTTATTTGTTAGTTATGATAAATAGATTAATTAATCTTCTTCTTCTCGTGCCGTATCAGATCCTCCGACGTTGGCAATCACTCTGGGGAAGACTTCTGTATCCTGCGCGACCTGAAACAGCTCCTCCACATGTCTCATCCCGGTCCAGTCTCTTATGTAGCGCAGTCGAGACATCTGCCTTCCACCAGGACCACGCTGCCCCTCAATCTTCGCCATCAGTATCAGATGGAGCATTTAATAAGTTGTAATGATAAATTTTAGTTTTGTACAAAATTAACAACACTACCGCAGTAAGGCGCTTTAGTTTAAAGCGAGAACCTGGACATAAATAATTAATTTAGATATATATATGTTTGCAGTATATTATAATTACACATGCTTCCTGTGGACTCTGTTATGCGATGTTATAAACTTATCGGACACATTGTTTACTTTAACGAGATCGATATAATAGAAAGTGCTCTATTTCATTCTAAGTGGTATCCTCTTTAGGTATATACCAACGTACATACTCGTTTCACCTTCATGATAATATTATATAAATATATATATACATGTACAATATTGTAATACATTAATACAGGGTACAAGTAAGTCATCTGCTTATGCAAACACGTTAAAGTAAATAAACAAACATGTGCCTTCAATTTGATCAAAGATCTGAGAGAGTGCTTAAGTTACTTTGGTTCAAGGTTTATGTCACTGTGCTGGCTGCTTAAAAGTTTTCGTTATAATCCAATATGTGATGCTTATGTTGTTATGTAAAACTTATTTCATATTCTCGACTAAGAAAGTGTAAACACATATTGATTTAACAGTAAAACAGAGAAGTATACAATTTGATTTAGGTACTCTTACACTTTTCTGGAAGATGTGGTTTAGATTAGAATAAAACCATGTTTAAATATTTTATGGTAAACGTACACAAAAAAAGTTTTAAGTAGGTAGATACATTAACAAACCTACTGTTGAGAAATAATGTTCTTAAAAAAGTTAGTAGGTAAACTTATTTCTCAATGAAATGGAAATATTTAATGTTGAAATAATAATACTTATAATTAAATGAAGAATTAATGTTTAACAACATAGTACAGTAGAATTTTATGTAAGAAGGTGAGTCATGAAATTTATAAAAGAGCTATAAGGAAAGTTATATTATATTATCTACTCCCTGTCCCCATTATGATATCTCTCTGGGACAAAGAGAAGTATTAGGTTATTGTAGATACGAGTACTTGCAAAAGTATCGAACACTTTTATACCAACTGCTTAAACAATATGTATGTATGTAATTGTATAATTCCTGATGAATATTTCAGTAATTAACTGAACAAAATTAATAAATGACACAGAATCGTCTTGAATTTCAATAACTCTGTTAATATGTTTCATATTTCATGGGACTGGCATTGTTCAATGAATATTTAAGTTCAAATATCATAATAGTCTCTGAATTCAAAGGCTTTTATTTGAAGGAGAAATGTTGATGAGTAAATTCGTGAATTGATTAATTATTAATTAATATTCAGTCAAACGGTATCGTAATAAATTAAGGACTTACCCACTAATTGGTTACTGTATTTTGAGTGCCTAACATAATATATACCTGGAACAGAAAAGATAATTATTGTTATTATTATTACCTATGGTTACTTAATTAGTAAGAGTACCTATTGATAAAATGTAGTCTTATTATTATTAAAAACAAGGGAACTAGTACAAGTTAAATAGGTATTATCTCATATTGTTTAAGTATAATATTATAAATCTCATAATCAATCAACAATTAATACATATATATGGTATGGAATTCTATTTGTGTTGAAGTGTTATTGGTTTTATTTTGTTAAGTGGTGGGAAATGTATTAATTTTAGCAGAAATGTATTAATTTTTCAATGTTTGAAGACTATATAATATAGTCAAATAATCATGTATTATAAAAGACATATGCTGTTTATTGTTAAGTAAATAAATAAAATAAACATTACTTATTGACTAGAATATATATTATTATTTTTGGTCAATTTCTGCTATGGGTTATCCAATAGTATACAGTTACAAAATATATATTGATGATCATAGTGGTGTTTATTTTTATTATCTTTCACTGTACACTGCAACAAGATATCATGGGGCATCCAGATATGAGCTGGGGGAGGGGTAAATATTATACTTATATAATGATTTATTCCTCTACATAGTTGCATTCCATGACATAAATTATGCATTAACATACTATTGCATTCACTGGGCGAGATGCACTCCTTCGCCTCCGTTTTACCATCTGAGCATTTCTATCATATCTTGTAACAGTACATATTGAAAGATTGATCATAATTATAAATACAATAATGATCATCAATATATATTTTTGTAATGGGTACAACTGGATAATCTATGGTAGAAATTGACCTTATTTTTTTATACAGATTCGAGCACAAAAGGCAGATGACAAAACCAATCAGACATATCAATTAGAGAAATAGGTTTGCACAACATAAAGTTCTGCGAAACCTAATCGGAAGGAATAAGAAAGGTATCCCAACGCTTACGAATGAGGTTTAGGCTTACTTAAGTGGTAACTTTCAGTATCCATGAACATCGTTCACCAATCCCGACATTCTCACTACTACGATATAAGATTCACCAATCGAGAAACATTTACTGCAGACCATAGAAGCAACCATTTTTTTAGCTTTCGTATTTTGATAAGAGTTTGCAGAGTGTTACAGTGTGAAAACATGGTTCACCAATCGCGATGTCTGATATGTTTTGTCAACTGCGCGTTGTGTCCAAACCGTTGAAACAAAACAATAATTAGTAAATATTCTAAACAAAGAATTTTAATAAAAAAAGCACTTTGACGTATGTAGCTATGTAATGGTAACATACTCTGGAAGTACAGGTATCAAATTTAAACATATAAATCTTGCATGCAAAATAAATCCTTTTCTATATGATTCTGTTGTTGTGTGCTCGGTGGAGAAGTTCGGGTGAGAGTCCCGTTGCGTCCCATGCACGGGTAGCAGGGGCGCTTATTCGAGTACATATTTCATTACGATGAATGTCATGAACGAGTATATGTAGTCATATTTTTAATTTGTGTTGTTTTTTATTAATTAATCAATTATCTTATTTTTTATATTTTAATTATTCTTTTGATTATTTTATAGTTATTGTGTTGTTTAATTGTTATAATTTTTTAGTATTCTTTTAGTATTGCCCCAGAACAGATTTCGATCTAGTGGGGCATTATATTCCATTATGATTTTTTTTTTAATGTTATTTAAGAATGTATTTTGGAAATAAATAAATAAATAAAAAAAATCTCTGCATTGAATTATGATATACATTGCATATACTCGTATGTACGATGTGTTAAAAAACATTTATTATTCTCATTTTTTTTGTGAACAATGGGATACAAAAAAATGTTGCGTGGTTCGCATTTCAGAAGCAAATTAATAATGAAACGATAATATGGTAGTATTACATGGTATCAGGACTTACTATCTAATATTATTTTCTGTAATCCCAAGAGATGTTTTGAGAAAGAATAAATAAAAAAGAACGACATAAAACTAATATTCTGCTTTCGTAAGTTCTAATAATAAATATTTTATTTTTATTTATAGGTCAATACTTAATAATAATATTTAATTTGAGTAAAGTTCTTATTCATCTTGAGATTATTTCTACTGCAGGTAAATTTGCAAATATTGCGATTTTATGTTATTTTATTAGTGTTTAAACAGCTAATGTGGAATGCCAGACAGTGCGAAAAGTTTTGTATTATTTAGTATTATTTTTCTTCCTACGATAATTTAAATGGTAATAAAATTATATGTGTATATGTTTATATGTCCTTTATAGACTCTGTATTTGGGTTAAATAGAAGAACAATAAGGCACTCTATGCAATGTTCATTCACTCAACATTGAACATGTTTTGAATATTATTTAATTATGGATACCGGGTTGTTGTTATCAAGACGGAAATAAAAAGTATGTTTATGTCTTCAAGTTATTTTTACTTCCCAGAGTTTTAAGTTTATGTTGGCATAAAATTTTGCAACTGGTTATAAAATAAAGAGACTTCGCTGTTATCAAAATTAATCAAAATTATTTTACGTGGATAATGACCATGAGATATTTTTAAATATTTACATGACGATATTGTCAGCATTTGAATAATTTTATTCACTCTGTGATATATATCCGAATAGTATTTATGTTTTTAACAAGTCTTTATTTATCAATATAATGTTGATTCCGTTGGCAATAGATTTCAAACAAAAATTATGTTTGTTTCTTCGCAGATAGTACCTAATAACATAAAATATGTTAGTAACTTTGATTGTTTTAAAGTAGAAATAAAAATACAACACTTAAGACTTGTATTATAGACAGATTCCACTGATTTTTTCATAAATAAACAAAAAAGAACTTAAAAATCATATAGATGTTTATTTTTGTATTGGTTATGTATGTTTTGTAGAGCACATAAGGGTAATATAGGGATCTTCACTGGTTTGCTTATTGCTAAATAATATGTTGTATACCATAATATTTTTTGTATCAACTGTATGTATTCTGTAAAATTTAAATAAATAAATAGAGCACTTGTCCAGTTCCTGATAAAATACTTATACTAAATTTATATATATTAAATACTAAAAGAAGTTATAAGTTATATAAAAAAACATGCTAAGAACATCAGAGATGAAAACGTTACGTGCTATTGCGGGCAAAATTCTCAGAGATAGAATAAGAAATACTGAGATTAGGAACATATGCAACACGGAGGACATTATAAGATGGAGAAGGAAAAGGAGACGATTCTGAAGAGACCATGTAGATCGAATGGCTGAAAACAGATAGATTCATGTATACATATAATACAAGAAAATATCATTAGTTATATGAAAGTCGGTAGGTACCTTTATTTTCCACATTTACCTACTTATATACGTATTGGGGACGCACATAATATCGACCGACGACAATATGATATTCCTATATTGTCCCTCACATTAATATTTACCCATTATCGTGACACGGATTCGCAATTTGGTCATTTTTCTGTAAGTAAGTATATAATACTTCTATGGGTATTATATGGACAACGCTAACGTAGGAAAAATAAAATAATGATACCTATATAGCTATTATTTCATTAATATATACACTGAAAAGCTATGAAGTTCTATAAACATTTTCATTAACTTGATTAGTTTCTGTTTATAAAGAACAAACTTATTAGATCCGCATAAACAAAACTTATCGTTTGATAGGTTGTTTATTAACTGGAACGGTATTTTTAAGATATAGATGTAATTAAAACCCGATATAATTAATTCTTAACTAATAAAATCTAACACATGTGTATCTTGGATAGTTGTATTGTCGTAGTTAAAATTCATATCTTAATAAAAAAATAGAATTCCCGTACTGGAAGGTACAACGGTTGCAAGTTTTAAATAATCCCGCAATGGGGAACTTTCACAAAAAAAAAAATTTCAACCCAAATAATAGTACAGAAAATTAGAAAAATTATGGGGCTTTTTATATTTTTAAATGTGCATTTTTAAGGTTTTTATCACCATTTAAAAAAGCAATTTTCGCACTTCGCCGCAAAAAGGTCCACTCGTGGCGAAGCAGTGTTTGACAATATCAGGCGCTACAAACAGTACTAAGAGTGAAATGTGTGGCAATACAAAATAGAGCCTAGCGACGTCACACTGGACTAATTCAATAACAGAAAATATGGATTTTTAAAACTAAAATAATGAATGAAAAGTTTTATTTTATCGTTTCTTATTAGGATATTCGTGATCAGCGTATATTTATTAATATGAATTGATAACATTTATTCATATTCCTCACACATATGCATGTTCCCTATTATAATGGAGCGTACATTGTCTCTTGCTTCTCACTTGCTTCCTTGCTTGACCATTCGTAAGAACTTCACTCTCTTGCCGTCAGCTCCCCGTCGACACGCTACGTGTCGTCGGGGAGAAAAACAAAAACTCAGTCTATTTTTATTGGTACAGCCATAAATACAATTAATATCAAAGTTAAAACAACATTAAATAGAAAACATTGAATAAAAGAGTGACAAAGTAGTGCCATGTATAAACTAGTGTAATTATTGTGAACTCTTGTACGTGTGAAACCTGTGCTCAGAACAATAAACATTTTTCTGTCTAAACTTCCTTTTGTTTTTTCTTGATGAATCAGCCAAGTCAACTCTACGAATCCCTGAGAGTCTCCAGCTCTACAAAGACTAAATCTAGCTGGGTAGTAATCGAGAGAAGAAGTGTTACAGTATTTATAATATAAAAGTAAAAACAAGGTTGTTAGGTAAGCATGAGATTATAATGTATAATATAGATAAAGCGATTATAAGAGGGGCGAGCGTGGGACGTAATGGAGTGCCTAAGCTGTGGTAGTTTAGAGAGACCTGAGCCCGTAGACAATTTGTACTTGGCGATCGCCTACAAACGAATTTTCGTCAATAACTGCAACAATAACGCATAATTATACGGTACGTGTAGGTAGATTGTCGAAAAGTTCGCCAGTAGACGATCGCTAAGTACAAATTGTCTACGGGCTCTGGTGTGGATAGAAATGCGACAATATATGTGTATAGTAATGAATATGTACAGTATTGTAAGATATTCATGATTTTCAATTCACGTTCGAATTCCAACTAATATTATCCATAAAATACATATTCTTGTGCTAGGAAATTATGTTTGCATAGGGAAAATCCACATACTTCCCAAGTAGCGGTTACATGTCACTTTACATGCCATTGTTATGAAAGTAGATCGCGGAATATCGTCGAGTTAGAAATAATATTGACTTGGTGGTTTGTCAACTTTACCGAGAGTTTAGTTATCCAATAAGTATATAAACCACATAACATTATCCATTTACCAACAAACTACGTAAATATTAAACAATGTGCGCTTCGTGAACTCAACGAGATAACAGAGAATATTATTACTTTTAATCGGTGTTGGTGAATCGTGCTGATATTCTCTATATCATAAGCCAAAGACAAATCATCATCGTAGTACTACTACTATAGTACCTACCTACAAAACTAAAGTTTTACAACTAGGATCATAACTCCCTTCCATGCGCTCAATTTTATCTTAGATTAGCATTAATCCTTGTTATAGCGACTGTGTATTCTTATCTATTCTCACTTCTCTAAATATGCTTTATTTTCATTACTTTCGGTACGATGGATACATTACACAACGTTATGTAGTTAAAATTTTCTCTAAAGTAATATTACTATTTATCAAAAGCTTTAGCAAAATATTTGCAGAAAATACATTGGGAAATTCATCAATAAACTACTAGTTCATAAGCTCTATTACTGATTGAGCGATAAAAACTCGTTACTATTTTTAATGTTAAAGTTAATCGAAAAGGATAAATTCATATTTTAATATGAAGAATGATTATTGCATTTCAGGTAGGTATCCTAGCCCATGCCATTGGAAATGTAATCCTGCAATAAAATAGAGTCTATAAAACTTATAAGTGTCATCACACATCAATAAAAAAGAAAACATTACCATAATGATGATAACATTTTACTCTGAGATGACAAAACTTTTAAAGCATTAAGGCAATAAAACTCAGACATTAACAGTGCCACGCAGAAAGGTTTATGGTATTTTTGTCAATTTACTAAAATACTATTCAGTTTATTTCACGAAACTCATTTCTCATCATTTAAGGGAAATGTAAACTTATCATGAATGCTTTATGAAAATATCATCCACTATGAAGGTAAACATGAAAAAAAACTAGTCGCCAAAATATTAACGTTTCATTTTTAATTGTGAGGACAAGCAAAATGTAATACAGTTTTCGTGAAGTACACGGCAAGGATTTGGTTTCCCACTTTATTCTGTGGTATTTGGATATTATGGATGGATGGCAAATCTTATTACATAATTTGAGATGTAAAATATATTTTAATCATGACATAAAAATTAAATTTAGGTATCAATGTTTATATCTTCTTTCGCATATTTTCATCCGGTTTTTTATTTATTAAATAAGATATATATTTATAAGGGTTCGTGTCAACCTTAATTTGGAGAATCTATATGCCAAGGAAGACTGCCAACCCATTGGTCATAATAGAAAGGCTCGAAGATCCATTATTTTGGAGGCCAAGGCCCTACAAAGGCTGTCTGGTCATCGGAAATAAATAAGTACATACCTAATTATTAATATACTCGCAGTCCAAAATTATTTCTTTGTATTATTGTAACTGTATTTTTAAAATTGAATTTTTATTTAAATTCAATTGCTTTAACGTTTTTAAAAAAGAATAGGTACTAATAAAATAAATTAATATTACAGAAGTTGAAGATAAGGTTCTAATTACCCCACAAAACTTTTCGGGAGATATAATTGAATTTCATAATCCGTAGACTTTACCATGATAGATAATTATCTTTTCCTTTGATGTCACTATTTTAAAAGAAAATTATATTGAAACAAGCAAAAATTATGCGAGAAAACCATCTAATATCCAAAATTTTGTTTCTTTGATGACTTTGTAAACCGATTTATTAATTAAAAATGGAGAATTTTTCGCAACGCTGTGTAAGTTATGATCGCCAAGTAAATATTGAAATTGTGAAAACCAATAAACCTAATTGGTTTTTGTCATTAAATCTTGCATATTAATATAGAATATTAATTCACCAGCACTGCCTGGTAGTTTGCATATAAATATTGAAAAAATATTTCTAACCAGTACCGCTTGTCAGTTTGGCAGAAACAGCAGAGCAAGTTAAGAGCTGTTTTCACAGATTAAATATGTGATATACCTACTAGTGTATTGATATCAACGACAACCATGAATTTTACTAGGCAATTAAAAAAAAATAAGTAATGTATTAAAAACATCTAACTATGTTTTAGTAGGCATATAAAACCTATAGATCTGCGCCTCAAGAGGAACTTCGTTAGCTTTAGAAGCGAAATGAAATCTTTAATTTGCAATGACCTCTTGCGATAGGATCGTAAAACAGTGTCAAAGAAATTAATCATCCGTTCACACAAAAAACAAGCATGCATGTATTTTTTGGAATTAGACGTATTAAGAAAAAAATATGAAAGTTGGTTTAACAAATATTTACCAAGTCTTTGTTGAAGTAAAAAATTATCTACAGTTATTTTGTAGGTACAGCATTTTTTCTTGCATAAATATTCACGTGATTTGAATACTAATACTTCATACGTTCCATATTAATTCTTACACATAGAAGAGTCAATTTGAGGTACGAGGTAAAATATAAATATATACATATTTATCATCCACACTATCTCATATTATAATTATGACATCTAGAGAAATCTCTGTAAGTTTTAAGAACAATTACTATCCTTCTTGTAAGCATTTTGTTACGGTATACACAAATAGTATAATTGCGCAAAATTATCAGTAAGAGTTTTTCTCTCTTTTGCAATATATTAAATGTTACTTAAACATAACGATTACAGAAAATAACAGTAGTATCGTAGCATTCACTAATGTTTTTCAATTTGTCTAGAAAATCTATTTTATTTATTTTCTCAAACAAAGTCAATTATTCTTGCATCTTGCAAGTATACACGTTTTACTTTAGAATCATGTTTCTTATGTAAACTTCACTGACTCGCAACTTGTGAAACAAATACAACCTGACAGTTTAAAAGCTTGGATTCAATTTGATTGAATTGAGTAAAAACACAATGTTGCTTTAGTCACGTTAAGTTCCTCCGATTTCAAGTCTTTAATATTAGATAATGAATCGTGCAATTAATTCTCGCAATGATCAACAAAATAAAGTAGGTAGGTACGTCAGTTAATCCACTGTCAGTTATAATCTTCTATATACACTACATATGATTTTATTGATTGGCGAGTTCAAGTTTCGAATCGTTTGATGATGGCACGTAGGTAGGATGATACCTATAGTATACACGACACTGCAATTGGATACTACAGGAAAAATAGAAGGCCCAACATGTGTTTGGAAGGAGGCGTCTCTCTTAGCCCCAAAATATCAAGAAAAGTATGGGGATGGGAGTCGTGGAAAAGAATTTTCGAACTTCACAGGATACAGGATGTTCCTTTTAAGTGTTCGTCAACGGGTTCCAATTAAATGCTTTCAATCATCTAATGAACATTTTCATCTGTGAGTATGAGTACCTATTAATAATAAAGTAATCATTATACTTATACACTCAATTAGTTTGGAATAAAACTCTTATTTTTAAGTTTTTTTGAAAATTTGTATTCACTAGTCAATCTTCATTAATTTGACAAGTCTTCCTATATAGAATGTATTGCCATAAATACAGTGATAATAATTACATGTTTTATGAATATTCGTGTATTTATTTGTCAATTTGTTCGATTGTCTTGTTTTTAATATAAGCCATTGGTAATGTATTTGATGTAATCAAAATTTTTATTTGGATTCCTTTCTATATTGAATTTCGGGACATGTTCGAAATCAAATAAATCAAATCAAACGCACGAACGATTTCATGTAATTCAGTAATTATATCAAATTCGAATACTCAAACAATGCTTTAAGGAAATTTTGTCTCTACAATTTAGAAATCAATCAATTCAATCATAACTAAATTTGATACATACATATGTATTCTGCAAATGATTAATTGCCTTTACGGGCAATTAATACTAGAAAATATGCATACTATAGAAGGATCGTAGTCCATAAAAATATCAAAAAGAAAACATTTGTCAAGATGCAAATACTTATAAAAAAAGTATTTTCGTGTGAATGACTGCACAAATACGTCCGTTTATGTGTATTATTGTTGGTATATTCATCATAAACACTGATACCAAATTAGTAACAGATAATAAAATTGCATGTGATTTGTTTATTTATAAATATTTATTATTCATTTATTAACAATGTAAGCTAGCTATTTGGTTTTTTGTGCCAGTTATTACAAAAGAAATTTAATGTAATAATAAAGAATTCTTTAAAAAATATAATTTTATATTTTACCCATTGGGATCTTAAGTTGGTCGTGTACCTACATAAATAGTACCCAATTTCCCGAATTAATACCGATATGATTAATGTTTGCAAGGATTTGTGATAAATAAATAGTTATTTGTTTTACACCGTAATTTGTTTAAAAGTTTTAAAGCGTTCAAGAAACAAACTCAGAAAAATCTGAACTATCGAAAATATGTCAATCCTAAATTTCTAAGAAACTCACATTTGTAAAATATTATTTACCAAAAAAAATAAGCTGAATATTCTCTAGACATATTTACATATAATAATATTCCTAACACATGTATGATAAAGCACTTACAAATAAAGCTTTCCGTCGTGTCGTAAATATAAAATATATAGGTAGACTTAGTAATATTATTTAGTATATCTACGTTACATAATACAATCCTGAAAATGTCAATATTTTGATACAATAGAGATAACACATCACATCACATCATGTCATAGTACTCGTGACTTGTGAGTGAGTCACCAAATTATGTGGTAGAGTAAGTCTTAGTGGTACCTACTCATTATCAGTGAAGGGCTGCGTGACGCGGGTGGTAGAATGTAGAAGGTAGAATAAGGCATCTCAAGGCAGATGGTTGGACTTATTAACTGATGTACCTACATATATACCTACCTACATTTATGTTTGTATCTATGTATGTAGACTAATGTATGTACTTAATACCTATTTCGTACTTCATCATCATTATCTTTACATGACTGAAAATGAAAACAACAACATAAACATTACTGGCCACCCTTCATGCGGTACACATATGTAGATAGATAACTAAAGCACCTACTTGCTGTATATTTTTTGACAATATTTATTTGTTCGTGTCGGACCATATTATATGTAGGCAAGAATTTTTATACATTTCTCTTCAGTAGCATGTCAGTTGCAGAGAGAGGTTTTTATAATAAATTATATTGTGCATAGTCTATGAACATTTTAAAATTGTACTTAGTAAATATCTTCCTTCTAATGACATCCATCTGTACTATTTCTTTTTAATGGCACACAAAGGACTACTTGTACACAAAACATGCAGTTAGTTTATAAGCTACTCTAAATTTATCTTACACAGTTAAATTTCAATGAATACTTTTAATTTGAACAATATTTAGTTTCAAACGAAAAGGAAGGTACATAATTATAATTAAATAAGGGGAAATAATTATACAAATAGAGGTATATTTTGAAAATGTCAATCAATCAATCAATCAACAAATTCATTTTTCAATAAAAAAATTAAAAATATGTTCAGATTCAGTCTATTTTAAAATTCCACTTAAAAAATTATCAAAACACATTCCTTTTTGCTGTCATTCAACATTCAAATAGACACTTTATAATAAATAATGTTCCATTCATTGTTGATATTTTTGTTATTTCATTATTATAGCAGTAGATTGGTATAGGAAATCTCCTTTCTTTAACATTATAAATTATTCAATGAGTAATACAATAAACATCCTTGTTGCGTGTTTATTATATTATTTCGTAGAAAAATGCTACATTTTTTTCTTTATAAAAGAAGAAAAATTCACTGAAAAGACACCTTTACAATTATATTGCTTCTGGTGTGGCTATACGAGTATAATGAATAAGAATACAACGAGAGGAAAATAATTTATCTTATTCTAAGATATTATTCTACTTCGGAAGACGCTAAGGGATCCGTTTCCCATTTGAATATCGCGTTCACATTATTACATTTAAATATTTTACCACCACAATAAAAAAATATAAATCCCAATTATTTATTTTAAAATGAATTAATCAATGAGAAGACAAGAATCTGAGAGTACTTAGTTCATGAAGTATGATTTATTGGAGGTGTTTTTTCTAAGAAAATAAATTTCTTAAAATTCTGTAAATGTAAGACGTGTATTTGAGATAGGTACCTAAGTGTAATTTATATTTATAACTTTCAAAACAAGGGAATTTTCACAAAAAAAAATATTCAGCTTGAAAAAAATAGTAGATACAGAAAATTAGAAAAATTGTGATGCTCCATATATTTTTAAATGTGCATTTTTAAGACTTTTAGCACTATTTGAATAAACAAAGCACTTCGCCGCAAAAAGGTTCACCCATGGCGAAACAGGTATATGACATCATCAGACGCTATAGAGTACAACTAGTAAAATGTGTGCCAATACAACGAGTGCCATACGAGTATCGCCAAACGACGTCACAACGGGCTAATTCGATAGCATTGGCGTTTAAAATTTTGACAGAAAATATGGATATTTAAACTGAAAATAATGAATGAAAAGTTTTATTTTATCGTTTCTTGTTAGGATATTCGTGATTAGCGTATATTTATTAATAGGTATAAAATGATAACATTTATTCATATTCCTCACATATGCATGTTTCCTATTGAAAGTTATGCGCTAGTTTTTTTTTATTGAGCACTACACCATGTACTGAAATACAAAACTATATTTATTCACTTTGTCGGTGTTTAGGTAGTAGAATTCCATAGCGAAATAAATAAAACAAATGTTTTATTCTACTATTCGATTTATTAACGAGATAAACGTCTTTCGTTTTATTAGGACATTGTCAATTAAGGTGAGATGACGAAAGACATCTCTCTCGTTAATAAATCGAATAAAAGAATAAAACATTTGTTTTATTTAATTCACAAAACTAAATAATAACGACAATTAAATGAAAATTTATGATACTGCCACAGTACTTATATCTAGTGGATCACATTATTCTATTTCTTTTCTGACATGTGTGATAAGGTTATGAATAATTTTCATGTAGTCTTAGATATTTGTAGCTGTTAAAGTGAAATAGTGTAATGGAAATATATAAATAGATTTATTGCTCTTATTATATAATTTTCTTTTGTTATTGAGTGCTGAAGATACCAAGAGAAAGAATATTGAAATCACCCCAAACTTTGAGGCGGCAGCAAAGTGTGCAGATATTTTCTAATACACACCATCACGAACGTTTTGCTATCATAATGATATATTATACTCGTAGCTATATGACATGAGTAGAATCGCGCACTCGATAATACAGCCTTATATTGTAACTGTCAGCAAAAAATACATTCAAGTTTCAATATAAACTTTTCCAATTTTGCCTATTGAAGTATACAAAAAAAAATCGTTAACTTTTCCTAGAAAAAATAATATTTTTTTATGTATCGCTAAATGTTGCAATATTTTTTTTGCAAAGTTAATGAAAGTAATTGATTGCGGTTTCGCAGTTTTTGTCCGCTTTACGAGAGGGTGTTTTTGAAAATAACTGACGAATCGATAATGTTTATCAGCGTTTGGAAAACTTACAGAAGAGATACCTACTATGTAGCTTCCAAAGGAGAAGTAGAGATTGAGGTGGAGAGAGTGAGACGGGAATTTTATGGGAAAATAAGTTCCAGTGATAATTTTGACAACATGACAAGGAGATTTTAATATGATATTTTAAGATCTCTATGCCAATAATGTGACGGATATTTCAAATTGTAAATCAGGAAACTTAATCCAATCATAGAGTGTGATCATTATTTTAGTATTAATCTCCGATATCATTGTGGAGCCATGAGAGATACCTACCTACAAATATATAATGTAATCGTAATAGAAACATGGGATAGCCATTGTCCGACAAACTTGTATCTACACTTACCTACATCGATTTCATGTCCCTAATGACTTGTGGTGTGTTATATTATATTTCTACATAAAACCATCGAGCCGCCTTCGTTATCTATGATGAATCACATTACATACGTATTATTATGTACGTCATGTAAAATAATTTCAATTGTATTATGACCTAATTACATAGTTTGTTGTCTATGACAATCTTTCATTATATTAATTTGGATCCCTTGTCATAAATGTGATAGGTTACACTTTACCTATAGGTACGTTATAAAATAAGTTTGACCTTTATTTTATACCTACGAGACCAAGCGATAAAAGCGTAATATAATAAGGCAGGAAAAATACAATAATGAAACTTGCATGAGATTTTTAAATAAAACAAGTGTTTTATTTATTTCATTATGGAATTCTACTACCTTAACACCGACACAGTGAGATTTTTAATGTTTTTATATAAATGTTAAATTAACCACGTAATTCTAAAAAATAAATTCCCCAATGTAGGTACTTTGGTATCATTTATGAAAAATGCTCTTCAATGAAATTTATTATGTATTTTATGTCAAAGTGGACCTAAAACCTGACAGAAAGCAAAATGATTTTTTGCAAGCGAATTCCGTTTAAATGAGTAATTTCATTAATTTTTTAAGATTTATTTCACTAAATACTTTATCATTCCACCACTGCCTACTTCCTGCAATTGATTTCCTCTTAGCTGTTTGGTACCTCTACGCTGTGCTACGCACTTGTCACAATTTGGATATGATTAATTATACCCACCGGCATGTAGCGTGGAGTAACTTTCACTTGAACCATATAGTTATATATATGTATAATATGAGAGTTTTGTGAGATCTTCGCACCCTTTTTCTTTACTCTACTAACCACTATAGACAAGAAGAATTTTAAATTTCCCAATAACGTACATAAATGCCTCATGTAACGTATTAATGGAATATAACGAGATTAAGAGATGTTATAAATTTGCCTCGAGGTCTTTTTTTTTAAATATGCTTATATCGAGAAATTATTTAGCGAATTTTTATCCTTTGTTAAAAATAACATGTAAAATGTTGAGATCACATCACATTTCATGTCGACGCTATAAGTCTACGTTGGTAGGTTTTAACAATATTAAAAGTGAGTGATGTATTTTAGCCTTTTCCTCGTTATGTTCATCGTGCTTTAAAAATCGATACATATGTGTAAAAATGATTTTATTTTTATGTAGATAGATACCTCACTATGTAGACAGACTAAGGTTAGTTTCTTAGAAATACTGGGCAAGTACCCAAAAGACGGAGCGGCTTTTTATCCTTGCAAAAGATTAGAAAGGAATTCACTCTAGTGAGCGCCAATGTTACCCGGGACCCGAGGTAGTGCGGGAATAAATAATTTTCCTTTGTTTTAAAATGGAATGTAACGCATGTTCTGTCGGATATGTATAACATAATGTAAATTAAAAAATGTATACTTAGGTACGTAAAAAAGGTTTGCGTTATATTTGTTATCCTGCATCTTAATAGAACGCCTTTATTTAGTTATAATGTATTCCAGAATAAACTTGTGTCGGTCCGCAATTATTTAATGTTACAGAATTTTTATATAAATACAAGAGACTATATAAAAATTCTCTTTTTTTATGTATTTTAAGTCATAATCTGTAAGTATGCTGGATGTATTTAAGTATACCTATGTAAATATGCGGATAAAAATATTTGACTTGACGATTATATAAATACTTGTTCTGTAGCTGCTTCCTGGAACTCTTTAATCCCGCATGATATAGCGATCATCTGACATAATCGGAAGATTATGTCTTATTACTGTCATATTATTTATAAATTCCACCACAAAGTGAAATTTGATACATAAATATCAAATACACAATGCAATAAATACTACATTGAAATAAAATTAGTGAGTATTTCATCAATGTCCATTATCATTTATGTTAATATTTTTTTATTTCATTTAATCTATGTTATTTACGATTGTAAATATACTTCATCTCGTAGGTACCTACTTACATTCAAACATACAATAATATGGATTCTAAGTATGTAATCAAAGTTTTTGTTGTTTCACAACATCCTTGTTCACTTATCGTAGAGTATTGTAAAAACCCTAATTAATTACGGCACTAACCACGGTCATACATGGAATAACATGTTTTATAAAATTTGATGAACATAGAAGATAATAATATGGTATTAGCTTTACCACGCCCGAACTTGTCAATTGGTAGACGTGACAGGTTTCAGTTTTCCAATGTCTTTATTACTACTACTACTACCCATCACGAGTAATGACACCAAAGTTAAATAACAAGTGTAAGAGGAAATTGAGAGAAGAGTCCGATACACGAGAAGAACATACTCCTATAATAATGTGATTTACAAATTAGTGAACATGTTGAAAGATGGCGATCACACCATGCTATGAATTTTAATATTTTACTTACTTGAAACTTTAACACAGTTTCAATATTTCTGTAATATCTGCAGGATACTAACATAGTACTTAAACAAATTGAACATATACCAGAATATATATCATGATTAAACTAATGAAATTATATGAAAATATGTACAAATTTTTCACTTATTTTCAAAGAATTAACAATGTAACCGTTGATAAAGACTTTTATAATATCAAGTACTTATTTATACCTACTGTGAATTACTTTACCTGTTATTTTTTTTTAATCGTTATCAATCTATTGTTTCGCTTTTAGATGGCAATAGTTTGCCGAAATACATTAATAGTGATTTTTAAAAACTACTTAACGAAAATAAAAAATATTATTAATTTTATTATATAATTTGTTAAAATTTGTTATACCGATACAATTAATGAAATTAAGATACGTTTGTAACTACTCTACAATATATAATTCATCTGTCTTAAAAAATAATAATAAATATTGACATTGCACTATCGTAGAATCTCAGCAATTAAATAATTTTTGATTATTATTTACAGAGAGTTATTTATATTTATATGTAGGTGGAGACAAGTGTTAACTTAGGATTAAAATTACAATCCGCAACAACTTGAAAAATAATATAGAAAATGTGTGTATGCATGTTTGTAGGTATAAAAATGGAGTGACTTGATATGCAAATAGCTTTCAGGGGACTTATCTCGTTAGGAGTGTACACAGTCCCAGTCCCAGTTCTACTGCCCTAGAGTCATATAGTTATATATTTTTATCTGTTGTACCCTACAAGTACAAATAATACCCTCTCGTATTTATAAATAAAACCTTCACTGAATGCATTTACAAAAAATCTACAAACCCAAGTAGACATTACTGTGCTTACACTTTAACATCAAAGTAAACAGGGAAATTAATTTCTTTCGCTTTCCTTTTTCCAGCACTACGCACTTACTTTATTTTCTTTATATTCTTTTTACAAAAAAAGTTTTTAATTAAATTTTAAGAATAACTACCTAGGTCGCAATATTACTCACGCGCGAATTAATTAAAAGATGAAAATTGTACATTGTATGTTATATTTATTTTGTATCATGAGATGATTTATTTGTAACAAAATACCTATACAAACTTGACTCTCACTACCTAGGAGGTGCCTGCATAGTATTATTCAAGGAAATGGAAAAAATAACATTCTTTTGTGACTTGGATAATTTAAAATAACTATATATCCTATATATATATCACAACAATTGAGTTCCGCGAAACTTCATATTATGCTTGCATAATGAGAGAAGAAAAATATGCCATCCTACAACTCGTCATAGAAAAGAAGGTTGAGGACTGTAGAGAGGTCGGAAGAATGCGGCTTTCCTGGCTTCAGAACATTCGGAGTGGATTAGGTGAGAGGTGTGAAGCTGTTTCATATATATATATATATATATATATATATATACATATATTATGTATAGTTATTTGCATGATTCAATAAAATTGATGTTTTGAAGTCTATAAATAAGGTCACTTTAAATAAATCCGTAATATAATTTTTAGCTGCCATTACCGATGTGCCTACATGCAGATCCGTAGGTATAGTAATATAAATATTTTTACGCTCAATAGGTAGGTATCCATCAATTCCACCCACTGATTTACGAGTTTTTAAATGCCTGTTTAAATAAAATATACTAACCCCTCATCAAATATACTCCGGCCTTCGTCGAATCGAATCGCGTTATAAATTTCGCACTTCTGGCTCCATAAAAACTTTGAAGGCGAGTTTCATATCTAAGATGTTCTTTTATTTCCTTATTGATTTCTCGTTCAGCCGAATCGGAAATCTCCAGTTATTATTACCCAGTGCCGACATCATATCTATTTTATATATACAGAAGATTACTCAAGTGAGAACAAAGTAGGAAATAAGTTAAGATATACATAGATACAGCACCAGAATGGATGATTCATTTACATATTTACCATAATCTTTTCATATGTCATCGTTATAATCTCCTTCTATCGATTTAATATCACGACGATTATATTATGTCAAATTGAAATATTTTATTGGAAAATTGCGGAAAAGAGTTTTAAGCCCTTAAAATAATATATGTATTTCAAATTTAAAGTGTATGTATTAAATACACACCTTTTTGAAATAACTACATCAATATAATTGAATACCTGTAGTGAAATATTAACCATAATGAAATTTAGTAAATAATTGACTTGTCTAGAAGGCACTTTCTTCGAATGTTCTCATTTATACAGTAAAGTTTTGCTATTAATTAAGACACGCCCTGTGTTTAAGCTGTTTTTGCAAAACTGACTGAAATTGTTGAAAATCATAAAGTGACAAAAGAAAATGGATTGAATATAAATTTAATAACAATGGTGTTTGAAACAAAACATCAATGAGCCTTACCAATATCTTTTGTGCTATAGTGACGCTCCTGATCTCTCCCCTCGGCGTCAACCAAAAACACGCTTTTGTATGGCGTGTGATTAATGCCGTGTCTCCGTATCAATTCACTCCCCCTTCCCGCGCCATCCACCCCACACCCTCGCCATAGGACCACTACGTCACTTCACTGCATAATATCTATTTATGTGTATGTCCTAAACAGTAATTTATACGCAAGTTATTAAGTAAAACATATACCTACATCACATCGTATAGTATTCGATAAAAGCTGACGTTGTCGGTGAGTTTTTTCCTTTATTTCATGAAAATCCAAATGTCAAATCATGAGGTTACTACTGAGGGAATAATTATGTAGTAATCTTAAGTACCGGCAAACTCTCCTTTCACAGCACAAGCTTTCAGCTTACTGTGAAAGGTAAATAGGGTTGCATTTGGATTTATAACAAAAAGAAAAATCTATTTTTTTTTCAAAAATATCAAGTGCCGACAAACTGCCCTTTCACGACACAAGTTTTTAGTAGCTTACTGTGAAAGGTGTTTAAGGTTGTATTTGGGTTTATAACAAAACCCAGATATATCTTTTAAAAAAAATCCGCGGTATTTACATTGAGAAGGCATTCATCTCTATGGGTGGGTACATATTTTAATATTTTATTTTCGCAAATGAATTCTAGTACCTAAGTGCTTTTAAGATTTCAAAATATTCAAACTTTTGTCTCGAGACAAATAAAACTAAATAGCGTTCATAATGTGAAATCAATGTTAAGAACAATCAAAATGTTTTATTTCAATGAAGTATTTTATACACTAATTCAATGCTTTTGTTTCTTAAAAGCAGTATATTTATACAATATAACAACATTATTATGTTAATAACAATACAGTTAAATATTCCCCGATAATAAGATAGTTCATTTTTGCGAAGATTTAAGCTGCGAAAAATAATACAACAGATTTTTGTTATATTTATTTCACCATCTTATAAACCAAGATATATTTCATTTTCAAAGTTTTTGTTTTTAATGTACTTCATCATGTCAGATGAGAAAACATATTTTTCTCATTTCGATATTGTCAACAAACAAATTTAAGAATATTAGCAATGAACTTGTTATTCACATTCACAATCTTATCGATTCTCTCAACAGTTTCCTTGAAAGCCTTATGTATGTTAATACTTATTTTTCGTTATACTCAAATCTTATAGTTAACATTATACTTTGTACATTATACAATGGATAATTGTATAATGTACAATAAGTCTGTCCAGCTCGTAGCATACGCAGACGACATTGACATTATCGCCAGAAGCAGTAAAGCACTAAAGGAGGCCTTTATCTCCCTCGAAAGGGCTGCAAGAGAGGTAGGACTTGTGGTTAATAACCAAAAAACTATGTACCTTGTGTCAAACCCATTAACTTCTGACACACCACTGACGCCTCTGGTTGTTGATGGCTACACTTTTGAAGCAGTAGACAAATTCACGTACCTCGGATCTCTTATAACCAATAAAAATGATGTCAGCGATGAAATAAAGAAAAGAATCTCTGCAGCGAATAAATGCTACTTTGGTCTCCAAAAGCAGCTGAAATCTAAGATCATCTCCAGAAAGTCTAAGATACAAATTTATAAGACACTCATTCGACCTGTCCTGACCTATGCCGCCGAAACATGGACACTCACTAAGGCGGATGAGCTGAGACTGGACATATTCGAAAGAAAAATCTTAAGACGCATCTATGGGCCCATATGCGAAAACGGAGTTTGGCGAAGTAGATACAACTACGAACTCTACATGTTGTATCAAGATGTGCATATCACCAAGCACATCAAAATCTGCCGACTCCGATGGCTAGAGCATGTGGAAAGGATGAACGACACATCAACAATCAAAAGAATATACTCCACAAAGCCCAGTGGCAGAAGAAGCGTCGGGAGGCCAAAGTTGAGATGGATGGATGGGGTGGAAAAGGACCTGCGAGCTTTGGGCGTGACCAATTGGCGACGAGAGGTGATGGATAGGAGGGAGTGGAGGCGACTTCTTGAGGAGGCCAAGACCCACACAGGGTTGTAGCGCCATTGATGATGATGATGATGATGACATTATACAATGGGCACTTAACGCCAAATATTACGAAGAGATTTGACGTGGCTCAAAAATAAAATAATATATATTTGAAGTGATTATGACAATACATAAAAATATATAAGTATGTATATAAATTAAAACAAAAAACACTACAAACTTACTTCCTCTATAAAGTTATTTGTACCATCTGAGCCTCCTCCATCTATAAAATTCCTGGCGCTTGGATATCGTTGTCAATAGGAATGTCTTAATCTTAAATGTACAAACAATGCAATTTTAAGCAACATTTTTAAGAGATTCTCAGAACATAACCTATGATTGTCTTTCGTGTCACAAAGTGGGTAAGTATACAGTCTCATTAATGATGCGTTGTACACCAAGCTCTTTTATATTATCTTAATTTATCATTTCTGAGATTTCATCACAAGTAGTTTATTGCGATAATTGAATTTTACGCTTTTCTCATTCATTTATCTTGCTTAATTCAAAATAATGACGTTATAAAATCTTACCTTTCACAGTCCGAGTAAAAAGCAAAGATACAAAGTAGTAAATAGCAGTGCATTAAAATTCTATTTTGTATTGTTACTGTTCAATGCAAAGTAGCTTTGTAACTTTTATTGTTACTTTTTTTTACATTTGTCTGCAACGGACTCGTTACATACAATATCTGACAAGAAAAGATCTTCAATATGAGCGATTTTCATTTTTAAAAAATTTAATATATTTTAACAATTTTAAAGAAGTTAAATCAATGATAACATGGAATTTGTTATGCACTAATTTTCGGAAGATATTTTCATAATGATATCATTTGCATATTAATATATTGGTATTATTCGCAATGCGCAACTTAACTATATATTTATTTAAAAATAGTTTCCATTCACCCTCTTTCTATTGAAACACATTAATTTTAAAATACTACTTTTAGTATAATAGATACTTATAATAAAGGGTTCTATAGACTCTTTATATATAAAAATAAATCATTTAAGTATGTTATATTAGAAAAAGTTTTTGAGTTTGAGTAAATTCCATCAATCTAGAAGATGTAAGGCACAATGTTTTAGAATACTCTTTACGAAGAATCTTCTATCACATGAAAAAAATAAAACTTTTTACTTCAAACTATTATATCGACAGACACGTATAAAGATTTGTGAGATGAGGAAAATTCTCTATTATATTTCCAATTCTCCCATCACAAGTAAATTGCCTTGTGTTAATCTCGAGTATCTTTTGAATAATGTCAATCTATCTTGTAACAGGTATTGTGGATCCTTCTTTTTATATAACAAGCATACAAATGCTTCGTAATTTTTTTTTATAGTTTATCAATCGGCAGCTAAATATTTCTTTATAAACTTTTTCATCTATGATCAATTTCAAAATTGCCATTATCATCTATTTCAATAGTTACATAGTATCGGCAGTTACTATGTAACTATTAATTTAAAAACTATTAAAAAAAAATGTTATGCATGTACGCATACGCACAAATTTGTATCTTCAAGTGGTGAACAATATTATTTTATCAATATTATTATTATATTAATATTATTTTAATTCTATTTTTTTTGTATGAACTATATGTGAACTATAGAATTTTATACCTTCTTCATTATGAAATACATCTGTACTTTTAATACTATTTCCCGTATAAAAAAATCTTAACAAATCACCACAAGTCATTAAATCGTTATTCAAAGCGTTTTTAACATTGAATATAAATTAAATTGTTTATAAAATTATAAACAAACCATTAAAAATTTTTGCTGCGATAAACAATAAAATCTAAATTTAATATCTTCTGGTATTAGAATTCAATAAAGTATTCACTTAGCGAACACTCCTTTAAATTTATATCAACGTCAATAAAATCAGTTTTGATCATCATAATATAGTTGATTGAAAGACGGGATCGTTGTGAAAATATATAAAGTACGCAGGTTGGTAACTGGAAACCATTTAGGTAACTGCTGTTAAACATTGGCCGTGTGAATCGATAAAATCTTGAAACCAAAATATACAGGAGACCTAGTATGAATTAATGCTACCAAATAGAGGGCAAAAATTGCTAAAACATTGAAACCAGACCGAAGACCATCTCAAATTTTTATATTCTATAGTGGATATTGCAAACGAGTGGATGGCCTTGAGAAAAATAGAATAGAATAGAATAGTGGATATTATGCTTTAGAATTTCCGTATATAAAATACAATGTCTTCATATAAGAATACAGATATGATGTCTTATTGAATAATATACCTTATATAATATGTAAAAATAGCACCCACGTACATATTACACACATAGATAGAATAAACACATATTTTTCTTTCAACATCCTTAGATTTTTTCACGCTACATTTATAAACTCTGTTACATTATATGTATATTTATATAGTAGGTAGATGTACAAATATAATTTGTAAATGGATGTAGTAGCTTTGTATAAAATAATTTATCAGTGCTTGCTCGCATTATCCCTACACTGGCAGCATTATCAACTTACTAAATCGTGATTTGGGTAAAGAAAGAGTTCAGTCATTCCTTATGCTTATTTTCATCATGTGAGTGTCAAAAATATAAAGCTTTTCAATTTGATCAAAAATATCTTGGGAAATCCTTCGTATTCATAAATCCAATAGAGTTTCCTCGAGTTGTTAATATTCAATATAAGCATTACCATAAAATTACGAAAACGCGAAAAATATATTCATACGAAAAAAATGTATTCCACAACATACAAAAAAAATATTTTCTTTGAAAGATTTTTCTTAAATATACGCAATAATAATATTTCCTAGAAGGTTTAACGTCATTTCTATTGACGTACATATGTGAAATATACCTACGTACATGTTTGTGATATTAATTAAGAATTCTAATAAAAAAGATGAAATAGAACAGAAAAATAGATTACAAGTATGAAAAATATGCTGATAGAAGGCTATGGATTTATTTCAGTTGTACATATATAAAATTATTAATTAATATCAGAAATAATGTAAAAACAATCTACAAAAAGTAGTTTTAACTGAGGTGTAAGAATACTTTTGTTATTATAGAAATAATAATTCTCAATAAGAGAAAACCGTAAAACGAGACTAATTTCTTTTGGCCATATAAAAAGGTAGTTTACGTTTGGAGCAATTTATTTTTGATTGTATGACCAAAGTAGGTAATTCTCGTAACAATTCGCTGAAACATAGAAGCAAATTTTTTTGGTCACAAAAAGTTTAATAATGTACCTACTTATAGTTTTTTTTTTTAAAAAAAAATTTGTTTGAATCGTTGTTTTTTTTCGACATAGAACGAAATACAATAATCATTATGGTTGTTGAAAAATAAGAATTATAATGATTAAAACTTTGATCCTTGGCAGTTGATTGAGGTCGCAGAGAATAATGAAACGTTTATAAATGAACATTCTAAAACTTTACTCATACCACAGAAATTGTTGCATCATCAAAATAATATCCTTCTTCATTTTAATTACTTATCGTTCCTTTTCTGAGAACCACATCCATCACAAATTTTTTTGGAACATTTCTTACCTCCGCTTCATAAAAATGTAAAAATGTGTCCTGTGTTTTGGCCTTTTTACAAACATCTCTAATGGCCAACCAGTTTTTGCCATTATCAAACATTAATTATGATAAATATTGCAGCATGAAAAATGTTTTGCAAAAATGAAGAATGGTAAGTGGTGATAAATATATTGCACTGTATCAACTCTTACTTCTTGTGATCATCGATATTTAAAATATTCATAAAAGCTGTAAACAGGAAACAAGTATTTATTTCAAGATATCTTCAGCACCTAATAATAATATTTTTAAAAATTAAGAAAATTATATATTTAAATGCCAACGAATCCTTTGGTTTACCTAATATAGGCCGACCAGTTTTAGAAACATTGAGTGGATGATTAAGATTTCTACCTACAAGTAGTACTCTCGGTAAGCCAATGGTATAACTTTGTTCTTTTTTGTTCCTTGGGTTTTCATTTATTATTCATCTCAAATTTACAAAGAAATAATCATTGCAAATTCTTTTTCCTTCGTCAAAATGTTAATCTTTAAAATCTTTCAAACCTGGAACAATTTAGTTCTGGAGTAATATTATCCGCATCAATTTATAATACACTGCCGCTATGGCTCAGTACTCTATTTTCTTTTTGTCCAGAAAAAATAGGAACTTATTTCTTTTATACTTTGTTCTGAATAAATGTAAATATCCTTTTCATCCCTTTACGGTTGTGTCATATACATTCATACATACCTATTGCGAGAAAGAAAAGAAAAACGCTTGAATGGACAAACGATGGTTTTGAGGATATTAGAAATAAATTAAAAATACATATATTTGTGTTTTCTACAATAAATTCAATGCAAAGCCGATTGACAGCATTTTTGGAGAAGTGTTTTTATGGATATTGTAAACTTATGCGAGTATTTTATTTTGTATTCTGTATTGGCATTCAAACAGATTTTTTAGTATAAAATAGTATTAAACAAGTCGGTATATCACTAACGTAGTTGCGGAGTGCACGTATGTATATAGAAAATCTTGTGTATAATAAGAGTTTAAGATAAAAAGTACATATGTGTATATTATATTGCCTTTGAGTCAAAACGAAATTATCCTGGGTTTGGGTGTTACATTTATATATGTTTAGTGCATTGTATATAATGTGTATCGTCGTGCTAGTACCCATAATACAAGATTCATTTCTTAGTTTGGGACTGGCTCGGTCTGCGTGAATTGTCTATACATGTTATGTTATATAAAATAAACATAAACGAAATGACAGAAAAGCAGAAGAAATCAATTCAAATAATTTTTTTAAAAGCAGCCAGAAAAAATATGAATTAGACAACTTGGAATAAAAATCAAAAATATTTAATGAAAATTTATAAGTTAGTATAAGTGTGTTATTTGAGGAACATTATAATTATTGTGTAGTAACACAGTTACAGATATGTCACGTCACACTTCAACTAATACTGATATAATTTATCCATACCATAAAAGTAACAACATTCTTGATAAAATATTAACACGATCACACTCAGAAACGTCCATGGAGTATGTAAGAACAAAGTTTGAAACATGGGAACGTCGGGAGATATTGTAAATGTTTGATACTTATCTATGAAATAAACATGGGTAGTCTTAATATTGAATCAGTTAATGAGTCGCAGAGGAAATGAACCATAGAAAGTGAGAAAAGTTTTAGAGTTTAAATATTTAAGCAGATGATAATCAATAAGTTTTCTGTACGTTAAATTTAATATTTATTTTACAGTAAAAATCTAAAAGTCTTCGCTTAAAATGATTGTTTCTAATTACTTTCGTATCAAAGGCTTAGTTTTGTCTTTGATCATCTTTACTTGGATGAGTGAAATAAGGACAGGCAATATTATTTTCGTGTATTAAATAAAGTAAAACTTCGTCATTATCTAAACAAAACTTTGAGAAATTTATAGTCAATAATAATTTCATTTCTGAAGGAAATTAATTTCCGTCTCTGTTTAATCACCACTTTGGTATATAATATGTTTTATTTATATTCATAATGGTTATATAAATGAGATGAATAAAGTAACTCTTAAGTGTAGGAGTAAACAAAACAAAAATAATGTGCCTAATTGAATTGTGACGTAGTTATTATCACACAAAGGGAACACAAGTTTTTAGAAGGAAGTACGAGATGCTTCCGCTTATTCACCGTAGAATTGTTGTACAAACTTTTTGAGCGATGTGACCAACCACAATTAGTTTGACTGTACCTTATCTAAGATAATGACTAATAAACCAACTATTTAATTATTGTAAAAACCTCGATACTACAGATTCTCATTAACATGCATCAGGTTCATTTCTCCAGTAATAGCTTTAGCAGTAAATGTTTAGAATATTATCTAATTTTTTTATTGATTAACCGGATTTGGGTGCAGATGACAAAACCAATCAGAAACCTCGATTGGAGAACCATGTCTACACAATGCAACATTGATCACTTAAGCCACCCTAGAGCCAATTCGTAAGCGTTGGGACACCTTTCTCACTTCTTCCAATTAGATTTTACACAATTTTTCATTGTGTAGACATGGTTCTCCAATCGAGATTTCTGATTGGCTTTAGCAGTGCACGAACAAAAAATATTCGAAATTAGTATTCACAGTGGAAATTCATTAAAATAAAAATACTGCAGAAATAGGTAATATATTTTTATATAACATCAATACAACTCTGGTAATATCGATTATCTCAATAACCTAAATAAAGTACCTATTTAAAATTACAAATAAATCTAAAACTTGCCTCTTAAACTGAATTAATACTTTAAAATCAATTATTTATCAATACTCCCAGAGATCCAGCTCCTACCAAATATAAATTAAGTAAATATAGGAGAAATAAAGATTAAGGAAAGCTTTTACTTCGTAAGTACGAGTATTTCAAATTAATTCCGTATATTAACGACTATATATACCTACAAGAGTGATTTAGCGTGGTGGTACTCAGTTTCGAATAAAGTTTATTACAGTAAGCTAAACGTCTTCTGATGAAGATTAACAATGTCCTATGATGTAAAGTGAAGGAAAGGAGTGATATGTTACCTAACTGTTTAGAATTTATTTAGTTGACAAAATGTAGAGAGTATATATTTCAATATATTTCTTTTTCATCAAGACGTTTTTCCATAAGTAAAGGGAGAATACAATAAATATTGTATATGAATGACAAATCTCATTAAATACTTATACTGAGGCTATTGAAAATCTTCATTGTAAAATTTTACTACCCTTCAACCGTTTCCAAGTATTGATTGTTGGTATTACCGAGTTGGTATTACTTGTGTATTTTGGCACGAAATTTATACTTTCTCGTCGTCTGCATAATAAGTCGAACGACTACACTAAAATGTGTTCTTACTACGGCCGCTGTAATAGGCAAGTATTTGTTAAACCTATTCTCTTGTTTAAAACAATCAAGATCTACAATTATTTAGTCATCAGATATTACACCCGTCATGAATTTCTTGATTTTTTTATACTGAATACCTTAAGTGATTAACCATAACTTTAACGAATGAGAGTTTCTGATTTTTAGTATATTGTTCGTATCAGGATTGAAGCAGCTTTCTTTTCTTTTCTTTTCAGTTCTTTCAACAAAATTAGATCAATATTCTGCAATGACAATATAAATTTGAAACTCAGGCAGAGAATGTTGAAGTGTTATGTGTGGTCTGTTCTGCTGTATGGCTCGGAAACTTGGACCCTGAAAGTGCACACTATGAACCGGTTGGAGGCATTCGAGATGTGGTTGCACAGGAGAATGCTTCGCATACCATGGGCAGATTTGGTTAGCAACTCGGAGGTTTTGAGAAGAGCCAATTGCAGTAGACAGCTGCTGAAGGACATTAAGGTCCGTAAGATTTCATATCTGGGTACGTTCTGCGGGGCGATAATTATAGTTTGCTCCAGCTGATACTGATGGGGAAGATTGAGGGGCAGCGTGGTCCGGGTAGAAGGCAAACGTTTTGGCTGCGCAACATAAGAGACTGGACTGGGATGAGACATTTGGGGGAACTGTTCCGGGTCGCGCAAGATAGAGAAGCCTTCGCCAGAGTGATTGCCAATGTCGGGGGGACCTGATACGGCACGAGAAGAATAAGTATCTTGTTGATTTGTTTTGAATTAGATGTATTAAATGTTAACGTTTTAAGTAAAATATAAAATGCAATAATAATAACAAAGATTCTTACCTTGCATTTAGGAAATTCTTCCTGTTCCCTTTTAGCTCTCCACCCAAGCAGTGGAGGGATGCATATAAGCGCTGATAGAAGCCATACTGCTCCAATCATCAAAGCTGCTCTTGCCGGAGTTCTCTTTTTCAGGTACTCCACCGCCTGTAAAACATAACCAACATCTGTTACAATTTGCAAAATATTATTGATCACACTTCAATAAATGTTCTCTTTCGTTGTCATCACAATATCACCCATAACTGGAGAACCCAAGTGAACTAATGATTATGTTATAAACCTACTGGTAATGATACCTTCTGTGATTTAAAGTTTGAAACACTCAGGATGGGTGGAATAATCTCATTGGTGAATTGGAGATTTTTAATAAATTATTTATGACTTAAAACGGAAACTACTAACATTTTCGCTCTTATGAAAATTTAATATTTCCTTTTATTTTCTGAAAACTCTATTGTACGTATTGTGCTTGAGCAATTACCCAATCAGATGAACGTAATTGTATACCACTGCGTATGTTGCAGTGCAATTTATATATTTTTTGTAATGTTATTTTATTTATAATTTCATACATGGCACAAGGTCATTAAACATATACAAAAAATCACAAACGTTTGGATGCAATACAACAACTAAACCCACTAATTAAATTAAGTGTGTTTATAATAAAATTACAAACACAAACAAATTTGATTATTATTATCATTACAAGTAATACTTTTCTAAGTATATTTATAACACATATATAATTACATTAATAAAATTGTTCAATAAGTTTTAATATCAATAGCGTGAATACTTCGTATTCTTCTGAAATATTTGAAAAGGAATAAAGTCAAAAGTCCAAAGAGTGAAATAATGAAGAAATTCTTCAGCGCTTCTTCAATATCCAAGTTGTCCTTCTGTTTAAATGAACAGTACTTTATAATATTTAATTTAATTTCACTTATAATTCTTTACGAACTCGAAGATAATAACTATTCATAATCGAACGACTGAATTGTTATTACTTCTATAATAAAGTCTTGTGAACGTTCACCTTTCACAGGTAAATTAGTTTTTTTTAAGAAATTTCAACATATATACTTCGGTACACATAAATGATTTTAAGTAAAATATCTACGATTTTTCAGAGAATTTTACTTATAGTAGGTATCAAACCTAACATAAATAAATTGGTAAAATTTAAATACTTTTATGAAGTACCTTCAATTATGTTTATAAAAGGGGTTTCGAAGAAAATTAATTTTTCAATAAGATTTTTTTCCAGGAAGGAATATTTATAATAGGTATCTACTTATATTATTTTTTGACGACTGATTAAACGATTAACAAGCTTAAGCTCTACAATAAGAAAGTATTTTTTTAATTCCATATAATATATATAGATTTTATTTTTTCTTCATACATAACATTCGATAAACGAAACTTGAATAGGGAAGATAATCACTGTATGGAAGAAAAAACAACAAGGTAATGAAGAGTTCAGGTGTCGGAGGTCATTTGGTCTTCTGGTCATTAGACTAATGAGCTTCTTTGGACAAAATGATTATCCATATAAAGAGTCACAAAAAAGGGTTTTACATTTTTTTTTCGGTTGGCTCCATTACGAAGCTGGTTGTTACATTGTTTATCTAAACTTAAGATCTATCAATTTTACCTGAAGCGGGAAGTTCCACCCAATATGTGATTTTACCGTTAAACGAGGGTACATAATAATAATATATGAAAAATATTCAAATTAGGTATTATTTTTTACTTTATGGAATCATGCTACAATTTTTCTTCTGAGTGAAACCAAACAATGCATTTACGAAATAATAATATTTATATTATTTTATGACTTCTAAAACACATCGTTTGGTTTCATTCGGAAGGAAGAGTTGCAGCATAATTTGATTTTTATGTACCCTTATAACTTTTCGCTTCAAGTGAAATTTATAGATTATTTTCAGTTAAGTTTACTAATGAATAATCCTATAAATACTGATGAAAAAGCTGTCAAAGAATAATGTTTTCTATTTAATATAAAATATATTATTCTCTAAATAGATAAACAGGATATCATATATAACTCGGTCGATATCCCATAAAATTATTTTACAAAATATTTGTATTAGTAATCAGTGTATTATCTACATAATCGTGTTTAAATTTAGTATGAAAAGGTTCTATTTTGGGAATTTTGCTTTTGCCTTAAATAACTAGGTTAGTTATAACACAGAGTGAGTACTGAGTAGATGTGTAGTAGTTCGCTTTGGTACAAAATCACTTGTCAGATTTGTGTCAATTTTCGCACATTACATTAAACAAATAAAGTATACTCTGTATAGATAAACAATGATAGGGTTGTTTCTGTTCCAAGCCATATTATATACCTAAATATAACATGAACTTAACCCAAAATAATATCCATGTTTCACTAAAAATTGGGTAACCATTTATATACAATATTATTAGCAAACAAAATGCTAATTGGAGATTATCCATTTAGACATCTTGAATGATATATTACTATCAGTAAGATAGGCACTTGCAAATAAATAACAAAAGACACTGGTGATAGGAAAATAATTAGTATCTTTTCGTGTTTTATGTCCCGAGAATTTTAGTAATAAATATTAAATATATTAAATAGAAAATAGGTACCTATCCCTTAAATTTTGTAAAATACGGTTAGTAAATTTAAGGTTTTAATATAAAATGAAAAAGTATTGTTATAACGTAATGTATGTCAAGTACTAATGTAAATTTTGAAGTACTTAAAATATCGTACAGAATTATGAAATCTGTATTTTTTTTATATAGCTACATATTTTTATTAATAATTATGAAAAGCTTTACGCTAGTCTGACGATGAAAAAGGAAGCTCTTTAAAGCCTGCTTACGATCACATTAAGTCAATGTTTGTAAATAAGTATTTTATTTAAAATTGTTTGACCGAGCGCCCTTGAGGTGGATTTTTTTTTTTTCACAAAACGGCGCTTTACAAATCATCCAAATAATAATAATATTATGAAAAACTCAATATGTAACTACGAGTACTTAAAAGTAGTACATTATTACAATCTAAGTTTTTTCATGAATAAAGCAGATAAGTTTACAAAATTTAGGTATAATATGAAAAAGGTATTTAGGTGAGAATGAACTGAGTGTTTTGTCGTTTTGTTAGTTTTTTTTTTGCATATAACTCTATTGTTTTTATTTTTTGGTTAGATATTTTATAGTAATGTTTGTTGTGTTGCTGAATTTATGATGTAACAATGACCCTATATCCTTCAAAGCACGAGCTCTGCTCAATTTTGAAGGAACAAATAAAAGAAATATAATATATGTTTTAATTATAATTTTGTAATGATTGTTTATTGTTTTAAGTGTTTATTTTTTGTTGAAGAACTATACTTGAATTTCTTATTAATAATTATGAATCACATTAGCTAGCCAGCAATTTTATATATGATTTGTAAGGACTATTAGTAAGTATAATAACAATAAAGATGGAATGCAGCAGATATCATTAACAAACAATCCACTTTACAGACATGTAAATGTAGATGAGTATAAGTGTAGGTGTAGGTAGACATTACTTATTAACATAACGTGTTATCATCTAATAAATATGAGAAGCTATGTATATTAGGTATTACAATAACATCACGGGCAAAGTGAAGCTCAACCTGTTTCAAATATTAAAGCTTAATGAATATTCATACAAACTCCCTTACTTAAATCAATACTTCGCAGTTGTTTGTTTATTTTTCAAACAATTTTCCCGTCCAACACTTTTCGAGTTGCTTATAGGGAAAATATCGATTAACTTAATACCCACATGTTCAATATTAATTACTCACACTTGTTTACCGTAGATGAAATCTTTTGAATTCATTTTATATTTGAAATAGTAAAATTACATAAATAGTTTAAGGAATTATTAATTCTCCAGTAATTAAAATACAACCCCGCTTTGTAAATGTTATGTTTTGTTCTGTTAACCTTTATTTGGAGTAAAAACAAGTATTCCATTTAAACGTACTTTGTGTTGATTAAGAAACATCTTTATACAGCATTTTGAAAACTTCAATGTTGTGATTCAAATATGTTTATTGAGATAAATACACTTTTTTTACAACAATAATAATTCCCTCAAATTTGAGCAGAGCTCGTGCTTTGAGGGATTATAGGAAGAAGGATTGAACGAATTGATAAGATCCTGATGATTATTTATTTATTTATTTATAATAACATATACGTCACAAGGCCATTAAACATAGAAAAAAATCATAAATAGTTCGATGCAATACAACAATTATTTCAAACGCAGTCACACTTATTAATCGCACACACACATTCACGTAACTATACAATGCAGCAATATAAAACTATAGCACCCGCCAGTATACAAACTTATTTTATAACACTTACAGATTATGCACATTAAGGTAACAATGCTGCTATCCCACTCACACTTACCATCGTTCGCATAAACAGACACCGGGTACAGAGAGGGACGGAGTCACAATCATAATGTAGGCGGGCGCTTCAGCTCATCACGAATATAATAATATAAACTGAAAATTATGTTGCCAGGTTTGACCGCAACACTCGAGTAAAACAAAATAAATATAACGCAGTGTAATGTGCTTTTACCAATAAAATATGCATGACATAATACAGAAATCTCAAATAATTAATCATTTATGGAATATAAAACAACTTAAAGCAATGATTGAAAAAGATAATTATTTCTAGCAATGTTTTTGGGATGTAGTTTTCAAATTATCTCAAATGGAGTAATAGAGAACAAAAATTATATTGCCATTATTTATACATAATAACTTATTTAATATTTGATGAACTGTAGTTTGTATCAGGATACTGTATTGAAAGTAAAAAGAATGGGTATTTGTTGAATTTTCCAATAAATATTAATTTTAATAAAATATTGTAGTTGTTGGTATGTATTCGTATTATAAGAATTCCATAAATATTAATCAACGTAGTTGCTTTTATTTTAGCAAAAAAGTCGTAAGTCGAATAAAAGAAAATAAGAAAAAAGAGGCATTATTGCAGCTTATATTTTCCACGAAATTTGTTTCTTATTGGTCAGCAGAGGCTTAAGCTTTCAGGGGTGCTATGTAAAATGTATATCGAGTGCTTATTTGTCTTTCGTAGTCTGCAGCCGTTTGTACGTGAAGGGCTTAAAAGATAATTGATGCCAATATTAAATTTAAGTGTACGAATTTTGAATACCCTGATCATTCGTAAACGAGTGGATGGCATTTGAAAATAGAATAGAATAGAATAGAATGTTGAATAAATTATGTATTTTTACTAGATGTTCCTACCCGGCGTCGCAAGCGTGATTTATTTATTTTTTTCGTTATGGCAACACTTGACAGCGGAACTGTCATACAAACGTCACTTTCATACAAAAATTCAATCCAAATTTCCGACTTTTCCGTTAGATTTTCCAAAAACTTTCTTTCATGCAAACCGTTTCCTGATAATAACGAACACAACAAAAATTCGGCCGTTCTCAAGTTATGGGGAAACATACATGGTCAACTCAACTCGTACATTTTTATAGATAAATTGATTTTATTCTTTTGCACATCATCATTCAAATTTCAAAATCAGCTTATAAATTTACATAAAAAGCTTTGATGATGTGCAGTGACGAGAATATCACCATGTAAGTTACTTGTAATTCATATTTTAAAAAGAAAACTTTTTTGGTAAACAACACAAAGAAAATTTGAGTGACGTTATTTTTATAGCCATATCTAACATTTTTATTACTCGTTGTATATATAAAAGTTTTTGTTTTTTTGTTTGAAACATGATATTATACTTATATTTGTACTACATTGTTTGGAAAGAGTCGAGTATTCTCAGTTGAATTCAGAGCGGATAAAACACCATTAGGTAAGTAGAATAACCATGTTTTTTTAGTGGATTAAGTTCATAAGTATCTGTGTAAGTAAACACAACATGTCACTGAAGTAAATGTAAGTAATAAAGTTAAGTAATTTAAGAGTTTTATTACCTACCGTTCACACAATAAATCCTCTATCCTTATAAGGATATAAAATTAAATCTAACTTCAACCATAAACTTGCAGAAATACGCAATAAAGATAATCGTAACATTACAGAAATGACGTAAACACCGTATTTATTTTGATTAAACATCGAGTAATATTTTTATATATTAAACTTGTTTATGAAACGAATAGAATGCTGCTAAGAAAAACCGCGGAGAAACAACAAAACTGATAAAAAGTAGGTAGATAGGTACGTGTCTTCTGTGCCTACATTATAAAATGTTTATGGCAACAGTATCACTTGTATACTTTATGCCTACATAAATTCAAGAAGGTTTCGTGTTAAATATAATTTTAATGTTCTTGACAAAAATATGAAGTTTTCGAATTTGATATGAGGTAGATGTTGTTTTTGTTTAATATTCTATCGCATTTATGTACAGAAATCCAATAACACAGAAAGTTTTGAATACGATTTGTTACTTCTTCTCTATAAATACATAGATATTATGTATGGATGTATATCTGTGAAACACAATTTCAAATCGAAGAAACCTTTCCAAACTAAGATCCGACTCATTTCTTTCGATGAAAAGTTGTACTGGTAATCTTTAATTAGAAGTTCAATAGAGTTTGACATTTATTTGTTGGATATCAACAGCACAATATATACCTACCTGCTCCAAAGGTTTAAGTTTCTACTTGAATCAAAACTTTACTTTTCTATTACTTTATTGAAACATTTTTAATAAAAAAATATACAGTTTCGAGTACTTGCAAAGCAAACACAGAAATATCTGTATTTATTATGTTGGTTGTATTCAAGACAAAATGTTTTACTATCTACATTTTTATTGTCAATATTTATATTTTGTAGTAAATACTCTTTAAACATCTTTTACAAAAAAATATAGACCCAATAATACAGCCTGTCTTAATTTTTATTTTAAATGAGAGATTGACTACGAAATGTTGAATGTTTAGTGACTAACTCGTCCAATTGATTTTAAAGTTTAACAACTCATTGACTCAAGCATTATACAATGGTTCGAATGAGTAAAAAATTGAAAAAAACCTGGCTACAAATTAAGGAGTACCGGGATGATTCCACCCTTTGTGTATTGAATTGTGTTATAAATTCATACTATTGAGAACTGATGCGATAATCAAGTATACGTAACAATATATATTATATCTACGTTTCATCAATATAAAATAGATTCTATGAATGTTTAATAGTTTCCATATTTATAGGAAATACCATCAAATTTACATCCGGAGTGCATTGGAATAATATAAATACTGTTATATACTTTTCTGTGTTTGTTGAGTAGTATTCTTAGTGACATTTGTAACCTTTTCCCATTGGCTCATATCGCAATCTTTTTTCGTCCTTCAACGTTCTTCTTAAAGTATGGGGTAGAAAAAACTTTCTTCATTAGCCGCGAAGACAGAGAGATCTTTCTCTTTTTTCTTCCTTATAGGAATGAAATAATAAATAAACTTAGTTTAATCCAAACTCTTCATTCGATGCGTTAGCCGAGTAGTGTAAATGCGGCTCTTCGGAGCGATAATATGGCAATTTAAGCGATAATATGGCCATCCTCAAATAATGATATTTTATGAAAGAGGATCGATAATAACAACAATAAACTTCATTGCACAATGAGGAGCATGCATAATTACTAAATAATGTGATACAAATAAATGATATTGTGCAATGGGCGAGTTCAAGGAGACGGAAAATTTATGGTCAGTATTTTTGATGGACTATCATTGGACATTCTCAATATAAAGCATTGTTATATTTCAATACAGAAGGGAAAGTACATGTTTTTCGACTGAAGTACCTACTAACTTTGCGGTAAATAACGATAGTGTAGTGGTAGGCATAGTATAAATAAATGGCTTAAGTTATGGGACCTCACGTTTTCTCATTACAATGCGTAGGTACTCTTTAAACTGAGCGGAAAAGGGAAAGGATTTTTAAAATTGAACCGAGGGAAAGAATTCTTATAAAGTAACGTGTTTGTCCCATAAAATAGCAATATTATTTCTAATCATCACTGGAAGAGGCCTGGATTTGAATGACTATGACCTATTTACTATTCAGAAGGTACTGTCGTATGTTTTCATTGTATCACTTCCATTCCCTTTTAAATTGAGCTTTTCATTTAAAAAATCATGTATTTTTTATTTGTAAAACTCAAAGGATTTTTATATAATTTGAAATGGGTATGTTGAGTTTAATCAACTTAGACATTATATTCATGTTTAAATAATTCTTGGTTATTCATTATTTATTTTATCCTAATCATTGCAGGAACATGACTTGATAACGAGACATACAATGTTAAAATTACATCGATATTTAAATTCAAAATACCTATATGAATAAATTAAATCATAAATACGTTCGTACCTGTATATATCCGTAAACAGAGCAAAGAGAACCAAATAAGTAATTTGAAAATACTCTATAAAACGCAGAAAAAAATAGTAATGAATAATAACATGATTCCATAATAAAACTATTTAAGAATATATTTTAAGCAATGCTATTCCATTATATAATTATATATTCCATAATAAAACTATTTAAGAATATATTTTAAGCAATGCTATTCCATTATATAATTATATATTCCATAATAAAACTATTTAAGAATATATTTTAAGCAATGCTATTTACAGGTTTGAACTAAACTTTTGATTGTACAACACCAAGTTAATATTTATTTATAAGTCGTGGATACATGTATTATTATGTATAAATATTTAAGTCAGTCCTTGTTAAAACAATCTTCAAAGATGTGGACAAGCGTCGAGACAAAACGACGCCTTGGACGTAGTTCATCAACGTACAAATAGAATAGAGAAACAGAGGAAGAAGCGCCACTTACAATAAACTTTAAGGGGATTATGATATATTATTATGTGAATTGATTATAATGATAACAGACTCAGAAGAAATGGCATCCATTAGTTACAAATACAAATGGAAGTGAAAATCATACCCCAAAAATAATATTACTTATTTACTTAAACGAAACTTGTAGTTTTTCTTTCTAGATATTGGATATTTCTCAATATTATTATTACTTCCAATGTGTTTTCCTACTTATTACCTACAGACTAGTTGCGGCAGTATGTGGAACTGAGAACTTTTTATTAACTTAAAATGAACAAGGAAAATTTGATAGCGGGAACAGCGTTGCGCGTGGCATTTGGTTGATATCCATATTATTCGTAACATACAGAAAGTTAAAGTTTGAACATAGTGAAATAATTTCCTCTAATTTAAAATGCTGTGACTGTATTTTCATTCCACTGAGCTTAGTTCTGAAGTCAACCCACTGATTTGCAAATAAAAATATAGAACAACTAAATATAATGTCTCATTTCTATTCCCGTCATTAGTTAAATACTGAAAGTATAGAATTTCATAATTAATCAACATAGGTAGGCTTTACTAAATTTATGATCACGCCATCTCTCAGAAGTGAGGATAAACAGTAAGTATATTGAAGAACTCATAAACCACCTGGATGGTGCAGAAGTCTACTTACCCGATTTTCCTGATTCTAGCTTCTATTTCTTTGCTAGCAAGTTTGTCTACGCGGGAGGTGGCATATGATGTGGGCAGCCTGAAGGACTGCCTGGCCAAAACCTCTACGTGTGGAGTCTTTTGACTAAACTCCTTCAATTTTCTTCCAGCCGAGTAAAATAAACGTGAACATATAACATAAAAAGTAAACAACCATTATAAGATTTTCAAATAATAGAAAAATGAAGTTATTAAAATGTAATTATTATGGTAAGTACATAGTTTACTAGTTGCATATAGCAAAAATTTCAGTCCTCTCTGTGCCATTAAGAAATAAAACACAAAAGGGTGGCATACTTCATCGCCGACTAATTGAAAGTGACGTGTTTCATGTGTGATTTGCGAATAGGCACAAGACACTCAAATAAAAGTGGAAGAGCGATTCTTTTCAGAAATTTGGACAAATTATTGAATATTAAGAATTCAAACTTATAGCTTTGCTGACATGAAAATTAGTGATAATGTTTGTTCTACTATCTGGTGGGTAAAAAAGCATATTCTGTCGAGAACAATTGTACGATATTGGGACGTAGATACTAAACTAGTTCAATATCATTATGGTGCTCAATATGCTCAATAAGTTGCACTCTTAAAGACATATACGTTGTCTTTTTTCCTTTCAATAGCTAAACAATTCGAAATATTCATTTGTGGAATTGAAAAAATTATCATTATTTTTTCCATAACTAAATATTGAAGAGTTACGTGGATTGCGTGTATGACAAATTTAATTAAAATTTTGAAGTTTTTTTTTATTTTTATTTTTTTTTATTTATTTTTATTTTACGAGACACTCGAAATATACAAAAATATAATGTGATACTCATTCTATATTGGAGATTCTAGGTACGTAATAAACTAGTAATTTAATTTCATCTATATAATAAAGAAAACAGGATATATCTTGTAATGACAACATAATGATAGGTATGTAAGTCTTTCATTAATATATCTTTATGACCTAACAATCCCAGTACTCATGTGAAAGGCACTAACAGCTGTTAGAATTATACCTATAGTATTACTTTTGGTATTACATCTATACATAGTATTATGAATAAGTACATATAGTTTTACTCGGCTTCTTTCAGAAAACAAAATTAAACTGACAAATATTTACAACTAAGATAAGAATAATTTTACTAATGCACTGTTATAATGTGGGGAATTATTTTAAAAGCTGGCAACACCGTGATATAAATATTCTTGATGATTTACATACTGATATGATTTTATATTGGTGATTTACATACTTTTGCATATAGTGATGGAGCTTTTATATGCACTTTATTCGTGGTACTCCATCAATTCTTGTTTCCAAACCATAAACCGATTCGTAAGCATCGGGACATATTTCCTTTTATCTTAAAGAGAGTTGCAAAATCTACTGGTATTGCAAATGAGGTGTATGTTGAATAATATTCACAAGATTCTATTGATGTCTTCCTTTCTCCTAACCGTTTCTGTCGCTTATCCTTCCCTTACTGTAAGTTTTCTTTATAATGTATGCGCATGATTGGCGGGTTTTCGGACTCGGCAGTGATTCTTTAAAATTATCATGTTCTTTTTTTTCTTTCATTGTAGTATGTTCGGTAAGATTTATTTTGCAATGTGTTAGCAAACTTTGCTGGTTTATGTGGCAATTTTTTTTTATCAATTTGTATTACCTATGTATTGTAATAACTGTATGTTTGCGTAAACTATAAAATAAAAATAAAATAAAGATCTTCGCTTAGGCAGGCGCGTGAAATGCAGTAAAATACAATAACCACGTATAACACATCTCGGATGAATTGTTCTGTGTAGAATCCGGCAATAATAGGTATAAAAAGAAATATCCAAGATATTTGAAAAATAATCTTAAATTTGCTTAAGGGTAAGATCTCGTATGTTGTGTATTATTTTTCTACAATTTTGCCTTAGGTACCACTTCAAATAAACATATTTACAAATAGACTATGATATTGTGTCAAATACATATATTTGTATAAAGTTAGTTATAGATATTATTCTATTCTAGTCTTCTCAAAGCTGTTCACTCGTTTGCGAGTGATTTAGGTAGTTATATTATGATGATATAAACCTACATAGGTACAATAATGTTTAACTTGTCTATTGTTGCGGTATAATATGACCCCCATATTTCATATCTGACAACTTATATCATTATCCGCATACTGAGGAATCATTCAAACGTTATTATCATTATATTCGTACACAATTTATATATACTGTAGTATGGGACTGGACAATAATAGCGATATTGTCACTATTTACTTTGTATTTCACTCACCATACTATCCTGAATATTAACCTCGATATATACCCAAGGGAAAATATTTCATGTATGCTCATTATGTTCGGAGAGAATATACACGTACCCTCTCGTATAATAATAAAACTTCAACACTTTCTTTGTAATGATAAAAATGAAAAACATTATATATCTTTTGTAGTTGACGTTTATACGAGTAACTATTTAAAACTAAGCTAAAATGGCTATAGTTGAGTCTTTCATCAGATTGACCTCTATTGGCTACCCTATCTGTGGGATATGGAATGATGGTAAACGTTAAATTTGTTAATTTTTTTAACACATGAACTCATTATAAAGGCAATTGCCATGTTATTTTGTAAACAAATAAATAAATAATTAAATCGTTCATATAAAGCAATATAAGATACAAAACGATACAAAACAATAGCTCCGAACGGGACACTATCACTAACAAAATTAGGTGAAGTTGTCTTTTCTAATGGTGATTTCGTTTGTTAAATTTACATATTATTCGACCTCATAAAATGATTAATTGTAAAACATCGATAAAAACATTTCATAATATTTTCGTTTATTACATTTTTCTTTAACAGCACAATTCTTTAGCTTATACTGTGAAAGGTGTATAAGGTTGTTTTTAGGTTTATAACAAAAACCCAGGAATATATTAAAAAAAAATAGCAATGGTTTTGTATCGCAAATAGTGTCGGATGTAAAATGATGCAAAAGTATGCATTTTTGTAGCTAGTTATAAATTAATGGAGAGGTGTATAGCGAAGGACTAATTAATAGTGTAGAGGCATGCATACAACCATGTACCGAGTATTAAATAAAGTAGTGGGTGGGAAATAGTATTAAAGGTATGAACATTACACTGGATACTTATTATGTACCTAACACATTATTACCTAAAATAAAACCTGAAACATTCGTGTCGTGCCTTTATGACTTGCATTGTTGTATGCAACATTTAAACTCATTTATTCGTTTGCTGAATACCTTCAACACACAATATTCTGCTGTAAACTAATAAAATGTTACAAAGTGTAATTCATTTTGATTGTACAAATATTTGAGCGCAACGGTGTGAGAAATATTCGAGGAATATTACGTATAAAATATGTTTATTATTTAAAACATATTATATTTTGTAAGTACCTAAGTATATGTCATTGTAAAATCAGCTACCTCTTAGGCTACTTAGTGATAGGGTTCGTCAAACATCACTGAAAAGCAATTTGACATATTCAATTCATTGATGGTGTTGCCATCCATCCTGAGCATATTTATTGTTGACGCAGAGAAGATGCTTTGATACTTTTTTTAATATCATGGAAAATGCCCTTAATCGAGCGACTCACAAAAATAACAAACACATTGCCGTGTGTGGGGATTTTAATATAAACTTTGACAATACCTCAAAAGAGTGTAGCTCTTTAGTTGATTTAATGAACTCATTGTTATTGGCCCGTTGCATTAAAGACGCAACACGAATTACGAAAAACTCGTCCTCTTGTATTGATAATATTTTTACAGATGTTGATGTCAAACAAACTCAAATATTGAACTTTGTGAGATCAGATCACTTAGGACAAATAATAAATTGTAATTTAAAAACAAAAATAAGTAACAAAAACACTAATCAAAAGTTTTTCTATAAGCGAAATTACAGTGAAGAATCTGTAAAAAAATTTCTTGAGTCTATTAACAATTTTATACCAGCTAACACCCCTCTCTCTTCGAATTGTTGTGCAAATGTCCAATTTGATGAATTATTTGAATCGTTGGTTTTAGAAACAAATCATCATTTTCCAATTAGAAAAATAAAATTAAAGGTGAATCATAAATCGTTCGATAACTGGGCTACTCCTGGTATTATAGTTTCTAGGAAACATCTATTTGAATTGTATAGCAAGAAAAGATTTGACGACTCAGAGCTACTGAAAGATAATATAAGAACCTACAGCAGGGTATTCAGAAAGGTCTGTGGTGAAGCAAAAAAAAATATCTAGCTAATAAAATTAAAAATGCAAAAAATCCCATTAAAACCACATGGGAGATAATTAAGCATGAAACTGGCCGAGATAGAAAAATTGATGACGATGAACTAAACTTAATTGACGAATCTCAGAAATTAAAAACTTCCAATCAGTTCAATGATTTCTTTGTAAATATAGCATCTTCCATTACCCAAAATATATCGACAGAAAACGCGATGAAATATTTAGTTCGAACTCGTAAACCCGAGACTGTTTTTAAATTTAGAAACGTCACAGAAAGGGAAATAATAAAATTGTGTAAAAAGATTAAATCAAAGAATTCAGATGATCTATGGCACATGTCTACATATTTTCTAAAATTAATTATTGACGGACTTGCTTCGAGAATTACTAAAATTATTAATGAATGTCTTGAACAAGGCGTATTTCCAGAAAAATTAAAAAAGTCAAGAGTTATTCCAGTTTATAAGAAGGGTGACAAAACTGACCCAAGTAACCATAGACCGATCTCAATACTGCCTGTTTTAAGTAAAATATTTGAGAGGGTTGTCTCTGAGCAGCTCACCCACTACCTTGTCGAAAATAATATAATACACCCCCAACAATTTGGCTTCCAGAAGGGCAAAAGCACATCCGATGGTATAGCTTATCTTGTTCAAACGGTCCTCGACTCACTGGACAAAAGGTCGGATGCTTATGGAATATTCTGTGATCTTTCCAAAGCCTTCGACTGCGTCAACCATGATATTCTTGTCAATAAGCTTAATTATTATGGAATTGACAGTAATGAAATTAACTTTTTTAAATCTTACCTCGAGAATCGTGAGCAGGTGACTGAAATGGATGGTGTGCGGTCCAACGGAGCCCAAGTAAATCGTGGTGTTCCACAAGGCTCTATACTGGGGCCAATACTGTTTCTTGTTTATGTGAATGACCTACCAGAATGTGTCTCCAAGGACCAAACTATGATAATGTTTGCCGATGATACATCTATAATAATTAAGGAAAATAACAACAAGAATACAGCACTTGCCAATACACTCAAGGCATTAGATGACGTGGGTGAGTGGTTTAGAGATAACGGACTCGCACTTAATGTGACGAAAACGGGTGCAATTCATTTTTCCTTGAAAAGAAACGTAGATAATAATCCAGTCATGTCCGGTCTCTCCCAGCGCAAGCTGGAAGTAGTAAATTATATAAAATTCCTCGGCGTAATGATTGACTCAAGGCTACAGTGGACACCGCACATTGAAACAATATCTGGGAAGCTTTGTTCAGCAGTTTATGCTATAAAAAAAATTAAGGATACTTGTGGCGAGGTGGCAGCTAAATCAGTATATTTTGCCTACTTCCAGAGCATTATGTCGTACGGAGTGTTATTCTGGGGCAGGGGGGCTGATTGGAGCAGAATTTTCAAACTTCAAAAGCGTGCAATTAGGGGATTAAAAGGGTTGGGGCCAAGAGAGTCGTGCAAGGAACACTTTAAGGAACTTGGCATACTTACGCTCCCTGGCATTTACATCTACGAATGCTTGCTATACGCACGTAAAAATATGCCCAACACCCCTCTCAACTTGGAGTACCATGGTTATGACACTCGCTCAAAAAGAAGTATCCGACCTATAGAGCACAGGTTGGCAAAATTGTCCAAAAGCTTTGTCTGTCTCAGTGTGCGCCTGTTCAACAAGCTGCCACAAGAAATAAAGTCCGTGAAGGATGAAAAAAAATTTCAAGGAGTAGTGAAGTTGTACCTCGTTGAAAAAGCTTTTTACTGTGTCGACGAAATGCTGAATTGAACCATATACATTCATTTCAGCATGGAAATAATTTCCCGATGTTTTTTTTTTTTTTATTTGATCAATGATGATTGATGATGGAATCTGTATTGAATACTGTTTGACGAAATGCTAACAGAGCCCTTTACACTCTGCTTAGCAATGATATTATGTTTTTGATCTATGATTCTGTATTTTTTTTTTTTGTATATATATCTAATTTATTGTATGATCCTGTCTTCTGTAAATTGACGAGTCCAAGTACCAAAAAATTTTGGTCTAAGGACGATAAACAACAATAAACAATAAACAATAAAGATGACTTGAATGTTAATTACATGAAGTTAGTTTACTGGCAACCTCATCGATTATTTGCTTTGGGTGATTATCCAAAAAAAGAACGTCATGTCACTTCAATATCAAACAGCTATACAATCAATGATCATTACATTACGACTATAGTGTAAACATATAGCAAGAGTAAAACTAAGTGGTGAGAAAAATAAATAACACGGACCCAATCATACTGTGGATCTAATAATTACTGTGAGTTCAAAAAAAAAATGTAAATTGTTCATTTTAAAATAACCTGGACTATACAAACTATAAAACAAAATTAAACGAAAGTTTCACAAGGTGCAGGAACCTGAGAAGTGTATCTTTCTTGTTAAAAGTTATTGGAGTTGTCAGTGTTGGTAGTGGCTGTGTTTTGAATAGGTTATACCTATGTATTATTACTATAGCGTTTCAGAAATCTTTGAGGTAGTTCGTCTTAATATTATTTACATAGTCTTAATAATGCCCAGCGGCTAAGACTAAGAGTTGAAGTGCCTTTACAAGAGTGCAGGATGCAAAATATACTGTACTGGGTACATATACTCGTACCATCTACAAAGTATGCATATTCTTATGTGTATTTCATATTTTTGCAGAGGATGATAAAACTATGTACCCAACTCAGTACATAACACTCTTATGAAAGAACTTACTTCTTCTCTTGTAGTTTTTCTGTTCACACAACAAGTACACTATGTCAAAAAATGCATGTTTTTTCAGCATGATTTTATTAATTTGGAAATTACTAACACGAAATCATGCTAATAAATAAATGTGGGCTATTGTTTTTGGTTATTTCTTTAACTTTTTTTATAATCATTGAGCTGAGCATTGTTTTGCCTAAGCAAAAATTAAATAAACTGGTTCTACCTACTGTGTTACAAATCACAGCGAATTTTATGTTTTGAAAGAGAAAAAGATCAAAAAGGAATAATACGAACTGCAATACTACGTTCAATTTAAGCAAAACTCGACAACTCGACATACCTAGTTAAGTTTCCTTTCTGTCTACGGAGTTATAATACTCGTATGCATATTGCACACATTGTAGATAAACACGTACTCTGTTAACCGACGTAACATCGCTTGAGGGTAAATTTTGTAGCAGTGTGCTGAAAGAGAGAATTCATTAAAACGAAATGTACCTGCATACTATGCCTGCTCCGTATATTAAACAAATTATTTTAGTCAAAACAAACAAAACACAGGAAGATGTGACAAAATTTAGGATTCTGATTCAATTATTTATACCAATGTATTAATTTCAATGTATTTATACCAGTATAAAAAATTGTTGACAAGTATTTATGTTCTTTGAAACTTGTAATAAATGTTACATAATTACATGAAGATATTTTAAATATTATCTAAATGTAAAGCATACAATAGTCAGTCAGTTAGTTAATCACCTAAAATGTTTTATTATAAACTAATGGCACAAAGTAAATTTATTCGTGTAACTTTTTATACCGAGTCATTATTTAAATATGAAAATATAGTATTTTAGCATTAGATGGCGTGTTTCCATACTTTTAGTTAGAATGTCTGGTATCCATCAACTGTCACAATAGTTGATCCAGTGAATTTATTATAGACACATTACGAAATGTTAGTTCCCTTATCTTTGATTTATAATGACAATGAATTTTAAAGAAAGACATCAAAGAAAATAATAATACTTAACGTGGCCCTTGTCCTGTGCGGTTAATTCCTTCATAAGAACAATTTGAATCATAATTCCTACACATTAAATGAATAGCCATTATAATATTACGTTTACTTGTTTTTATCCCTCTTACAATATACTGTACTTGTTTATTTATAGCCGCAATTATAAAGTATTTTGGTGCGTTACACTGATATCACTTGTTATATTTTGACGAGATAAAGTTATTACTTTTTTTTAAAAACGCTTTCCCTTGTACGAGAAATTATCTGGTGGTTTTAAGCTGTATAGCAATGAAGGTTGATGATTATGAAAAAACATAAATGTAGATACATTTCATAGATTCATTTGATAGCGTAACAGTTTAATAGGAATTTAATATTATATTTCGAATGCAGTATTTATTTATTTATCTATAAATAATTTCATGTCGTATCCCAAACAGGATAGGTAGAGAAGATGGAAAGTTATATAAATCTATACTGAAATACTTTCTTTACTTTTCTATATTATACAATTTCTCATACACGCACGTCGATTATTGTTACTCGATACGCGCCCGTCCTCGAGAATTTTTTTAGCGCTTTCTCACAATCCCTCATTCAAATAGATCAAAACCTCTTCGTTTTGCTTTATTGTCCATTCCCTCTAGATGTCCAAACCATCGAAATTAATTTACATGCATTCTTTCCTCGATATGCCTCTTCCATCCGATCATTCTTATTAGGTTTATCCTGTATTAATTTTAAATTAATTTTTTGTTCTACGTTTTGATATTTTGTTCATCATATAAAATATCTGGAAAATTAAATGGATAATTGTCGGAAGATCCTTTCTAACTACCCTGTAGGAGAAGCGCTATGATAGGCTGATGATGTACATAAATGACATATGATAATAATTATGTCGGTATTAGGTTTTTGTATGACCATGTGTAGAATAAAATCATATGGATCTTACACATCGAATAATGCGGATGGCAATTATACATCACCTTAAAAATCATAATTATTCTGAAAATTAGAGATATTTGGGGGCTTCGTACTTGGACCTTGGACTTTGAATCGATAACTTTAATAATAATAGTTAGAATTTCTCTTCCAACCTAAGCCACCTACAGAGCAATTTAATGCATGAAATGATCAGATTCTTAAATTTCTGTTTTACCGCCTACAAAATATAATAATAATAATAACTCAGGTACAAAAACAGAATTTCAAGCTGGTATTATCGTATATGTAACTTCTTAGTATTGATGGTACCTATGTAAGTATTTTCATACAGTTTAATATTATTTGTAATTGTAAAACGATATTATAAGTTTTCATTCAAAATATCTAGAGACTAGTAAATAATCATCGATGATTGATGATGCAGCTAGATGTTTATGGTAAGTATGTATTTCCAATTAAACTAATCGAAGATTGTTTAAAAGAACAAACGTAATAGAAAATGTATGTTTGTAGATATGTCTATTTGTCTATGTACCTACATAACTCATGATAGAACAACTCAATTAAGATATTAACTTGTAGAAGGTAAACACTAGACACACACTGCATGAGTGATGTTGGTGATGTGTGTTGTGTACACAATATGTTCCGACATACCCGTACGTACGTACGGTAAAATACATACGTAAAAGTGTTATATTATGGTAGGATGTGGTGTAGTGTGGTGCGGTAGTAAAGCGGCGCGGCATACGGTTAGATAGCCTACAGACAAGTACGAGAGTGATGAATGCTTCGGAATGATAATAAATAAATGTAGGTATCCTACATCCGCTCAAAGGAAGCGCTTTGGTGTCGTAGATTAATTACACCAATTCACAAATATACATAAAAAGTAAACAATATAAAAATAACATCACCTACAATTAACAATCCCATCCAAATCTCCTTTCTTCATCTGACACTGATAAATCACGGATCTCTTTTTTTTTGTGTTGCAAACATTGTTCAATGAGATCCATTATCCAAAAGATTGTATTTTTCGAACAAAGCCTGTTTATGTCGAAGGGACTATAAGAAAAAATAAAATATAATGCTAAAGTTTTTTTCATTCTTAAAATCGTGAATAATTAAAAGTTTCATCATTGTAAATGCGCAAAAGTGTTTTTCTCTGCTTTCTTCTCCATACATTTTTGTTTTGTTCTTTGTTGTATAAAAAACAAGGATGGCGTGCGGTTATTTCGTTGTCGTACTTTCCACAAAGTTTTCAAATACAGCAAAATACTTTTAGATTTAATAAGATTGTTCCAAGCACAATTAAATGCCCCTCACTTATATAAACCATAGATGTTGTCTATTTTTAATAATATTTTACGCAAAACAGTTCAAAATTATCCTTTTTTATATATAAGGTTTTAACACTCTATAATAGAATATCAAGATGTGAAAGGGAAGAAAAGAAATATGTGATTGATTACCTGTGTTATGCTCCAATATCTGTCTAGGGAAATGAGGCACAAGTTCATGATACTAGCTGTAGAGAGTAACACATCCATTGCGGAATATATTTCACACCACCAGTAACCAAATATCCAATATCCCATTAGTTCGTTAGCTAACGAGAACGGCATTATCAGTAGTCCAAGAAAAAAGTCTGATACAGCCAGTGAGGCTATAAACCAGTTCTGAATGTTTTTTAATGCCTTCTCAGTCGCTATTGCTATTATCACTAACATGTTCCCGACCACTACCATGATCATAAGTATTGTCACAATAAACGATGCGATTATTATATGAAATAATGAATAACCACTCGGGTACCACGTGTTAAATACAACAAGCGTTTGATTGTAACTGTCGTTAGTTAGTGCACCTGACAAGGTGAGGTTTAAATCTTGTCTGGTCCCATTTCCGGAACCCTGTAAGGCCATATATTCATCCTGCGTTAGATACGATGAAGGAAATGAACTGTAATTTGTGAGTATTGAATATGTTCCGTTAGGCATTTTTGATGAATGATTATCTTTTCTATCACCCTTTTCTTTAGCAGATGTACTCGACAATCCAATCATTCGAAATTTCCACAATTGTGTTGTACTGCTTTCTTCTCAAGCTTCACTTTCACTTTACGTATGAAAACGAGCGGAGAATATCGACATCTGTCCACTTCACTATTCAGTTGAAGTAGGTACACGATTGTATTTTATATCTTGATGAGGAAATATCAAGGAATAATTGTTGATTATGGTCTTCTCAGTAAATATTTAATGTTATGTACATAATGATGACTGTTGTTCTATGTAATACATTTGGTCCCTTTATGTTATTTGGAAATGGTTTTGAAAAATACTGATAAAAGTGAACTTTACAAAGTTGTCAAACACCCGTTAAGTTATGATTTTCAATATAATATTTAAAATTTATCTAAGTACCTTAACTCTATCTCCATTTCATATATATTGTAAATTACTTGGTATTTTTAACGTTTATCACAAATTGTATCTTAAAATATCGATAAGATTAAAATGGATTAAAAATCAAACGAACACGACACAATAAAAGGTATATCAATCTGCTTAAAAAAATATTCCCTCTACGGTTTAAAATGTATCGTACTTCGTACTTTTATTTGACTAGTATTATATAATACAATGAATATAGGTATGAAATATGCAATAAATATTATCGTTATTTCTTACACAACTAATCATAACAATACGAATATTACGATGTATGTTTGTATGTAGTCTATTCTACTTAAGATTAACCCGTATATCCGAACAACGCAATTCTTCCGAATGCGACGAACTTTGAAAAGAAATATAATGGAAATCAAAATCTTATATGAATTAGAAAACTTTACAGTATTTCTTATTATAAAATTATGGAATATTCTTACAGAACGATATTTCAATTTTGTATATTGTTATTGGTACCGTAATAACATAAAACCAATATTCTAAGTCACGTACAAGTGATAATATAAGTATTTCTCAGTATTTAATATTTACACAAAGGTTTCATTACATCATCGACATTATGTAAGCGTAATTATTTGGTTCCTTTCTTAATATTCACTTAATCTAATAATCATTCAGCCATCACTTTGAACACACCTGCATTCTATTATTAACTGTATTAAAGAAAACAATTATTCTTCCTTCTATTTGACGCACTCCGCTCTCTTATCAAAATATTAAATACATTACATTAATTTGTTTCAAGGACATCTGGTGTCCCGCCCCTTAAAATAATCTAATTTTTTGTATAAGTTTGTTCCATAAATCAAAATTTAAGTCAAATTTACACCTCAGAATTTGAGTCATTTATTTAAATAAAGATATTATTCTATGATTTCTAAAAATAAATATATATTTTTTATATTGATTTTATGATAAAATAGCTTCGTGATTGTACTAACAGAGTCGACATTTATTTAAAACAAAATGAATAAATAGAGCAAATGTGCGGAAAAATAATTTCTTTTATTTACGGTTTTTATTATTTCACCTTTTTAAGATATACATGAAAATAATGAATGGAACAACACAATTGATACAACTGTAAGCAAAGTAATTAAATAAAAATTCTCACAGTTGGTTTATTGCTCAATTTCGATAATTTATTTGTTATTGGCTACATTATTTTTATAAACACACTTATCTCGAGTGTTTGGCTTTGGTCGTTAAAGGAACGAATTAGTGATAAGAAGCTATTTATAGTTTTCGTGTAAAAATATAAAGTGGAGAGTTACTTGATAATACTCGATTGTTTTAAAGAAAGAAACATAACAATCAACCCATAATTAAAAGTAAAGCTAAGATGAATGAAAGACCTGTCGTATAGTTTATAAATATTTCATATTCGAATACTCAGAGTGTCTCTGTTCAGAATAGTGTCATTTCAGAAGAATCACTTGAATGCAATCACTGAGCTGGAATGGCAATCACTTTCAGTTATTGATTTGACAAATTACGTGAGAAATGTGAGAATTACATTAGCACTTTGCCACAAATGTGGCCCATAAACACAGATAAATGTAATTGTTTCTTCTCCACTTCCTCAATGGACTATTTGATAATCAATCATCTCACGCAGGCAGAATGTGAAGCTGCTTGCTAAATCCTTTGCAGGTGTTTTTCACTCTCTATCAAGTAATATTTGTATTTTCTTTCAAACTCTTACTTTCTCCGTAATAATTTTCCTTTTTGCTCCGTCTTAATACGCTTTCCTATTTGGCCTTACATTTAAAATGTTAAACCCTTGTCAGGTAAGAATATGTAGTAGATAGCTGCCGCCCAAATCGTTTTTATAAAGTTTTTACCATCTGAAGCATCATCCTAAATCGTTTTTACATATTCTTTTGTATTCCAATGTTCACTAATACTTTGCATATTTCCTCACTTAAATATATTCATAAAACGTATCTCTTATCATACTGTATAGTTCGCTTGCTTTTACTTGCTAGAATATATCCACACTTAATCATTTTAATTTTATTCGTATTTACACTTTTTATATGAATTTATAATCTTTTTGTTATATTATAGAGAAAAACATCGAACCCAAGGATAAACTATTTTTGGTTGAAACAAACTTGAGAACAATGGGTTCGTACGTTCAGTGAGTCCATAAAAACATAGAACGTGATATTGTTGCGGTGATTTCCATGACTACGGTTTGGCTGGACGAGAATCTGTAACAAAAAGAAAACACATATTAGTGAAATATTCAACATAATTCATTATATTTAGTTATGAATATTATGATTAATGTTCTCATAAGTTCCATTGCAACCCATAATATTTTTTACATTTATTTATTCACGTCAGCGACCTTTAATTTACAAAGCCGAAAATAAAAATTATATTCAGACCTATAGATGACAATAGGCCCGTTGCACTTTTTTATTTTATCAAACCATTAATAACCCGATTATAATCACGGTGAATATACTCAATTCTGCCAGCATCTTTGTGGTAAAATACCACAAATTCAAATTCAAAATATTTTTATTAAAATAAAATTTACAATTCAATAACATTACATACACACCTTATTACTAAAAAAAACACATTTATTACATATTTAACCCTCAAAATTGAGCAGTGCTCGTGCTTTGAGGGTTTAAACATATTTTATATAATTTAGATAAAACAATAGCGCTCACCAAACAACAACAAAAACAAACACATATCCACAATACAACCAGCAACCAAATACAGTTTCTTAACAAAACTCAACAACAGAGCAGTTGAACAGCTATTTAAAAATATCTTTCAGATTCAATTTAAAACTCTGAATTTTTTTGTAGAATCATATTTAGATTTTTGTCCAGCTTATTGTACCACATAAAACCCAAATGAGTATAGTGGTGTTGTCCAGCAGATGTTTTTCTGGGAGGTACCTTAATTAGGCCTCCCAGTCTTGGACACGCACTAATATCATCCGGCGAGTGGAGTTTTTCAAAATCAACTCTTTGCGGCATTTTTGCAACGCTTCCATAGATTACTTTCGCAAGAAAGAGCATTGTGAAGCCACAGAACCTGTGATCAGTCACGCCGCATTTTGATTACTAAAATTTTCGCGTTTATATATACCTAACTTTTTACAATTGTGAACAGGGCTACAAAATATAGACCCTTTAAGTGAATCCTAAACCTGTCAAATAAGTACCTATGAAATGTGGAAATGTACTGTTAAAATATATTGAGCCTATATAAAGGTTTTTTTGATGATATAAGGAAAATCGTTTAGATTTTATTTTCAATTTAAAAATATTTGAAATGAAAAATAGTATGAAATAAGTGAATACTAAGAAATCGAAGTTTATAATTGAATGAGTACGTATTTTTTTCTCTCTTTCTTTAGATGGAAACAAAGCAAACTTTGTTCTTTTATGAAATTTAATTAATTTAAAAGTTTAATTAAGAATGTACTCATTCCAATAGCAACATTTTTAAAATGAACATTTTCAGCATAATGTCAATATTTCCAAAGAAATAAGTATTTCTAGGTTGACAGGGAAATTATTAAAAATGTGATAAAGATATTAAAATCAACGTCGTCAAAAAAATGGACATAGAAAATTACAGCAATAATTGCACTTGGAAATGATTAAATGATAGTACATATGTCTATACATTTTATAACTAAATATTTTTTACAAATAGGTATGACCGCGGTATGTGTCAGATGTATGGCACTCAACTTTTTTCGGTAACCCGAGTAATATGTTTTAATTTTATGACCTACAGGACCTACACAATCTAATGTGATATTTATTACATAGCGCTTTCCTAAAGTCAATACTTGAGTCATAAAAAAAACTCAGTGAATTTATGATGTCCAAAATGGTATATGGCTTTTACATAGAAAATTGTGTGTATAACGTATGAAGCGTATTTTGATATAATGTAAAAAGACATTTTATTGCCCGCCCGGAGCGCCGGAACCGTTAATGTCAACCTTGTATCTACGAGTATAATATGCATGAATTGGGGCCTTACGCAAAGCGATGAGCAACTTCTATAATATTATTATTATTATGACCAAAATAAAGCTGGGAAAATTTTCCTTTCGTAAAAAAACTGTGAAAGCTTAGTGGGTTCTTTGGAATGTCATTTGAATGTTTTGTTAGACTTTAAAAACCCGTATCAAAATATATAATTTTATATATCACAACATTTAAATAATAATAAGAGATGTTAAGAAATACTACAACACAAAGCAGTCACTGAAATATTTAAGAGTAGGTAGGTACTTGTTGGTGGGATACTTGAGTGGTAATGATACTTGAAAGATAAAATAACACAACAGGTAGGTTTATGTTTACATAATATTATCTGTATGTAATAAAACGACATAATTATTTCATTTAGTAATTTTATGCCTATAATTATTATTCATTCATTATTGGACAGCATTTAAGTGTCGTTTACATGCAAATGCACCTTAAGGATACTATACAATTCATCAATAGTTTGTTAAAAACAATTACAATCGAATCTCGGTAATCCGACAAACGTTTTGCAGGGCATTGTCGGACTATCAAATTCGTCGGATTATATAGAGTACTGCCTAAGACCCTCTATAGCCCTTTGTAATTTTTTACAAAGAAGTACCTTGTAATCCGACAAATTACATATCCAATGATAAGATTTTATGTGTCATATATATACTCTGAAGTACAAATCATACTTACGATTTGTATTTTAGAGTTTGTATAACATATACAATCATGTAAATTAGCATGTCGGATTACAGGGGGTGCCGGATTAGAGAGGGGCTGGATTACCAAGGGTCAAATGTAATGTGCAGTTAAGAATTTTTCTCGCACTTTATTAAAGTGACCCGATTTTCAATATTTGATATGTTTGGCAATATCTGTAGAAAAAAATATTTAAATTGTTTTATTTGTATAAATTCTCGTTTTGATAAAATACCATATGTATTCGGTATACGTAATATGAAGGTGTTTCTAAATAAACTACTTTATTAAATGCGAACACAATAATATGCAAATACTAGATGTACTAATTGCTAAACGAAACAATTAAGCTTGTACGCAATTGTCATGTCAACAAAACTCACCCCTAACATAAATAATTACAATGTTTTACAGGGCATTCGTCCATGATTAATGCAACTCCCACTGACTCCCAACTAGCATTGGTGGTTTTCGGATTCATCAGTTAGACAAACCCAACTGTGAAGCCAAAAAGATATTTACGTTGTAATTTTGCACTAAATATTAACATTGAACCATTACATTACATTGGATTTAGTTGATTAATTCTCATAATACTTACTATGTTAGTAGCACTAAATGTAAACCTCACTAAATAGATACCTATACCCTATCATTGTGAAACATTGCAAATAATCATGTTTGTACTCTACTACTATACCCATACCATCACAGTATATCACATAAGTGGGGTAGCCAGCAGACCAGCTGCATGTAATTAACTTGCAATTTGTCCTCTCTATGCCAATTTAAAATAAATGATAACTTACATATTATAATTACGGCACACGCCCTAATCTCTATTTAGGTATAAACAAACAAAAAAAGTCTAGGGTGTATTATGTATCAAGACCCTGGAGTTATGAGTCTTGGCCCCATGCAAAAAGGTATGCGGTTCGCTCCTAAGTGCGGACAAGCGGTCAAACTCCAATTTAACAACACAAACTTTAAGCTTTCTGTGAAAGCTGTATAAAGCCGTATATAGGTTAATTACAAAAACCCAGATACATATTTAATAAATTTAATTAAAGTTTCTATCAATCATCTCATCTCAATGATCTTATTCATTAATATATTTTTTCACTACTGGTTTTGATATGCTATTCGAAATTCCCAACAAAAATATTAATAGATATATGTAACTTTATTCAAGAGTTTTATTGAAACACGATAACAAAAATATTTATTAACAACATATAGACAATCCCATCTTCCAATCAAGAGTGTTTACAACACGCGCGATCCAAAACTTTTGCAATATATTTTGTGGATAGACTTCTTATAACATATAAATAAAGCAAACCCTTATAATACGTGTTCAAGTCTAAAATATGTATTGTAAGAGATATTGTATTATATTCCACCGAGCTGTTCATTATATGATCGAGCACATTATGCGAAAATAAATTTCACGAATACGCTACAATAATAAAAAAAACTGCGTGCAAAACATATTAAAATATATATCAATATATTTTATAACCTATACCTGATCGTGTCAATCATAATGCTAAGAAATTTAGATCGACTCAAGGGTGATTCTGTAGCTTTTATAAAGGAGACGGAAGGAAAGTTGTATGCCTGTAGCATTATTATTGCTATTGAGTGTCACTTTATATCACAACTACCATCCTAATAAAATATTGCCAAATATGTCAAGTAGTGATGTGTATACTGACACTCAAAGTGTTACTGAAAATATTCCATTCTATGAGGGAGTAAAATTAATATTTTTGTGTACGAAATTATTAAATATTGAATAATTACGACGTGTAAAAATTATTTTATTTAAGATATGACACACCTTGATTCAGTGTTATTTCATATAATTTCATTCATAATTTGAAATCGCAAAACTATTCCGCATGAAAAACTAGATTAGAACCAATATTTTTTTAATATTAAAGATTTACTGTTTGTATCCAAAATTAAAAATAATTGTTTTAACAATCCTTGTCTGCTTCAACTTAAAAACTTTCGTTTAACTGTGTGCACTACGCAAAAAATCACAAACCTTTCTATTATAAGAACTTCTTACTAGTTACATTAGCACACACTGTGTTCCTAATTGAACCCTTCAGGTATTGAATAATTAATTTATTAACATTGCCTTATTTAATACTAGTCTTGTGGTTTTTCAATAAAATCTCTTAACTAAATTCTCTTCATTAAACCCCTAATTATGTGTATTTTTTTTTACTTTTAAGTTAAACCCTGATGATACAGTTGATGAAAGCATTAGACATGTTTGAGGTATACATTTTATACACTTTTGTTTAACTAAAAACGGTGTTATTTAATATTTAAAAACATATTAATAAAATGATCTTTATTGTACACATCCACGTGATACAAATAGCGGGTTAATTGCCTGAAGGTAATTTCTAACAACCAACCAGTTATAACCATGTATACCAACTATATTATATATGTAATTTTTTTTAGGCTATTGAAGCCGTTTATTGTGTAAATAAATAATAACTATTTTCTCTTCACTCGAAAGTTGATTCATTCAGTTTATGTTTTTCTAACTTCTTTGATTATCCTTGGAAAAGTTGTAAAATACACCGATGACCTAAATTTAACCTTAATATTCACATAATTGGTATTAAGAAGATGCTTGACACACATACAATGTTTATATTTATTTTCTTTATACTTCATACACTAAAACTTTCAGTTTGGTACTGTTTACACAAATTGGAAACTATACTGTATATGAGTAATTTATTTGAAGGAAACTTTACAAGTAGGTAGGTACTTAACACAAAAAGAATGACGCCTAGTTGGTAACATCCTTGGAAAATAAATCACAACTTTCTTTGCCGAGATTTTTAACTTCTTAATATTTCTCTTTTTTCACCCTAATTCTTCTCTTATTTCACAGGGTAACAAAAAGTACACATGGGATATTTCGACTATTACACTTTTTTTTCAAAAAAATTTGACCTCATATAGGTACCTATCTAAATTCACATTTTGTATGTTCCCATTCTTTTTGTTTGCCTATTTATCGAGATTTTCTTAATTTTATGTCTTAAACAATATTATAAATTGCCAAATATTTTATTATTAAAATAATATTTACTGTCTCGGATTGGCTTGAACAAATCGCATAGGTATGTGATAAGTCCACCTATTGGCATTTGTTAATATCATCTTTGCTTGTATACTGTGTTAATGCTTGCTAATGTTCATTTGTTTGCCTATTATTCGTGTGAAAAAATTCGTTTAAAATATATTTTATCATAATCAAGTTCCAAACAATGTTATTTTAGAACATAGACTTTACTGTATCCTATAAAATATACAACATTTGACAATATCGTTCACGTGTCCACACTTTTTGTCTTTATTTTACTCTGAAGATAAAACTATGGTCAACGTTGTATATTATTTATTTATTTAATTTTTTTTAACTTATTTTAGAGGCATTAACTATGTTACAATTTCTAGACATTTTTGAAATATTTCTAATTTGAATTTCTTTGTTTATTTGTTACGTAAATTTAAAACACGCTATCGCGATTTCAATGTACTTACACCATTGACGAGCTTTTCAAGACATGAATGTCAATGGTGTAAGTACACTGAAATCGCAATGGCGCATTTTAAATTCATGTAACAAATAAACATGGAAATTCAAGTAAGAATTTGTTATTCTTCATTGGCTACAATATTTCAAAATAAAATAATATCATAAAAATATCAGGTATACAATTAAAAACTTTTTTACTACTAAAATTTTATTTTGTTTTTGTAAATGTTTTTATTCTTAATAATATTATGATAAAGCCAATCTTTACCCTAACGAAAACTATCTATCGAATTTTCTATCAGGAGATCCCTGTTTCGAATCCCGCTATCGTTCTAATCCGCCTTTTCTTCACAATAAATCAATATTATTTTTGTAGTAGGTACTTAACCATATAATATATCACTGTGTTAAGCCGCCTGATAATTGTATTAACATAATTAATTCAATATGAAAAAATCTGTAGTAGAAATCAAAAGGCATACTTTGAAGGAGACATTATTTAAAAAAAATACCTTTTAAGAAAAACTCAAACCCGAAATGAAGCTAGTCAAAAATAATCCTATTTACGAATTATTTTTTGCTAGTATTGTGTGTATTTTGAAAAAGTTGATTCAAGGCTTAAAATAAAAATAAAAATTATTAAGAGAAGAACATACAGCAAGCATATTATTTTTTATATTCACAGTGGATATATTCATCAGACCAATTACAAGGAAACTATTTCTCTATACGCAAACTTATATTCATTAATCGTATCCTGGACAGTAAAAATTAATGTATGCACGACTTGTACCTATATTTATTTTGGTTAATTCGATGGTTACCTTGCTAACTACGAATGGGAAATGCTCTGATGCTAAGAACCGAATTGAAATGTCTGTACCGATGAAATGTATGCACCGATCTTATCGAACATTTTAATAAGTCCATTGCATACGCTTCTGTATGAATTCATTTCTTATTCACAATGGTACGAATGTGTATTTTACTATGTAGGATACTGACAAGTTGACTAAACTAGACAATGTCTTTGTGGAAGCAATATACTTGCCCGATAATAAGAATATTCAATGTTTTCATGTGTCGGAAATGATTGTGAAAGTAATTAAGAATACCAAATGGTATCTTTGGCATTCCAATGCTAACGAATTAGCTTTAGGCTGGCTTACGTGATCAATTTCACTGTCCGTGCGCAACATTTACCACTTCTAACATTCTCAATGTCACAATATAAGGTGTTTCACCAAATATAGATTTTTCACAATGTCACAATATAAGGTGTTTCACCAAATACAGATTTTTCACAATGTCACAATATAAGGTGTTTCACCAAATATAGATTTTTCACAATGTCACAATATAAGGTGTTTCACCAAATATAGATTTTTCACAATGTCACAATACAAGGTGTTTCACCAAATATAGATTTTTCACAATCTCACAATATAAGGTGTTTCACCAAATATAGATTTTTCACAATGTCGCAATATAAGGTGTTTCACCAAATATTTTTCACAATGTCACATTGTGTAAACATGGTTCTCCACTCGAGGTGTCTAATTGGTTTTGTCATCTGCACGTTGTGCCCAAAGACGATAACATTATAAAAAATATTAATAAATCTTCTAAACATGTAGGTACTTGTACTATCCCTTGGATAAATAGGTCTACCACTTTTATCTGTTTGTTTTCCTGTGTTGTGTAGAAGGAAGATGTTCGTATAATCTCACTTTTATACGACAATCAACATCTACAATTCAGCGATGTGGCATGCCAACCATCCAAAATATTTTTAGCACGAAGAGAATAGCAAATATTTTTATAACATGCACTTGGTCCACTGGCTGACCCACTTTAAAGAGATAACGTTATAGTGTGAATGAAATTTATTACATAGAATGTGAAAGCATATGACTGTAATCTTTACTTTTACATGTTCTTATTCCGTTGAAAATGCTTTTAATAAATTGTGATGGCTTCAACTCTTTGAACGGATCCAAGTTTAATTTAATTTATTCGATTTTAAAATTTCGATGTTATTGACCGAAGGTACTTGTTGGAAGTCCAATTCAAGATAATTGAAAAAAAACACAGTATGTAGTTAACTTCCAAATGACTTTTTTTCTAGTATTCGGAGACTCTCGACTCCATCATCAGGCGATTATTTTACTTTTTTTTTCGTTTTTTACTTTACATCGGTAACAAATTAGCAATATAAATAATATAAAAATGAATAACTATAAACTCCAATGCTATATTGTGTTATATAACTATTTTTACTGGGTAGACTGTAAGTTAATTTCACCAAATGAGTTAGAATTGTGAATTTTGATTGGGTGAAATCAATTCATGTGGTGGGAAATACTATTTGACCCAGAATAAAAGTGAAATCCACAAAATAAGAACTTATGTGTGACGGGTGAATTAATAAAATAATGTTGTGAACCTTGACTATCATTCACTGAGGATTTAAAGGCGATACAATGTTAGATTATAACCATATATGGATACTCAATTTTGTTTCAAAAACGAATCCTTATTAAAGGTTTATTATGAAAAAACGGCATCTACCTCATGTGGGGTAGGCAATATCCTTATTGTATCATAATTAATGCATGGGTCATCCCCATTTTGCTATAAAAAATAATACATTCAGGATTGGTGGCATATTCTCTTGCTGGATTAAATGTATTTTAAATACCTACTTATTTTATTATAGAATAATATTTAAAATTGTTATTTTGTGTGTGATTTGGCTATTTTTTAAATGACGAAATATTTCATTTAACATATTCTATTAACTTGTTTCAGGTTTGAGAAATTTCCACCCTTTCAGATTAGTTTTTGAGCAGTTTCCACCACGTGAGATTATTCTAGCCAATCGTAGCCCACAATTCGAACTTAGTTGTTGGATTTTGCTTATATGCGTCCCGATTTATGGTTTAATTAATTATTTTAGTTTTGCCTGTAGATAAGTAGATATTACAGGAAAAAATCTTAGTGAAATCGATTTCAGTGTTAGTAAATATAAAAAAATATATTTTTTTACTCTGTTCAAATACAACTGTCTCAAGGATAATAAATTATTTTTATGCTTTATACTTAATGCTGATAAATTACATATTCCTTATTATTCCAAGACAACAAGTTCATAATACAAAAGTATCTTACGTATAATTCATCTAGACATTTCATGTCATTTAATGATTTGGGGGTAACGTTTTGGTAGTTTCTAAATATTAGTATGAATGTTTGGGTCTAAAACTATACCAATATTATGAAAATGATAGAGTCCCTGTCAAAACCTTTGTCGCTCGTGGAATAAAATGTTTTTGGTATGAGAAAAATTTTGGAATCCTAACATTTATCATAATGTACATATTTTACTCTACAGAAATTACTCTACAGGAATTCCTAAATAAAAATAAAAAATACTCTACAGAAAAAACCATTGTATGACTTATATTATTATTTCAATTATGTTGGAAATTAAATAATGCTGTTACATTGCTATTTATAACCCTTATGGATTTAAGGAAACTTGTTTATTCTTACTTTGGTTTGTATCAATTTTGAAACTTAAAAATATGTTTATAAATATTGATATATTATGCTGAGCCTTGCAAGAAAAAAATTTCAGGTTTACAGGATTCTAATTTCTGGGTTTGATTACATTTTCATTAAATTACATTTAGTGAATTGAATGTATGTTATTGTTATCATAGCATTGGTGCATTTGGAACAGATTCGTTTAATCTTAACATATCTATGATAATCATTATATTATTCCGTCTCACAAATACTGTGTACTATACTGGTACAATTTACAGTTCCATTAAACTGTAATACTTTCAATTCATCATATTACCAAAAATGATTTGATAGTCAACTTTATTACAAAGATAAACTGTATTGTACCTTCTTTCTTTGCAAAAAATAAATCACGAATAAATGTAAATATTATTAATTCGATTTGTTCACATATTTCTGATAATAAAACATGTAACAATATATCACTATTTTAATATGCGTATTGCATGTGCGGGTACGAATTTACATAAACACAAGTTTCGTGAAAACTGGCAATAAAAAATTACAGTCTACAATAATATGTCACACTATTCATCTCGGTACATGAGTGTGTAACGTATAAAATTATTTATTGTATTACCACAAAGCATAAAGAACTTTTATATTTATATTGTGTACCTTGCAAAGTTTGAGTTTGAATAATTAATTATTGTATTGTTGATTGTATTGCCTAATACTCAAATACTATAAGTTAAAGAAAAAATTAACATAGAGTAAATAATGACTTGATTTTAGGTTGCGCAACTTTTAGAATCTTTAAAATAAAGACTTTTGAAATAAATAATTTATTAGCAACTGATAAAGGAAAACAAAGTGCCTTAACGAAGTTTAACATGTGTTTTACATAGATACTATGTAAAAATATTTAACAGTAAAGGTTTCGTACTTAATTAATTTACATAGGTTCTATAATATAGTTATTACGAGCATATACAAAACTTCACGTCTGTGGTTATTTTGAATTTCATAATGCATCCTTCGTTTTATCTTTTCTCCGCAGAAATAGAAAATTATTGCGTTTCTAGTAAGAACGTCTAATATTTAATAAAAACATGTAGAGAGTTTTTTTTAAAAGATCAACATAATATCTATTCCCCCAAAAAATAGAAAATTATTATTTTTCTAGTTGGATTTAATATTCAACATAAACATTCAAAATGTTTTTTTAAACAGAATAAATTTTATGTCAATTTGGTATACCTATAATATTTTTTATGGTAAGTTTCATACACGTTTGTTAGACTCTGTGGTGACGTTATGACTTTCTGTTTAAATCTTTAATATGCTTTCACACTCAAGTGATCCACTTTACCCTGTGTTTTTACAATGACCTAGTTTTCTATGTCATAATTATATTATTATATTTGATTCTCTTCATCTCTCAATTGAAACTTCTCATACAATAATTATATTCCTATAATTTATAGGTACATATTCATCTCAAACACTTGTGAATAGTGAGGCAGAATAACTTTAATTAAAAAATAAATTGAAATCGAGTGACTCTATCGATCTATCTATACCATCGAAGCTTAGCGTCATTGCATATTCAAAAAAGGATATGTTAATTTATAAGTGTTTCCACATTTCTAGAATACACTGCTTATAATGGCATTATGACCATTTTGCGATGAAGTATTTATAACCATAAAACAATGAAGTGATTCTTAGTATCAAATGTTAAAATGTAATATTTTTAAAATAATAGATATCTCGTGCCAACAAAAAGTCTAAATAACAATTTTAATGCTAGGACATACATAGATAAATAATAAAATATTAATGAGTTATACCGTCTGATCTCTCACATTTCCAAAATAAAAGACAATCAGGTTCTTAACGTTAGCGTAGCAACATATTATTTAGTCTATTGCTATTGAATCCACTTTTATTATTATGTCTATGATTTGTATCCATAAACAATGATTGATTATCCCGTGGAGCACCCGGTAAAGAATTGGTCTCCCACTCTTCTCTGTAAGTTTTCGAGTGTCCTGTAAAAGGCAGGTGTTCGAAAAAATTAAGACATTTTAAATCTTAAATTCAGCGATGAGGTTTGCCACCCATCCTGAATGTCTTGATTTTATATTGGCACGGAGAGGACAGCTTGCATGTTTCTGACATGCAGCTGGTCTGCTAGCTACCCCACTTGTGGGATATGCCGTGATGGTATAGTAGTAGTAGTAGTAGTACAATGATTGAATTTTCAATATGCAGGTACTAAACATAAATCTTTTTCATTAATTGTATCGGCATTTACTTTGTAACACTTCATTTTAAATTATCAAATAAAATAAAATAAATATTTATTATTTTATTTGATAATATAAATCTTTTTATCCAAATATTTTCATTCCCACGTTAATATCAAGGTTTATTTTGATGTGAAAAATTCTTGAATATTGAAGTACGTTCTTCTTCATTCTTAAAAGACAGATCACGTACACACTTTCAACTTTGAGATGCGTTTGATTGCATGTACCTATATGATACATGTATAAATTCGATGGTTAACTTTGATTCGGGAGTGGTCATTTGTTTATATGCTCTACGTGTCCTGTTGGATGTGAAAGTGTGTAAGATCTCGTATCTGGCTCATATAATGCACAGAGATAAGTACCACATTTTGCGGTTGATTATGACAGATTAAGTAGAGGAATGCCGGGGAGCTGGCAGAAGGCGGACAACGTGACTGCGCAATATACGAGATTGGACGGGATTAAGAGATGTGAAGGAGTTGTTTCAGACAGCGCAGGACCGAGAAGCCTATGCCAAAGTGATCGCCAACATCGGGGGTCCTGTCAGGAAACTAACAGAAGAAAAAGACATAGGAAAGTGCCTGGAAGTTTATTTTATATCAACTTCATGTTTTTATTATAATGGGATTTTAGCATTGTCTTCTGCACCGATATCAATACTATTCCCATACATATGTAAGTATAGACATGTCTTTTATTTATTTATTTGAATCCCAAGTGATTTTGTGTTTACAAGCTAGTTTAAAAACAAATCAGGTTGTTAAAAAATATCTTTTCCACACATTGTGTTATTATTTCTAGTATTTCATTTTAAATTAACTTATCTGTTTTGCTTTATATGAAATAAAAAAAGCAATTTAACTATACTAAACACGAAATCTTTTATTACTAAATATGCTATGAAGTAGGTACACATACACGTATATAATGTATATTCTCATTAAGATATTTAGTATGTGCTTAATAATGAACCAGGTATTAAATTTCCTAATAATGAACATGATGTTAGTATATTTTTATTACACAAATGTTTATGACGTCAAATAAATGAATTTGTTAAATTTTTTTTTTTCATTCGTAAGATTACATTTATAGAACAGGAGCCAATCGGGTTATGAACCAAGGAAAATTTGAAAAAGGGTCTACTTTAAGACGATCCTATTTCTATTTTCTGAAATTCTTTGAATATATTCTCAGATAGTTGATACTTTCCTCGCTATTAATTGATTACAAGCAATTTTACATAAAAAAACATTCATTTCAAATACAATAATTGTCAGGTTAAATGATTCGTTTTTTGGAATTGTTGGATGATCCTTCGATCATTTCAAGAGCGCCAGTGAGAAAGGTAGCAATCATTTTCCATATAAAACCAGTCTTTCTGATGTCGAAACTTAAAGAAAACCATTGTAAACCATTTTTAAATAATTTTCATTGCTATTAGTATGTTTTTATAATAAAGGAAAATTTAATGTAATAAAATCAAAACAAAACATAACAATACATATTAATCTTTATCAAATTTTCCTTAATACCAAGTTTCCCTCGTGAGTTTGATTTCAACAGAGATACGAGTATGTAAGTACCTATATAGATACCCAGCATTTTCTACAAACAAACATATGCACATAGTATTATACATATAATAATACGAGCTCAGATAATCTCATACACATTCTTATTAAAGCCGCATAACTCAATTATGAATCCATCCGGAGAAATCTATATTACAAAAGAAGGAATAAATGGTCGATGTCGATATACGTACCTACGTATGTTTACATGTATATTTACTCATTTCATAAAATATAATTGTGTTTTGTATCTTAGTCAGTACCAAATTTTATCGAAAAATAATAACGTTTATTAATATTGAATGCTTGTATAATTACATTAATAATACTCATCGGAAGCTCCGGAAGAAACTTTATCATTAACCATAGTGGATAAAGAAGGTCTAGCCGTAATCTCCCAAATGTGTGACCAATCCATCAATCTTACAATGTCTTTTGTGCTCGGTTGTATTATTAATGATTCCATATACTTATTAAGGCTTTACCGAAATAATCTCACAGTACCGCCGAGATATCCACATAAGTCCTACCAACTCCACAATACCAATGTCTAATGAATAGGATTGTATTTTATTTTGACAGTAAAAAGAAACATTACAATTAATGATACAGTGAGGCGAATAATTCTACTAAAAATATTCGTATGTCTACTTTTATAGTACTTTGTATTGACTTGAAATAATGTAACTAATGTACAGTGAAGAATAAAAATAAATTAATATAATATTATATTAATACCTACATTTATAAAAATATGTAAAAAAAGAATGAGGTTAGTAAATTTCATACTTTTTTATTCATTAATGTACCATTATTAGTGTGGTAAAATATTATTATAATAATGCGAGGCATTTTGTGAAAAAATTAGGTTTTTGGCAATTTGTAATTTGCAAAAGTAAAGTTATATAATATAAAAATATTAAAAACTATTGTATTATCAACTGTATGAATTTGGAGATAGTGAAGGAAGTAGGTACACATCCAACAGTAAGGATGTTGACCTTCCGTTATGTTTGCGTATCGTATAAGGAAGACGTTGTCTGAGGATGAGCACAATAATTTTTCCATATTATTTCGTATAATATATGCCCAAAGAGCACACGAAGTAACTGGCCAAATACTACATTGCACGAACAATTTGCATAGAACTACTCAAGTAAAACGAAACATAAATACAATCAGCATATTGGTAGTGTATATACCTACCTAATATACATATCTCATTCTACAATCTGTTGTAATACATGTCTCATGAAGCACAACTTCAAGATATGTAGGTATAGGTACCAAAGTATTGTATCTTCAGTGCAGTGTACATTGTATGTACAATAGAAAGCATTACAAGATGGTAACATCGACGCTAAATTATTTCATTCGAAGATGTTTGCATTGAATTTGATTTCCAAGAATATTCCGAGTGCTAATTTCAAACTTCAACTGTTTCGATAAAACAAATACGTGCAAATGATCTAGAGTTTGTGTGTTCACATTGTGAAAAGACATTTTAAACATATTTGATATTAATAAAACACTGTTTTACTTTTCACTATTAATTTATTATTACTCAAGCGCTTTCGTCAAGTTAGCTTGACATTTTCAAGAGAACTAATTACAATATAATTAATAGCAGCGGTGTCTATTGTATTGATTGCAATGATTGTGATGCCAAATATGTCGGACAGACCAGTCGATCGATAGACACTCGTATCAAAGAACATTCCAGAGCACTTAGGGGTTTATCTAATTGTTCGGAGATGGCGGATCATTGCATTAGTCATAATCACAATTTTGATGTGAATAGTGTAAGGGTCCTACATTCAGAAAACCGGTATAGAAAATTAATTGCTTTGGAAACATTGGAAATACATAGAAATATTAAAGATATAGTAAATATTCAAATACCCCATTCATCACCATTGTTGAAACCAATTGTTCATCCACCATTGTCTTAACTACTCTTACTTCCTTACCCCTTCTTTTCTGTTTTTAGGTACCTACATATAAAAAATGTTGTTGTTGCATGTGACTTTGAGAAAAAAAATTCTTGTAATTAGTTCTCTTGAAAATGTCAAGCTAACTTGACGAAAGCGCTTGAGTAATAATAAATTAATAGTGAAAAGTAAAACAAATACGTGCATTAATTTAACATAAATATTAAAATTATCTTGTATGAAGCTTCCAATGACTTTCAGGTTTTATTATTAGGTATCTATACTGTAAGGAATAACAATCGTTTATAAATTTGTACTAAATTGATGATGTTATAGATATAAATTGTTTTTTTTTTACGAATTTTCATATTATATATCATACCAATTTCTCTCCATATCATAATAAAATATGATACGGCTAGGATAAAGTTATGGGTGACGTATCTCATTATTGAATTAAGATTTTAAATATTATATTTAACATGGTGTTTTATGGAGTGCTACATTTTAAAGATCACTCAAAAACTTTCAGAGAACAGTGCAAAATTTATTCAATTTAGAGTGCTTCTGAAACAATTTATCATCGATTGTAATTATACTGAAACACATGTAAATGTTTGATTGACATCTGAGACATGCAAGATTATAGAAAAAAGAAAAGTATAACTAAGAAGCCAAAAAGATTGTAATGTAAATGACACGGTCATTAACCATTTCGTTTAAATCAGAATAAGATTAATTGTATCTGATGAAAGTTTCTGCGGAACATCTAGTAAAAACAATATTCATCTAAAGAAAAATATTTTTCTTGATGTGTAGCTTTAAATTGATATGTTTTTTGTATTGTATTTCACGAATATACAACAATAGGTATATTATCCAGCTACATGCAAGCATTAATGTGAAGTATAATTTGTGAACATCATTCTCATTGCTTCAAAACTGCCATGTAATTTGCAATAAAAGGAAAATTCTCATAATTATGTTCCACGAGTATGCGCTAAAATCTAAATAGCGAAAAACGATTCAAATAAATATATAACACTTATTGGTTATACTTATGTATATAATTATTATTTTAAACATGTTAGAATATTACTTTGTACCTCGAGTAATTTATCCATCCATACCACAACGGCACATCCTACAAGTGAGATAGCCAATATACGTCATGTAATTCATCCATCCATACCATAACGGCACACCCCACAAGTGAGATAGACAATAGACTTCGTCTAATTCATCTATCCATACCATATCGGCACACCCCACAAGTGAGATAGACAATAGACATCGTGTAATTCATCTATCAATACCATAGCGGCACACCCCACAAGTGAGATAGACAATATACTTCATGTAATTCATCTATCCATACCATAACGGCACATCCCACAAATGAGATAGACAATATAGGTACCTACTTCATGTAATTCATCTATCCATATCACAACGATACATCCAGAAGTGAGATAAACTAATTGCATGTTTTAAAATATGAGTAATCCTCTACGGGCGTATAAAAAATAAACATCCAGAATGTGTGTCATTCCTCATTGCTGGATTGAAGGTATCAATCTGTTATTCATGATATTTTGCAAATAACTAGATTTTATAGGACATTTGAAAACAATTGAAATTCATTGACAAGAATGATAATATGCTTATAAGACGAAAAACATCTCTCTTAATAATAAACATATCATCATCATCATCATTTCAGCCTCCCTGCGTCCATTGTTGAACATAGGCCTCCCCCATTGATCTCCACAGCTCTCTATCCTGGGCAGACCGCATCCAGCCGACCCCTGCAACCCGTCTTATGTCGTCCGACCATCGTGCTTGAGGCCTACCAACACTATACAACATATACAGTGAAAAAATTTAGGAGCTTGATTAAAGCTGCCGAATTACTCCACCTACACGCCACATGCATATTACTTACTGTTAGGGTATCTCAAGTGTATTTTCGTTTATTTTAAATTCATATTTTTCCTTTTACCAAAAAAAAAACAATTCATTTTCAGCAAAAACATTAACGAATATCGTATTATATAATATCATAACCTTTTGAGAGAGTAAGGTGGCAGCAGTGGCGTGTCTTCCATACAAGCCTAAAAATATTGCTTTACCTGAGATTTTCAAGCTTGAAAATAATTAAAAAAAAACGATTAAATTATTTGTACTCGTAAGTAGTAGTCTATTCTTTTCGCGCTTTCGTTTACCATGTTACATATATGATTTTGTCATTCGATGCTATGTCATTCAAGGCGTCAAATAAACCTGACTACATGCAACAAAGCTTTTATAATTGTGTACCTAAATAATTTATTTCACAACACTTATTGTATCGCATGAAGCTTATTTTTTGTCCCACCCGTCTCTTTAAATATACAGTAAGTATTTGTAAGTATTTGATTCTAGGATAAACATTTTGCGGTACAAAGTAGTGCACTTAAAGCTAATAGGGAACATTCACAAAAAAAAAAATTTCAACCCAAAAAATAGTACAGAAAATTAGAAAAATTATGGTACTTTTTATATTTTTAAATGTGCATTTTTAAGGTTTTTATCGCCATTTAAAAAAGCAATTTTCACACTTCGCCGCAAAAAGGTCCACTCGTGGCGGAGCAGTGTTTGACGATATCAGGCGCTACAAACAGTACTAAGAGTGAAACGTGTGGCAATACAAAATAGCGACTAGCGACGTCACACCGGACTAATTCAATTACAGAAAATATGGATTTTTAAAATGAAAATAATGAATGAAAAGTTTTATTTTATGGTTTCTTATTAGGATATTCATGATCAGCGTATATTTATTAATATGAATTGATAACATTTATTCATATTCCTCACACATGCATGTTCCCTATTCAGTCCGCCTTGATACGGGCTCATGCTCAGTTCGGTTGATCTTATGATATATTATATCATGTTCCGAAATACTGCCAAATTAATAAATAAATGTGGGTCTCGTTCAATCACTTAAATTTGATGAGGGATCATTATATTATATTACCTACTTTGAGTCAAATTTTATAAATTATTTGTATTCTTTTAGCGATGGAACTATTGTTTAAAATATGTAAACCTATACCCAATATCATTTTATTAACTTTAAATCACTTTTTTCCTAAAGTTTTCAAATGCCCTGTAAAAGAGAGATGTTCGATTTAATAAAGAATCTATAATTCAACGATAAGGTTTGCCACCCAACCCGAGTGTTTTTTTTTCATCACTGCGAGAATTGCTTAGGTACATGTTTGTCCATGATAATGTATGATATTAAGATCATTGTCAAATGTTGATGTAGGTATTGTATAAAAAACTGTTTTCATTTCATTTCATGTGCAGCTTATCTGCTGGTTACCCTACTTCTTGAAAATTATATGATGAGATGGTTGTATTAAAAGAAAATATTTTATTATGGAGGATTGGTCTATCCAGTATTAAATTTTTTAACACGTTACTGGTCGGGAGGTATGCAGAAAAAGTAGAATGAAGGTCTTTGATGATTTACTCGGTAACTTCATCGAGTTAGGAAATTAAGAAAATGTAATATGAGAGTATTTTATAGGTAGATAAGTAAGTAGGTATATATTATAATAATAGAATAATCTCTTCGCCATGTCGAGCCATACAATGCGTTAGTATTACGATGCTACGGGAATAAAAACATACTAAGTGTGAGTATGAAGGGTGGGTATATTGTTGGAAAAATTTTGTCATCAACAGAGAATATAAAAGATAACGAAACATCAAAGGGCGATAATCTACTTCACGCTCTGAACCAAAAACTCTCATAAAGTTTCAATACGTTTGTTTTCAATAACACATACTTCTCTGTACACCTTACTCCCAACTAAAACCTCGGCACTCGTAAACTTTGTTCGCTCTTCTTTTGACAGTACAAAGGCGTTCTTGAATTCAAAAACAAACTTTAGCTATGTTCTAGAATATTATGGTAAAGAAACATATATGCATGCTTTATTCTCAATAATTTGTTTGACAAAATAAATTTCACTCAGAACTAATACACAGTATTTCAAAAAAATCAACCACTTACTGTTTTTCAAGTACTGCACATGAATTTTATTACCTACGTGCTTTCAAGAAATAAAAGTGAACCTGAAAAACATTTTCTGTACCTATGCGTTTATAACACATCTTGTAGACGTGTTTATAGCACACATAATTTCAGTTTCCTTTTATGCAGGTAGGTACTTGCAGAATATTGGTAAACTAGGGAATGCACGTCTGTTACGTAGGTACGTAGATATGTGAAAAGTGAAAGCACGCATGAAATCTCATTTCCTCATCTTCGCTAACTTGTAAATTCGTTGTTGAAGGTTTTCTCTATGGACTAATGGGGTATTTATATAAAGTTTATAAATTCAACAACAATATCAAGTACCACGTTAAAAAATTAAATCAGTACCTATTAATTTAATCTACATGGATATTGTTTATTACCTATGATGATTATTTTAATTTAAAAATTTATATGTATGAAATTAGAGTTTGTTAAACCATTCCATTACACCATATCCCACATGTGAGGTAACCAGCTTATCAACGTCTGTAACAATCATGACAGTCATCCTTTACGTGTCATTAAAAGACATTCAACATTTTTAAGAACCGCTAAGAAAAACTGGATTTTATAAGGACCATGGAATTTTAGAAATACACTAACATATGTATTTCACTTCAAATTTATTTAGTGATCACTTTGATCAAAACTTAGCAATTAAACTATCATCTTCAACACAAATATTGATCTTGCTACTTGCTCACCAGAAGTTTTTCAAAGATAAAATAAGGAAAACGATAAAGTCGTACAATAATGTATGTAAACAAAATGTTTGATAAAAGTAGTAACATGAAATAAATAGGAGTTTCGTAAGGCAATGGTTTCTGTATCTACTCGGGAGACACGATTCATTTATTCAATACGATACTACAAATTACAATGTTTATTTTCTTCAATTACTACAAACGACACCAAAATTACTCCATAAACATAACATTGGTGATCAAAGCTTTTCGTAAATGATATTTAAAGGTTTTATTTAAGTACCTAAACTATGTAAAAAACTTTGAATTCGTATTATAAGGAAGCTTTCATCGTATTTTCTTTTCATCCAAACATTATAATCAGCATTTACAGAATTAATTTATAATTAGTCTTTGAAAGTATTTTTCTTTGAGTTGACATATCAAAGAATTAGATTGTATAAAAAATATAAAAGATGGGCACCTACCTATTAAAATATGTGTTGGGAGACTAGGTACTACTGATTGTAATTATTAATAAAACATTTCTTCATAAACCATTCAATAATAATAATAATATAATGGTGTAGTATGTAGATGAAGTGCTATAAATTTAATAACAAAATAATTAATAAACACATAAAAATCTTTATAGCCATTGCATAATTGTTTTGATTGGTTATAAATGTTTCAATCTTTATTAAAGTAAACTAATATCATAAAAATTGTTTATTCATGAGGTAGGATATTGAACTTTAATAATACTTAGTGCGTTGCCATTATCGGAATGTAGCGTGCCAAATATCAGTGATGGCAGTTTATAGCATCCAAAGGTTTTTATCGTTTATTTAATAGAGGGAAATAAAACTTGCGCAATTAAGAACTCAAAAAGCACAACATCCCATTCACTTAAAACTCTTTCAGGCAAAGTGAGTCTAGAACATACAGAAGTGAATTGCATTAACTTCAAGGTATATTTTGTAAACACAATATTATAAAATAAAATAAACTAAATAATTTTATCAAAGATATTGCTACTATATTATATTGAGCTCGAACTAATTGAAAACTTTTAAATTAATAATCTCATCACGCGCTTCTACGCTCCTCTCATTGTGATACATGGTGTTCGGATTATTGAGACTCTTATAGACAAAAGAATTGTGCACTTTTTTTATTAAAATTACGCAGACATTCTCCAAACACGGCCTCACCATGATCAGCGTTTCTTAATTATAACAGGGACTAAATTTCTTTAGTTAGTGCGGTGGCGTACAATATCATAATTGTTGGTAAATAAATAAATAATATGCTAGGCTTAATATTTTCATAACGTTATAAACGAGTTTAATCAATCTCAGAAATAAATTATACCTACTTACATTATTAACTGAATTTGAGTGTATTCCAGATGGATGTAAGATAATATTGTATATTTTGCGTATGATATGTACAGATAAAAATGCGTTTTCTCAATTTTTCAAAAAGATAAAATAAAACGTGCAAATGTTCCAAAACACAATCGAAACGAGGTCGATTTATCTTGTGGCTTACAGCAATAATTATTTATTCAAAATATTTTTTTACTCTGGTTTATAAAAAAAATATTTGGAAATCAATTTATTACATTAATAAATGAAAACAGAACACGGCTGGAAGGATAATTTAAAAAATGTATTTTGGTATTCCATTATTATTCACAGTGAAAAAAATTGAATTAGTATATACTCGCAACACAGAGGTTATTTTACAATAAAATTTTATTGCCGTGTGTACTTCACACACATATAAAGACTGTGATTTATTTATTTATTTGTTTGTTTGAATATACGCACATGTACGTGATATTTTACAATTCAGGTATTTTCATAATAATATGTTATCAATTAATCAAATATATGATTATCATTGAAATTCTAAGTTTGAAGTTAAGTATATTTTATTGTAGATGATGATATTTTCATTAATTATATGACATTGACAATATAACGCGGTTATATGGAAATAATTGCTGAATAGAACCTCATCATTGCATATCGTCTTACTATTTTATATTGTTGTATTAACACTGTCGCCGTCAATTTTATTGATTATGTACAAAATTTCAACGTTAAAATTATCTCAAAGCAGCTTATTTCAACGTATATTGAAAGCCACGATGGTTTGAGCATATGGAAAGGATGAACGAGGACAGAATGACCAAGAAGATATATTTGGGTGAGTGGTATGGTGCTCGGAGACGTTCACGTCCGAGGATCAAATGGCAAGATTATTTAAATTAAACCCTACAGGACGGTCACGTGTTGAGTACACTGAACAGTAGTGCATACATGAGGAATTGTATGACAGTGACGGAAGTGAAAGATGTATGCAAAGATAGAAGGAAGTGACGCTCGATCGTTTCTGCCTACCCTGCGAGGGAATTGGCGTGATGGTATGTTGGTATGTATATTTTCTGCATTGTTATACTTTTTTATTATTATTTAGGCATTCCACCCAAATAGTGAGTGATTTTGATTGTTATACTTAACGTGATTAATATTTCTTGGACTTTCTAACAAGAAATTGCAGATTTTAGTCTGATTTTTTACTCATTTTATATTCCCGAAAAAACAAGCAATACTTACATTGAAAAACATATTATGTATGAAATTGTATCTACTTTATGTGTATGTAAAATAAATAGTATATTTATATGTTTTCCAGTTTAAAATAGTATTAATAGAGTTACTTTACTCTTTTAATCAATATCAATACTAAAATTTATTTTTATTTAACTTAACCACAATCATATCAAAATCATTCAATATTGGGTGAAATGCCTGAATAATAATAATAATAAAAAAACAAAATCATATACAGTTATGAGAAACATGCCCCATTTTGATTGCGTTACTTTTTGATGGTTTGAAGATGTTACATACCTACAATTATTAATTAGTGGCTGACTATCACATCTCTAGCTGGGATATACCGCGAACGTGTAGATAAAAAGAGAAACTCTTCATTAGCGGTAGGTATCTAGGTACATTATTTGTTTATTTAAATGAGGGGTATTCAATAGCTCGTGAACGAAGAAATGCAAAAAAAGCATTAGAGAGCTGACAAGACGCTCCAGTATCCATTATATTCCGCTAGATGGATATTAATAATTAATGATTTCTTGTAGAAATGTTCAAATATAGTTCAATGTCTGACATAATAACAATATAGCTAATACAATATACTGCTTTGTTATGAACAATGGCTTTGTTTGATTCAACCTAATGACCTTAATCTAAAACAACTAATACATATAGGAGGGTTTATAAGCTTAAGAAGCTTCTTGTTCATGAAAAATAAACAATTTGTATTCCGAAGACATAACTTTGCATTAGCAGACATTTTATTATGAATAACACTCAGCTTAGACAAGAACATGAGCAGTAAAATGAAAATATTTTATTTTGGGCTAAGAGCAGTTTCTTAAGATTCAGATAATGCTAATCTTTATACAGCGAAAATCTTACTAACATTTTTTTGTATTCAATCAGTTATATGACGATATTTTTGGTAGTAAAAGAGTAATATATAATAAAAGATAATGATGTACAAACAAAATTTTATCTTATTAAATGTCTATTTTTTAAAATACTTTTAACGCTTTATCGATAAAAATAAGAAACTATTATGTAATTTGAAACAAGTGTTTCTTTCAACTATAGATTATTGATTCTGAGAGAGACGTTTAATAGACATCTATAGTAGAAAGAAACACTTGTTTCAAATTACATAATTATGGAATTCTACTACGTGTGCACCGACACAATTAATTATATAATAAGAAAGTATGTACTTTAACTTTTCTATAAATTCACAAATAATTCAATATAATATATCAAATATCCGGTCCAATATAATATATCAAAAAAGTTGCGAGATAGAGTGAAGAATGAGGATATCAGGAGAATGAGCGGATGTGAGAGGAGTGTTGTGGACAGAATGCGTGTAAACAAGTTGAGATGGTTTGGACAAGATGAAAGGATGACGAAGAGGATGTATTTATCTGAAAGAAGGGTTGTGAGGAAGCGCGGACGTCCAAGAACCACGTGGCTTGATCACGTGGACCAAATTCTTAACGAAAGACGCGTGTTGAGTAAGAGAAATCGGCGTGCATGTATGAGAAAATGGATGAATGTAGAGGAAGCGAAAGAAGTATGTAAGGATAGATGTATACGGCGTTCCGAGGGTATAGTATAGTAGTAAATATTCAGTTATCAGTTAAATCCATCAAATAGCTTATTGACTCGATTTTACATGCATTAGTAGATATACATTCAATGTTGAGCTTTCACTAGGAGAAATGAAATTTATCAACATTACCGTTTGGCTGACTACATAAGATGACGACATGTTACCTTCAGTTCAGTTCGGCATTTATTATATACAGATACAAAAAAAAAACAAATTCGTTATATAAAACTATTCATGGCGATTAGGCAATTACCCTCGTTTACAAAAATGTCTTGACCATAATGATGGATGGTCTGCTGATGATTAAGCGTTTACTTAAAATATGTAAGATAAAAGGAGAAATGCTTCTCCAAAACCAAATACCTTGTTTTTGGTAACAAAAATGAAAAAAATGAAAACACAATATTTCAAAGTTCATAATCTAATATTGAATTTTTCCTTTGTTTTTATACATCATTACGATGTTAGAATTTCTAACACAAATAGAGAGCAGAGAGATAAAGGAATATTATAAAGATAGTTGAGTTCGTCGGTAGCCTGGAGTAGAATCTCGGCCTCGTGCACATGATGTCCGTGGGTCGATCCTAGGTGCCGGCAAACTCCCCTTTTAGCGTACTGTGAAAGATGTATGAGGTTGTATTTGGGCTTATAACAAAATAAACACAAGCTTTTAGCTTACTGTGAAAGGTGTATAAGATTGTATTTGGGTTTATAACAAAATTCCAGATATATCTTTAAAAAAAACTTATAAATGTCTGTTTGAATAATTCAACGCTTAATTTGTTCATCAAAATAAATATTATTTAATAAACATTTATATAGTTTTCAGGACAAAATAAAAACGAAATATTCCGAGAAATGTTAATTTCTTGTAGAGTCCATTTATCACTATTATGAAATACAACTTACTTTCCTTTCATCTACCTGTGTATCCGAGAATAATCTCATTATTTTCATGACAGAGTATTAGAAAGGTAACGAATATTAAAATAATATTTATTTCAGGAGACCTGGTAGTAAAACATTAATACACATAAAATTTGACGCGAAAATAAGATGTGTAAGAAGAGGATGAAGTGTGTAATATTGCGTCATTACAATAATAATAGGTAGGTAGGTAGGTATGTATATTTCAAAGTAAATCCTGACAATCCTCTATAGTGTGATGTTCTGGATTAAATCAGACATGTAACATTCCTGCTACAGAATACTAGACATTTGACTAATTAGGGAATATGTTATTGACAGTCACAATAATATTAAAATCTTGCTATGTACCTACTATATTCACATCAATAACAATTTATTGTGAATGCATTGGTAATAATTAAAGTTGTTATACTATTTCACATCAATGAAAAGTATTTTAATGTATACGAAAATATAATATAAACGATTGCTTATTATTAAATGTCAAACTCCAGTGTTCCACAAAGGATTAAATCCAGAAACATTTCAAATTACTCATATAAATATGAGGTTAGCAGAAATGATCGTTAAAATTTTGGTTAACTGGAAGAGATTGTGCTTTTCGACAAACTCGCCCTCTGTATATTGATTGTATCTCATTTGAATGCATTTTTTATCAATGAATAATCTAATTGGAAAGTATGTGTGTAATGTAATCAATGTACAGTAAAGAATAAATAAAATTTTAAAAGATCTTCACTGGCTCAAAGTAAAAAAAAGTAGATTTCAAAATTAATTTGTCTGTGTTCAAGGCACTACATAGCGTGGCTATGGTGTACATCTCGGAGTTCTGCATTTCTGGGGAGGCAATGGACAGGCAAAAATCAATAAGGTCTGCAACACAGACTCTGTCAATAGACTTGTGGTGTCCCATAGGAGGGTCTAGCTAACTGTGTTGACCGTTCCATGTGGCTGGTCCGTTGCTGATGAACAAAATTTCCTATGATTTGCAGACTCTAGAGAGTGTGGAGGTGTTTAAGGTTGGGTTAAACACCCTATTGTTTAAATGTTATGATTCTTGAATGGGCCATTACGGCGGTTTTTTTCACAAAATGGCGCATCTTAAAAAAATGTCTAGTTATTATTATTAAAAGTACACAATATTTTCAACTATCGACAGCTACGCTGAATAAAATTTCATTTTATGGAGTGGACTGTTATATAAAAGTTTCTATTGATGATAAAGTTTATCTCAAAAAGTTTTTAGTAGATTCTCCACATCAGCATTTAAATTCACTCCATATCTTAAATCAAAGACTATTGTGCTATGTTAATCAAGTAAAGATCAATGAAAAGCTTTTAGCACTGAAATGCATTAAACAATAGTGAATTATTTATTATCTGCGAATATAGATACTTGCAATATTAACGCTTCTAGAATTCCAAACTTAATTCAAATTCATCTTACGTTTCTCTTAATCGAAATGCAATTCACTTTATACAATAATAAATGATAAGAGTCTATAGACAATCAATACAATAATGTATTGTAGCTATATTGAACCTAAAGTAAGTAATACATTTTGAGAATATTAATAGATATATATATTATACTTATTAAATTAATATATGTAAACTAGACATATTAAACTTATATCTTATTTCTTTTTAGTAATTTGAATATATTTTGATTAATTCATTCAGGATAATTGTACTGTACATTGTATTTATAATTGTTATTTTTATGCCACTATTTCATTATGTAATATTGTAACCAATGTACAGTGAAGAATAAAATAAATAAATAAACAAAAAAAATAATATAATTCACTATTTCATTTTTTTATAAAATTTATGTGGCATTATAAAACGTTAAAATTGTTTTTAATTCCTTTAGAATATAATATTAATACACGATTTCAACAAGTCATACATCGATTTTGGTGAAATTTTGTATTGTATGTTAGCAATAATTTTTACATAATATTTCGAATAGTACGTTCTCATAAAGAGTTAAATACTTAGTAATTGCAGCTAGATTAAGTCTGCAAGTATATTATATATCTATATTTAATTTCGGTATAAATCAATTTTTGTAAATGGACTCCCCAAAATTGAAATAAAAAATACCTATCCATAGAATGTGGGTAAAGCATCAGTATCATAAGATTTATTAGAAAATGAATTTCGTATTACATTTTAATAATGGAAGCTTTCCTCTTCTCTTTTAATAAGCGTTAATTATAATAACAATGATTATTTATATAATGGTAATGGTTGAAGCTTTCTGTGTTGCAAAATAATGGAGAAGAATTGGCTAAAAATAAAAACAATGTACTCAAGTCCAAAATTTCCCTGCGTTGCTGTATATAGCTACTGAGTTTCCATTATAATGTACAGCGTATTGTTATATGTATAATAAGATTGTTGGGTAAAACCTTGGAGTGTGTATTCGAGTAGGTAACAGATGGTAAAATGGCATCGTGTAAAGGTTCCCAAAAAGTGGTGTCATTTTCAACATGAAAATAATCGCATTTATTAAATGTATGAGAGTATGGTAATTTGAAAAAGATGTAGAGCAGAGATAATCAAATAGGAAACAAGCTTTTGCTTGGGGCCCTCGTAAGATGCAACAATACCTACTACCTCAATATGAACGTAAATAGAACGTCGAAAATGGTTTCAAAAATACGAAAATTTATAAAATACCCGTGTTTATAAAATATATTTTTTCTCCCGTATTAGATCTTTTGTCATTGCTAATAAAATATGTATATGTATAAATTATTAATGAAACAAGTTATATAGTTATTCCACTGTTGACTTTATTAACTTTCCAAAGTTCTGCTCACAACGTTAACTTTGTTTTTGCCTGACGATGAGAGCAGAAGCTCTAGAAAATCGGCTCGCAAATTAGTGAAGTCATCAGTGAAATAACTATATAGGTATTATCTTGTTTCGTTATTATTTTTTTTTATTATGAACTTTTACCAAGGACTATTGTTTGGTAAATTAAACTCTATTAACATATTCAACATAAAATTACATTCTTAAATATGTATTGTAACTAAGTTTTTGATCTATAGTCGTAATATAGACTCTGCTATGTACTCTTGTAAAAACATTTGCATAATATTATACTGTAACTTTATGGGATTTTTTATACAAAGAATTTTAAATTTTAGGTTCTACATATTCAATGCTTACGAGATACCTAATAGATATTATTTTCTTTTTACAAAGATACAGTAAATTGTAATTTAAGTTTAACCTCATGAGAGTTAGATATTAAATTAGGAAATTTCAATACAGTATTGCCGTACTTTTTGCTTTCGAATAAAAAATTTAATACAAGTTGTTTCGAAACTGTAATTTCTATAGATCCTTTTATTTTAATAGGTACTTATTTCGACTTCTATTTTTGGGAATCGCATCAATTTATTTATCCTAGATGCTGTTAAGATACTGTGTACTAATAATTAAGGGGACACAAAAACTGGAAAATAAGTTTTATTTAATTAGGTTTATTTTCTGACTCAGCTTTTCGAACATATTATTACATAGCAATGAAATTGATGTACCCATTGAGGGTTCAGCTTTAAATTATGTAGGGTGATTCTATACTACAAAAAGACGAATTACTACTACTAATATATCTCCCACAAATGGGGTATGCAACAGATCAGCCTAATGTAATAAACATGCGAGCTGTCCTCTTCATGCAAAAAGGATATTTAGGACGGGTGGCAAACGTCATCGGTGAATTTGAGATGTAAAATGTCTTTATTTCCCGAACACTTACCCTTTACTAGACACTCGAAAACTTACGGATAAGATAAGGAGATGAATTCCACAGATCAAAATACATTTTTTTTTATTTATTGTATAAATGAAACAATGAACAGCATTACAGTTAAAAATCTTTTCGCTGTCATTGTACGTAAACATCAAACAATCACGACAATAATAAAATATAACAGAAAAATACAGACACATAGTATTTCTATATATTTATAATAATTAATTCTATAGGTAAATGGTAATTAAATGAAAATATATTAAAAACCAAATGATGAGCATATCGCGCAAGCTTTTTATTCCAGCCTACTATAAAATTAGAAATTAAATTTTAGAAGGAAAATGTATATTGTTGAAAGTAACTATATACAATTTTTTTTTATTCAACTTTAGGGAAGTTTTGTAAATGGTTAGATATCTATATTTTAGAAAATGATTAGTGATTATTAAAATGTTTTCTTTTTCATCCATATTTATTATCATCATCGCCCGCAATGCTTCTCTCCGGAGCACAAAGTGAAAACCAGCAAAACCTCAAATGTCGTTGTCATAGGAACAGTGTATTGTAAATGGGTAAGTTAGAAGATATCGCGCTTCTGCGTTAAGTTCGCCCATTAGACAAAATTTATTTGTGTAATTTAATTGTTTATTTTCTTATGTTGATTTTTTTTGCAATAAAGTTTTATATTATTATTATTATTATTGTCAAAGAGGGAAGCCCAGGCCAATGGAACCCTTGCGGACGCGGAAAAAGAGCACTGCAACATATTTAGATTATTTACTGAAACATACTTATAAAATGTAAATATTCGCAATGAACCTGAGAAGATTGTCTGAATCAGTAGACAGCATCACCCGAAATTCAATTTCAATCAATGTCCAAACATTCAATTTCATTTCAAGAAATTTTGAAGAAGCAGAAATTCGAACAGTCAAAGACGATTAGATGAACTAAAGTTGGAATGCTGCCAAAGTTTTCACTTTAATATTAGTACCATGGTACAAACACGGGACTACCAACAATACAAACATTAGAATTGGAGACTTGGAAACAATAACACTGAAGCGTTTGAATACAATTGAAAATTTCAAATTCTTCCATTGCTTTGAGCGAGCATGCATAATGCGATACAAAGCAGTAGGTACCTACATTACGCATTACGTAGGTATAAATAATATACACACATACAATACCCTCTGGACCTCCGCTCTGATACACATTCGTGAGCTAGTACTGGTATTGTAAATACTTCTGCCTATTATCTACCTATAGTATGTATGAACTCATATGGATTTGTAGAAAGCGATTTCAGACGGAATGAAGCATTATAGACAGTTATGTGAGCTTACTTTACTTATTTCCTTTTGAAATCTTATATTACTTACAAGTACCTACTGTTATTACAGTTATTGACAATTTTTTGACTTTGCTTTAAGTTTGATTCATTTTTATATCTACAGAATATAATGTCACTCAATATCATTTCAATTCCTCAGAATATCAATATTCTATATTTAGTTATTATATTTCCACGTACGGCTTCGAAGATAGAAGTCATATTCAAAATTTTAGATATGTACCTGTCTCGCCACCTGTTTACTCCAACTTTCCTACCGCTATAATGTTATTCTTCATACATATTGCATAAGACACGCAAACTATGAAATTCACTCAAGTTTTCCGGTACGAATAACATCCATATTCATTATATCAAAGACCTAGTCAAGCCCGTAACTGCATAATTCCTGAATTACTTTGATATTAAATAAACTGATCTACTCGTATGTACTCCATGTTCCACATAAATGGGATGCTTAACTTACACAAACCAGGTGAAAGTAACAAGAGAAAATATCTTTTAGTTAAATCAGGTTTTTCGAAAAAGTGTCTACATCAACTAATAGTTTATGTTTCAAATTATTTATTACTTAAAATGTTTTCAAATTTTGAAAATAATAACAATTTTCAATAACTCAATGTACTAAGAACACTTGAAAGAAATCAATAATTAATTATAAAATATTATTCAGTTCATTTCCATCGAAAATTATGATACTTGTTTTCTGTTATTCAATATTTATTATTTAATGTTGGAACATTGCTTATAAACAATTTTACACAGAAATAAATCAATATACCTACAGAGTGAGAATTTTTTTGCAGAGGTACAATTCCTTCTAATTTGCCCAATTTCAGTAAGAAGAAAAACTGACAACGAAATACTCAAATTGTCTTTTGAAGCAACAAGACATTTATTTGATAATAATTAAATGTTCATTTGATATTTTGATAAGACACCCAAGTAAATGTCAATAAGTTAAGTTTACATAAACACAGGCATTATAAGTTGATATTGTTATAAATCTGAGGGTGAAAAATATTTAATTAAAAACTCTTAGACTCATTTGATCCTCTCCCAGCTCTCAAGACGCCCCATTCCCCTCTCGCAACTCACTCTACCTCATGTTCTGTTTACCTCCCATCTCCCCTCCGCAACATCTGTGTGTTGTGACGTCAATTAATATTATTTTATTTTTCATGGACTCACACTCTATTTGTTGCCTCGTTGAATATAAATCACTTTCCAAAATTACGACAACATATAGTAAACAATGAAGGGATAAATTTAATCGAACTAAAATCAGAGTATCTTTAGATTCTGAATCAATTGCGTGGATATTTTTTTAATTCCTCTTTTTAACATAATCCGATAATTTGTTTTTTTTTGTATGACCAATATTTTGATATAAATACACTTCCGAATATATCTAAAATAGATCAACTCTGCTGTGTGGATGAAATTTTACTATTCTATTTTATTCTATCCCCTCACGCCGCATCCCAAGTGGGGTAGGCAAAGAGAACGGAACGCCATATGGATCTGTCCTTAATCCTTTCTCCTCCTCTACATTCATGCATGTATGTCGATTTCCAACACACGGCCGTCCTAAATAATTTGATCTACGTGATCAAGCCACGTAATTCAAGGACGCCTGCGCTTCCTCACAAATGAACAGTGTTTATAATGTACCAAATGATGTGTTCTAATTGTTCATAAATCATCAAATTTTAAAATTTATCTCTTTTCTAAATAGTAGTACCTACTGTATCAGATCCACTGACATTGGTGATTACTCTGGATTACGCCTACATATCCAGAGCTTTTCTGAGCAGTTCTGCCACTTGCACTATCCCAGTCCATTAGGTCTATCGCCTACTCATAACATTAGTTTCAACTCACTTCAAAAACGTCCCACAATTTATATATATAATGAGTTACAATCCATTTGGATTGGTCTGCAACGAGTTTTGACTTTCTTCTCCACTTCTCCCTATTCTCAGCCAGTTTCTTCAACTCCATGTATGAGCCACAGCTCATGTCCCTCTTCAGTTGGTCCATATAGGCGTCTCTCGGTCGGCCTCTGCCATTTGTGCCTTCGGTCATACCCTCTGCGATTACGATGAGCAGTCCTGGGTGCCTGATGTTGTGGCCAATCCAGTTAGCTAGTTGTTGGCAGATTCTTTTGAGGAGTAGCCTTTTTTTGTCAACCCTGGTTAACACTTCTTCGTTTTCGACGTGTTCTGACCAATGAATCTTCAGCATGCGTCTATAGCACCACATTTCAAATGCCGCTAACCGTCCGCTTTCCCTCTTGCTGATGATCCACGTCTCGCACTCATATAGCAAAATGCTCCACACAAAAGCTTTAGTGAGATTCTTCCTCACGCTTAAATCAATATTGGGGGATTCCAAAATTTTAGATTTTTTGTTAAAGGCAATTCTTGTCTGGTTAATTCTGCTCACAATTTCTGATTTGGAGCGTCCGTCCTGGTTTATTCTGCTGCCCAAGTGCACGAACTCTTTTACTTGTTTGATGCTCACTCCATTTATGGCAATGTTCGCAGTCGCTTCATCCTTTCCAACGACCATACATTTTGTTTTGTCTTTATTTATTTTCATGTTGTACTTTGACAGCAGTATACCTACTTTCCATTTTTCCTAAGGCTTCGTTCAGCTCCATCTCGGAGTCTGCGAGCAGTGCTATATCGCCGGCATATCGAATCATGTCAACCTTTTTCCCATTTATTTTTACTCCTGTCCTGTTCTTCATTTCTTCTCTGAGTTCATCAATAGCTCGCTGTATATAGCAGTTAAAGAGAGCTGGCGACATTGAGCATCCCTGTCTTACACCTTGTTCTACCCTTGCTTCTGCACAGCTATCTCCGCTTTTAATTACAGCCATTTCGTTCTTGTATAGGCTCCAGATTGCTCTTCTGTCTTTATAACTCATTCCTATCTGGTTTAGAGTGTTAAAAAGTTGTTCCCATTCTACTTTATCGAATGCTTTTTCTATGTCGATGAATGCTACATATGTGTTTCTATTTACTGTTATTCTCTTTTCAAGAACAAGTCTTAGACTCAGAATTGCATCTCTTGTACCTGTCTCTTTGCGGAATCCAAATTAATCTTCTGAAAGTGTTTCGTTGATTTTACTTTCCGCTCTTTTCATTATAATGTTGGTGAATATCTAAGAAACGTGTGATATCATGCTTAATGTTCTGTGTTGTTCGCACTTTGTCGTGCCTGTTTTCTTAGGTAGCGCTCGTATCAGACATTTGGCAAAGTCCTCAGGTATCTTTCCTGTGTCATATATTTTGCAGACAAGCTTATACAATGTGTCAAGCATGCCGTTTCCTGCGCATTTAAGCAGCTCTGATGGAATAAGGTCAATACTTGGTGCTTTGCCGTCTTTCAATTTTGATAAGGCATTATCAAATTCACTTCTTAAGATATCATCCCCATTATTTTCTATGTCATATTCTGTTTCTAGGGTTTTGCTTTCTTCAAATATGTTCTTTCCTTTATACAATTGTTCTAGGTATTCTTTCCATATATATTTACGATCAGTTCATCCTCAAACAGCAGTTTGCCGTTTTTACCTTGTATGGCACATCTTGGCTGTGTTTTTTCATTGAAAAAATTCTTTACTTCAGAGTATACGGTTTCAAATTTCCTTTCTATATTTCTGTTGATATTTTTGCATTTTTCTTGCAAATAGCACTCCTTTCTCAACTTGGACTCCCTGTTAATTTTATTTTTAATGATCTTATATTCCTTTTTTCCTTCTTCTGTTTTAGAGTTCTTTAGCCTCCTTCTTTCTTCGATCATTTTTAAGATCCCACAATTTAGCTGTCTTTTATTATAACTTTTACACCTATAGTTAGCATTAGAAGTTCTCTGTCTCGACACTTATAAGGAATGATTTTAATCATAAAGTGGGAATAACGCTAAACTCTGTGTGTGGGTGGAATGTCAGTTAGTTAAGAATCTAAGTTTAACTGTTAGAAAGGCAGCTACCCCTTGTTTGTTGTTTACGGTTGAATATGTGTAACGAATTATCATAATTATTATGTATGCCATAAACGTGCTTATTTCAAATTCATTTGTTGTTCGTATGATATTTAACAGTTTCCGCTTCGACTAAAATATTATAATTATGAATACAATGTTTACTGTGTACATATTGTAGCCGTAAACCTACATACCAGCTAATTATATTATATTTGCACATTATATTATATGTTCTAGGTATATAATTATTATTATTATGATAATCATTATTTTAATGTGAAGACAAAACATCATACACACAATTCTACAGCTATGTAGTGCACAATATGGAATTTTGTAGGGTAACGAAAGAATCACTTTTATAAATAAGTGGTCCATATATCTTTACATTCACAAATACTCGCATAATTAAAAAAAAAATAAAATAGATAAAAAAAACATTCATTCAAATAGACTGGAAGGTTAGTTCAAATCAAAATAACCCATCAAATTTCGGCTTACAATCATAACTTTTTTTATTTACTTATTTATTTTTCGCAAAGAACACATTATAAAAATAATAACTAGACAACTTATTTATGATGCGCCGTTTTGTGGAAAAACCACCGCAAGGGTCCATTCAAGAATCATAACACCCCCTGAACAATAGGGTTTTAAATCTTGTCTTGAACACCTCCACACTCTCCAGAGTTCGCAAATCATAGGGAATTTTGTTCCACAGCAACGGACCAGCTACACAGAAGGCACGGTCAACATAGTTGGCCAGACCCATTATTATACCATCATGATATTAAGCTTCTGTAAAATGTGGTGATACCTATTCGGATTTTTAGGCAAATCAAGATTCATCATAACAAAATTATTCAAATGATATAATTTCGAACATCGTGCAAAAAGTCTGATAATGCGATTAAATAAAAAACTAATAAAATCAAAATATATCTTATCGTTGAATTTTTTCCTTTATTTAATCACGAACTGATATTTTGATCAAGGAGAGTTGTAAAATAAACATGCTATAGGTAATAATTAAACATTTCACAGAGGGGTCCTTGAACAGCTCCGCTTTCATACAATAAATAATTAATTACATTTAACCTCCGAGGCCTTGTTCCTAAATTCCTAGAAACAAAGTCGTGCCAGAGAACGATCTGCGGAGTAACTCGATAAATTATTACATTTTCATTTTCAACTCATAATATTTCAATTGTTTTAATAATAGATTATAATTAGGGAGTTATAGTGCAATAATCACAAATGCGCATAATAAAGGAAACTTTCTCGCAATTGAAAATATACCCACATAAAATTCACAGCGTAAATATACCTATTTATCTTCTTGAAAGAATAGATAACTTTTCATTATTAATATTGTAAAATACTAAGATATCTAAAAAAGAAAGAAAATTAGAATTGGTCCATGTGGAATCTTAATCTCCTTGATTTTTTTCTTATATCACTGTGTGCTTACCGCGCGCTTTAGAATGTCGGAAATTTGGAAGCCCTCAGACTTCTTATTTAGTAATAATAAGAAGTAATGCTCTGATTTATAATTAAAAAAAAAACTAAATATACAGAATATAGTCATTAAAATGATTCAACAGTAGAGGGGAATTCCCGGGAAATTTCTTTAATTTTTATTTCCCGTTTCCCGGGAAAAAACCAAACATTTCCCGGGAAAAAAACACAAATTATTAGTCATGCAGATTGCCATACCGATACCGAAATATTTGTTTAGTTAGCTGCAGAATCGTAATTTTTCCTTAACATGTCCGTTCTAATAATAGAAATAAATATAAAATTTCATAATCAACATAATATAACACACTTATCAAATCAGAATTATTAGAATAAAATAAGAAATAAAAAAAACATCGCTTAACAAAAATAAAATGATTATTTATTTTAAGTGGACGGACGAAAATGGCCATATACCGTCCTATCCTCACATATGGACGTACCAGATTTGGATGCTCACGGACAGCGTGAGATCAAGGTTACAGGCAGCGGAAATGTCCTCAGAGGAGTGGCTGGTGTGTTATTGAGAGACCGTATAAGGAATACATATGTTCGTGAATATAGAGAGGTCGCAGTTGCGATGGCTGGGTCACGTTCTCCGCATGCCAGAAGACAGATTACCACTTAGATCTTTGGAAGCTGTGGGAGAGGGCAGAAGACCGGTGGGCCGCCGTAGAAGAAGCTGGCAAGGGCAGGTGTCAAACTTGTGTGTTGAAAGGCTTGGTTTGCAGTGGCCAAAGGTCCTGGAAGCAGCTGTGGACAGGGATCTCTGGAGTAGGTACCTAGGCGCAATGGGCACCCGACCCAACTAGGACAAGGGGAAGAAGATGTGATGTGATGTGATTTTAAGTGGAAAAATCATAAAATGCTGACATGTGCTTCTTTCGGTCCGATGGAACAGTTACTCAATTTGATATTCAGACACATAGGTATACAAGTTTAAAAGGCATCCATAAGTTTACCAATTTGCAGTTTTTTTTATTTCTATGGTATGTCTTAATTCTTAATTAATATAAAAACAATATAAGAAAAGAAAAAAATGTTTTCCTTGAAACAGTCGAAATACTAATAATGTAAATAAATAAACGTAGATACAAATACTACCACAACTTAATATTCGGACACAATAGTTATTAAAACGTTATTTTTATGGCTTTTTTGGAGAATTTGTATTTCAGTATCATTTCAGTTAAAATAAACTCTTTTAAATTTCAAAAACAACATTTATTTAACTTCATTTTTAAATTTCCCGTTTCTCGGGAACGAAAATAATCCAGGAAAAGTTACCCTCTAATCAACAGTAAAATAGTAGTAGATACACTGAAAATTTCATTATTTTTTTCACTTATTGACACTTTGAAATCTAAAATTCCACATATTTACATTACAATTTCCTGTTCAGCTAAGGTTTAGTTAGAAAAAAAAATGGAATGTTGTGGAAATAATAATGACCCATATTGGAACAAACTTGTATTGACGACGGTGGTTATTTGGTGGCAGTGTTAGTTCCGTGATGACTAACGAGAAAATAAAACAAAACTCAAAGTAAACGTTACTTTCAATAAGTATTAATGAGTTAAACTACAGAATTTATTTTCCCAGGAAATTATATGTAACTGCTGAGTTTGCGGTATATTACTTATATCCGTACTTACATATATGAGAAGAAACTAATTCGAGTACCTTTATTAAAATTAGACAGTTTAATATTGAATTTGTATGAGATCAAAGAAATGTGCCCACAGGAGAGTGGTTTCTGGAAGATGTAAAAAATAAGTTTTATTCAGAGAATTTATTTGAATGGCTACCTTCTTTGAATGATTGTTGAATTTCAAGAATATACTTGTCATGGCTTATTTATTATTCACAATTTACACTTTATTATTTATCCTGCGTTCTTGGAAATGTTCTAAAAATTAGGAGAACATACGTATTTTTTAAAAAGTAGGTACCTAGAATGTTTTATGAATGATACACCTGTAATATGCAAGTATAAAGTCATCACATTGGAAAATGTGTAGGTATTCAAATGGAATTCATGAATGGTTCCAATTGGTTGACTCTTTTTATTGGTAAATTGTCATCTGTAACTAGAAGTCTAAAACAATATTTATGTACATACGTATATTTAATGTTTCGTTAAGGTATACCCAGAATGGTTCTTTTCTACTTGTGTATTAATATAGTAAGTAAGATCGAGATCCAAATTAAAATAGCTTAACGATTAATCAATGATATGTACCTACTATTATGTACATACCGACTAGATAATGGAAGGAAGGTACCTACGTATATTTAGATTCAGAAAAAAATATAATTAATTATAACACAGGTACATTAAATATTTTCTTAGACATTTCCTTTTTATAACGTTATTAATTAATTCAAGCAGTCCTACTTTGTAAATACAGACAACAAAGATGAAAATAAATTTATGGATTATTTATATTGTAGGTAGGGGATTCGATCCCGGCCCTTTTTCTAATTCCGGGATTTCGGGATTACCTACAGTTGATCCCGGGATCCCGGGACTAGTACCGGGATTGAATTGGTAATGTAAAGTGGTAACAAAAAGTCAGTAAACCATGTCAAAATCAGCTTTTTTTATTTATCTGGCAATGAATTTAAGTTTTGAATTTGCAAAAAGTCGGTAAAATAAAATTATACTTCAAACTTCTTCTAAAATAAACAAACAAGGCACTTATGATTTATAAAACTAACAATTTAACTTTTTTTTATATTTTCAAATTGTATTTATGTATTTGTATTTATTTCATAGTTTTAACCCAGAACAGTTTTAGTTTTGTGGGGCAATATATTTATTTATTTATTTATTTATTTGAAATATACACGGCAAGAAGCCTTTTACATGTTGACATAATTTTTTTAAAATATAAAGATAACAGTGACATAACCTTAGGTATAAAATTACTTAGTGTCTAAAGATCAAACAGTAACCAGAGAATTATGTGTGTAGAATAAATAATAAACACAAATATATATATGATCAATCAAAAATAAAATAGACGACACAATAAATAAGATTGATTGAAACAATAACAATTATAAATTATTCAATTAAAAATTAATATGAGGTTATATATATATATTTAGTTACAATCCATTGGATTGGTCTGCAACGAGTTTGGTTTTTCTTCTCCATTCCTCCCTATTCTCAGCCAGTCTTTTAAGCTCTACGTATGAGCCACAGTTCATGTCCCTCTTCAGTTGGTCCATATATGCGTCTCTTGGTCGGCCTCTGCCATTTGTTCCCTCGGTCTTACCCTCCGCGATGGCGATGAGTAGTCCTGGGTGCCTGATGTTGTGGCCAATCCAGTTAGCTCGTTGTTGGCTGATTCTCTTAAGGAGTTGCCTTTTTTCGCCTACCCTGGTTAAGACTTCTTCGTTTTCGACGTGCTCCGACCAATGGATCTTAAGCATGCGTCTGTAGCACCACATCTCAAAGGCCGCCAACCGTCCGCTTTCACTCTTGCTGATGGTCCATGTCTCACAACCATAAAGCAGAATGCTCCATACAAAGGCTTTAGTAAGGTTCTTCCTTACGCTTAAGTCGATATTTGGGGATTCCAATATCTTCGATTTTTTGTTGAAGGCAATCCTTGCCTGGTTTATTCTGCTTACAATTTCTGCTTTGGAGCGTCCATCCTGGTTTATTCTGCTGCCCAGGTACACGAATTCACTTACTTGTTTGATGCTCACTCCATTTAATGCAATGTTCGCAGTCGCTTCCTATGAGGTTAAATTACCTAAATAATTGAAATAAATGAACAAAAACAATATGATAATAATACATACATATATATTCTATAATGTTGTTATTTATGTTTGTTTTATGTACTATTTTGGAATTTTTTTTTTTAAATCAACTTAGCTAGACTTATTTAGCTTAACCCATAACAAAAAATACATACTACAGGGATCAATGTTTAAACTCGTATTTTTAAATTAAATTGACCAGAGACTTTATGAATTATTTATTTGAATTAGGTTAGTGAGTGATTTTTTTGATGCTATTTTTTAAAATATCAAATCGCTCAAGCATTGTTAAGAGACTATTCTAACGCGATTTGCAGTTAAGCAATAAATTAAGCTCTCTTCCATGTTTCTTTTTAATATAATTTTGAAGCATAGTATCACTCTTCAAAGATGCTCTTTTGAAAATAAGAACCACTACGAACTTTCTTTACGACTTCATTAATATTCCAGTCAATAGTCAAACTCACCATTACCGGTTTTATAGATTAATCCTGAGTCCAGTTCTTCTTTACCATCATCCAAATCATCAATAAAAGGCGATAGCCGTTTATGTATTTAATAAATAAATAAATAAAATATCATCACTGATAGGTTCATTTGCAGGTATTTTTCTATAGGTACAATAAATCACAAACGGCTAAGTAAATACCGTGTGCAAAACAAACTAGGTGTTTTGCATTAACAAGTTTTCCAACTGTAATTTGGACCATCAGTAACTATTGCCACAATATCGTATCTAGTGAGATATCGAACTCAGAATAGCGCTCTTTTAAGATACTAACACAAGCTTCGGCTGTCAGTGATTCATTGATGCGATTGAGTCCCAAATTCTTGATTTATTGTATAATTGTATTAATCCCGAAAATCCCGGATTTCTTAAATTAAATCCCGGGATTTTCGGGACTAAAATACGACCGGGATCCCCTAATATTGTAGGTACTTACTTTTACGTATTATTATTTAGCTTTGATCATATTTTGCAAAAACAATACATGAAAACGTGACAAAATGAAGGTTTATTGGTAATGTGTTGGTTGGATGTCAAGATACATTCTGTCAAAAATCATTCCCTCTTACTCACTAATATATCTCTATCACTATCGCGTTTAGTGTTGCGGGTCCCAGATGTTGGAACAAGCTGCCTCTGTGTCTGCGAGAGGAGGTGAATGGAGAGAGTTTTAAAAGAGGGCTGAAGACACACCTTTTTGCTGGGAGTTTCGGGTGATGGATACGATATACAGCGCCCTTGAAGTCATGTTATGAGTAAACGGCGCTTTACAAATTGTCCATATATATATATATATAATATGCATAATTATTTACTCCAGGCTTACTAACCATTTCTGGTACGAGAATATTGTTATCTTTGATTTTACAAAAATCCTACTGACAATTCATTTAGTAGGCTATCAATTTTTTTATAGTATTAATTTTATAACATATCAGTCGTTTTTGAATTTTTCAATGTTACTAATTCTACGTCAGGAATGTGCTCAAAATAATAAATGGTCGTAAATAACTTTAGCCACACATAATATGACCAAATTATGTTGTTCTCTGTGTTTACTCTATGAGTAAGATATTGCTTAACCAGGCATAAAAAAATGTAAAGACCTTTTTATACAGTGAATGTGAATACGAGTGATGTGAGGTGACATAACATGATACTAACAACACGTGTATGTAAATGTATGAACAGGTACAACCAATAAGATTATCTGAATCAGGGGACATGTTATTTTCATATACATGTAGGTACATTTTAACATAGTACACCATATTGCTAAAATACCTCAATTCTGTCACGGTGAAAAAAATCGCAAATAGATCACTTTATCTCACCTCAATACTTTGATGTTATTGGAATAAGTAGAAGCTACATACTTTTATCGTGTGTTGGATAATAACTTGACCAAACAAAGCTTTTTTAATGATGAATGTTAGTATTAAGTAAACCTAAATATATTTCTAACATTCACATAGTAGGCAATGTGCTTATGTTGTGAAGGTAGGTTAGGTCGGCAGACAAAGGATCCAAACCCTAACATATAAATATTATAAATAAATACATCTTTTTTGGAACTTGGAAGATATCGCGCTTCTGCGATAAACTCGCCCATTGCACAAATTTATTTGTCTGGTTCTACAATGTTTATATTTTAATAATGATTGTTTTTTGTACAATAAAGATTTATATTATTATTATTACCTTTTTAAAAATAAAAATCATTATGCTTTGAAAACCAATTATCGTGGTGAAGTATTATTAAATATATAAAATACAGATAACCGACAATAAACAATGAAAGGATTAGTCATTTTACTTGAAATAGATAATAAAAAAAACACTTCTGCTTAACCTTTATCTATTTAAATTATAAAGCGATTTCCGATCATCTATGCAATGTAGGGATTGATATTTGAGTACTTTGATTTTATTAACTTTTATATTTGCTCTTATGCATACCTATATACTTGCCAAGTTAACTTCTTGTAGATTTACAATTTATTTAAGAATGTGCAGAATGATTATCTATGCGCATTAATATTTTCAGCCAAACGCGCAATTTATATTGAATAATGTTTTATGTTCTAGGTGTACGAATTGTACTGTTTGTTCCGTACTTTATTTTATTACACAAAGTAAGGACTAAAGGAAAATCTCTTACTAAATTGCTAAATATCCCAGGTGTATTTCTCTCAATTCATTTTTTGAAACCACATCCAGTCAAAATATTACCCTCCATTTTTTGAATAGGTAATGATAATGAATATCTACATAATATATTAAATTTCTGAGTGAATAAATTCCACTTTCAGATTAAAACATTTTTCTTAGCGAACATTTCTCATTGAAAAAAATACCACAAAAAAAGCCATATTCATAATTCAAACGATTTTCTCATTTGTATTGTGTCCTTACTCGCAGTGAGTTGCTTCTTTAAGAGTATAATTCTTTTTAAGTGTGCCGGCTACATAAACAATAATCAGAAGAGAACAATACTTAAACTTTGTACAATTTGAAAGTGAATAACGAAAACATTCGATGTTATGAAGAAAATATTCGTAAAATTTCAAATGATGATAAAACTGGTAAGTAGATAACATCGTCCATTTAGTCAGTTGCCTGGAAGTAGAGTTTTGGCCTCATTCACATGAGGTACGCGGTTCGATCCCAGGTGCTAGCAATTCCCCATTCACGACACCAGCTTTTAGCCTACTGTGGAAAGTGTTAAATGTTGTATTTGGGTTCACAACAAAAACGCAGATTCATCATTTAAAAAAAAAACAAGGGTCAAATGGTTTTATCCAACAAAACACGGCAGAGAATAAAACAGTATCAATTACAATTATGTTTTAACAAACAATGATTATATACAAAGCAATACTATACTACATCCTCTTTATTAATGTGTCCTCATATTAATTTACTTATTTATATCAGAGTCCATTCGGTTGCCAAAGTTTATTAGTATCGTCATTTTTTTATTAACTTCTTTGAAGGGACAAACAGTCAACACAGTAAACATTACAAAAATCAATATTACATACGATACATACCACAAGAGTCCCCCTGTACATATTACTACAGTATAATTCGATGCAACTAAAATAAGGAAATACATTAACATAATAACAGTAGGTACAACCTAATAGAATAATCAAACACAATATTACCAACAAACCAAACAATAAAGTAAGAAAACAATATAATACAATAACAAATGATAAAGTTAAAAATCAATTAAAATAATTTAACACTAGAGCACACGCGCTCCAAATAGAACTTAAGCACACGCACCGCGAGTGAAACCTTCGCATGCAATTAAATGCTTATAACTCTGTTATTATATAAGATGAAACTATCAAAATTACATCATTATGTACCTTGGAATATAAACAACAAATCTGCATTATTTGTTTTTTTGAAAATTTCTTTATTTAATACGGAAATAGAAAAATATAACATCACCTATATTTTCGAATACAAAGTACACCATGGTAACACGCGTCGCGAGGCAATCCCCACTTTTATTGCTGTGTACGTAAGGATCGCATTCAGGTAAAAAGATACATTATGTAGTTTAGGGTTCCTATTGAATTTCGGCGCCATTCAAACACAATTGTTTTCTTTTTGTCATCTCGTTTCGGATTAACTTTTGCAATATAAATATTTATTATTATTATAGTTTTATTTTAATGTTTGTACCCAACAGAGAATTATATTTGACTACTTATTCACTTATAGATAAAAGCTGTTATTACCAATACTACTATTACTATACCATCACGGCACATCCCACAAGTGAAGTAGCCAGCAGAACAGCTGCATGTGATAAACATGCAGGCCGTCTTCTCTGTGCCAATAAAAATTAAGACATTCAAGATGGGTGGCAAACCTCATCGCTATATTATTCTGCCCTATATAAAGTATATCGCTATAACATGTTATTCCGAAAAAAAATGATAATCAAATAATTTATTGTTGAAAAAATTATTTTTGTATCACTTGTGAAAAAAAATTGTACCAGTTCTTAATTTAAATCAAAACACAAAATCTGAAGTACACAAAAATACATCACTTTTTTATAAACATTTTTTTACCATTACATTTTAAATGTAATGGTTAGAAAATTGTAATGAAATTATCTTTAAATAAGATATTAAATTGATATTTTGAATGTGTGTACCTACGTTAAAAAAATAATAAAAAATATTGTTCGGACAATTATTATGTATATAATTATAATATTCACCTATGTTTTAAAAAAAAACCAAAACGAAACCTAGAACCGTACACCGTCAGATATTTTTTATGAATGAGTACTTGCATAGTGACGCCGTAACACGCGTAGTGGGAGAATCCCCGCGGAACAGCAAAAAACTGGCAAAAATTACTCTTATGAAGATTTTAAAGAACTGATTTCACTATAAATAAATGTTGCTTATTGATGGGTAGGATATCATAGAAGGAAAAACTCGTCGATCTCGTTGATTTTATTTTATAACGAAAAAACTGTCGATGTTAAGGTTTCCCCGCGCACGCGTGTGCTCTCGTGTTAAAAAAGTAAAATACAGCAATATAATAAAATAATGAATAATAAAATTAACAAATTAATCTAGAAGATTTAAAAAATATACATCATATTTCGCTTATTAATTATATTTATATATAGAACACATAAATTTATCCTAATGTATTCCACTAGTTTTGTACTATTGCTACTCAAAACCATGTAGGTAAGACACAGATGTGACACATTTCACAAAATCTTTACGGATTCAGACTGCATATCTATGATGACAAATTTATAAAGGGAACTTTTTTTATTTTATTGGTGTATGAGTAGTATAATTCTGAAATTGGACAAACTAAAACAAGTGTTTCGTTCTACTATAGATTAAACAAACACTACTTCAAAAGTCATTACTAAATATTGATAGTGACCTAAGAATTCCAAAATCTTGTCTCTCGTGTTTGTTTCATCCATAGAAGAACCAAACATAATTTTGAGCTAAATATTTGCACTTTGATTCAGAATTAAATTCATTGAAACAAATTACAATTTAATTGTTGAAGGGTGTTTGTGTTCACACTGTGAAAATTCATATTCAATATTTATAAGACAATCAAAACACTGTTATAATTTTCACCACATTTATTCAAACTCCAACGTTTTCGCCCACTTCAATGGGCATTCTCAAGAGTACTCTTATAACAGTGTTTTGATTGTCTTATAAAAATTACAATTTGTTTTAAAAATACGTTTATAGTCGTTATTTATGATTACCATTGATATTTTTTTAAACCAATGTTTGTTAATCTATATTGTAAAAAAATTTCCGCTTATGTAATAAAATAAAAAAAGATAAAGGCTTGTTTCAATTACTTACTAATTTATTTATTTGCATTTGTGTGTGCTCAGTAATAATTTCACTGTTAATTTACAATATTATATACCTGAGTATAATAATCGTAAACCTACTCACCATTATCCCGCTGACGATCCAGTGTATGATTGTCGCATTGTTATTATTTAAGTTAAAGTGTATATTATTGTACTATGCATTAAATTTAGTTTACGATCTTCTATAAAGTAATCATTAACATTTATAGTTATATGAAATTTGCTGAGGTATTTCTTTCATTTCAAAACGCAAAGAACCAACACCATTGTGCTTACCTACAAATAGAGATAAGTGTGAATTAATAATATTCTAAGTATGTACACCAAATGATATCTACCGGAGAGAGAAATGAGTATTTACGACTTTCCGCTCTGAGAATCATCCTAATCGGAAGGTTAGATACAATAGAAGATGCTATGTATGTAAATATTATCAAACATTACATACACTACGTAATAATAGTAAGACCCCGCATTTTGTTTAACTGATATTTTAAACATCAAACAAATCACTCGAATCGGGTGGATTGCCGTTATCAATTAATAATTAATAATCTCAAACATTAATTATTTATTTACATATGGATCGTGAAGCAAAAACAAAATTGATTTTATTAGTTATATATTTAATTGATTAAATGTGTCGATGAGAATTACTCTTCTTTTTTATTCAATTACATACTTTAGTGGTAATAGTTTTAGATATTATTCTAATAATAATACATGGGTACATTTAGGTAAAGTATACATAAATATATGTACTTACATCACATGGTCAACATACCTAATTTCCAGTGGAGCTAATTTATGATACATTTTAATTATTATGGATATTCCTCTACCATACAAACAATTATGATATAGGACAATCTTTGTCTCCAGGGTTTTGTTGGAACGAAATCTCCATGGAAATAAGAATAATGATTAACATAAATGTTTAATGTGCAGAACATTGAACAAGGTCGATATTTCGTTTAGTATCAAAGAGGGTCAAGTTGAGAATCCAGCGGAAACGATTTGCATTAAAGCTCTCTGTAAAGATCGCTTGAATATTTCACTAGTGAAAGGTATCACTTTACAGTAGATGCAAAGATTTACATATCTATTATGTAACAAAGGATATATTTACATACATACATGTATTATTCTACATCCAGTTGAATATAATAAATCTAAGAGAATCCTTTTCAGGTACTAGGATTCACAAGCAATTACACACAGTACAACGGAAAAATAACACACGAGCTTGTAAGAAAGAAATAATTCAAGTGTTTAATAGAAGATATCGCTGTTATCCTTGTGATATCTCAAGAACGATGTATCTACATATTATTATTTAGCTATGTATTATAATGTTTCAACGTAATTACATCCCACATACATCATGATATATCATTAACGTGTGCCGACAAAATAAAGCACAAACTATATTGGATAACATACGTAGGTATTATTATAATATTTTTCTATATGAAGGTAAATATTTCGCAATAAATTCGATATAGTTTATATTGCATTTCGTTTAATCCTCCTTGCATATTTTCAATTCATAGATACACCATATTTCAAAAACCTACCCAATAAATAAGGTTTACTCAAAAATGTATTAAATCTAATTTTATAAAAACATACTTGTCTACAATAGTTTTATTTGATTAATATGTTTCCTACAGGACGAATCCGGAGCATGTGACTGTGGTGCAGAACAGACTATGCCACACTTGTTGGAGAGTCCATTGTGCCCTGTCACTTGCACTATGGAGGATATTTTTGACGCATCTCCACCTGCTGTACGTTTTGCACAGTACTGGAGATCAGATTAACTAGTTTTTTTTCTGGGTTTCGACACGATAAATAAATAATATGTTAATTTTAATTTAAATTTGGAAAATGTTTATAAAATTTAGTTGGTCTCGATTTCATATAAAAATAAACATAAATTAGTAAAATGTAAAATGGTACGGGTAAATTGAAAACAAAACGTCAACAAGGGAAATGAAACAGCACACCCAAATATTTTAAGGAAGTTAATCGCTTCCTTAATTCATTTTTTGATGTTTTTAAACCGAATCTGTATTAACATTATGAATTGTTTGAGAAATTTTAAGAAATTTAGAATAAAAGCTAAGATATCAGTTTTCCTGGAAATAGCAGTATCATTAAGATGATGCTTTTATTAATTTTACTCTAAAAAATATTTACATAACTTTAAAAACATTCATATAAGTAATGACAATGTATTAATGAATATTTATAAAACTTGTAATATTTTCTACACAGACACGAACATTTAAATCCATTGGATTGGTCTGCAACGAGTTTGGATTTTCTTCTCCATTTCTCCCTATTCTCAGCCAGTCTTTTCAGCTCTACGTATGAGCCACAGTTCATGTCCCTCTTCAGTTGATCCATATACGCATCTCTGCCATTTGTGTCCTCGGTCCTACCCTCCGCGATGGCGATGAGCAGTCCTGGGTGCCTGATGTTGTGGCCAATCCAGTTAGCTCGTTGATGGCTGATTATCTTAAGAAGTTGCCTTTTTTCGCCTACCCTGGTTAACACTTCTTCGTTTTCGACGTATTCCGACCAATGGATTTTCAGCATGCGTCTGTAGCACCAGACCAACCGTCCACTTTCACTCTTGCTGATGGTCCATGTCTCACAACCATAAAGCAGAATGCTCCATACAAAGGCTTTAATAAGATTCTTCCTTACGCTTAAGTCAATATTTGGGGATTCCAATATTTTAGATTTTTTGTTGAAGGCAATCCTTGTCTGGTTTATTCTGCTCACAATTTCCGATTTGGAACGGCCATCCTGGTTTATTCTGCTGCCCAAGTACACGAAATCTCTTACTTGTTTGATTCTCACTCCATTTATAGCAACGTTCGCAGTCGCTTCCTCCCTTCCAACGACCATACATTTTGTTTTGTCTTTATTTATTTTCATGTTGTACTTTGACAACAGTATACTTTCTATTTTTCCTAAAGCTTCGTGCAGCTTCATTTATTTATTTATTTATTCAGATATTCACGGCCGAAGCCTTTTACATGTAAAAAACTAGTATACATACAATACATGCATACAAAAAATATTTTTCTTTTAAAAAAAGACACAAAACAATTAATTAGACACAAAACAAGAGTACAATTAAATAATAGAACAATGTTGACTCAATTTAAAAAATAAAAAATAAAAATAAAATTTGGTCAAGAAATAAAATTCAAAAAAATAATTTTGAAATTGAAATGATATAAATATTAAATGTCAAACAGAAAAACAAATGGTCAGTTAGTTAAAAAAATCACAAATTAAGGTCAAATAATATTATATATATACAGCAAGTTATAAATAATATTTTATAAATAAGATTTCAAATTATACACATGGACTCATCCCACCAAAAATGATAAATATTACAGAAAAAAACAAGTAAACTCTGAACCTCGACTACCCGTTGTCAGTTTATGCACATAAAAATTTGATGATGTCAGATCTGTATTTGAGGAAACTGTCGGCAAAAATATCTGTGTTCTCACCAACCAGATTACCAAGTCTATGAAGTCTGTTTATTGGAGTATGGTACGTATAGTTGTTTCTAGTATAAGACTCGTGAAAAGTCACAGATTGTCTGGTATTTCTAAAAGGGACATTGAATTGGATCAGTTCAATCAGTTCAAGAGAATCGATTGCACCATTTAGAATCTTGTGTAGGAAACAAAGGTCAAACATCTTCCTACGGTTCTCGAGACTGAGGAGACCAAGCTCACTCATTAAGACTGGATATTCAATATTCTCAATAGGTATTCCCAGTCTGTAATTTATCAATCTCAAGAACTTTCTCTGTACCCTTTCCAAACTTTTACAGTGGATGGCATAGTTCGGGGACCATACTGTGGTATTGTACTCTAGTAAGGGTCTCACAAGAGAGACGAAAAGTAGTCTACAAGACTGAATAAGTTGAAAGTCTTTAACCAGTCTAAACACAAAACCCAGAGTCCTCATAGACCTACCAACAATTTCCTCTATGTGTAAGTTGTAAGTCAGATCCTCAGAGAAGGTGATGCCTAGATCCTTCAAATTTGTGACAGAGTCAAGTACAACGTTATCAATTGAGTAATTGAAAACAATTTTAGATTTGGTTTTATGGAATCTAATGACCTGACATTTTGTGATATTTAGGCAAAGCTTATTTTTCTTGCACCAGTCATTTAGAGAATCTAAATTAGTTTGTAGTATTGTACAGTCTTCCATATTACCGATAAACTTATATAACTTTAGATCATCAGCAAATAACAACACCTCTATGTCCCTGAAGATCTGAACTATGTCATTGATAAACACATTAAATAGTATTGGTCCCAAGTGCGAACCCTGAGGCACACCACTGTAAGCAAATACCATTTTAGAGACACAATCACCAACCCTGACTCTAAGTGTTCTCTCTTTGAGGTAACTTTCAATCCAGCGATAGAAAACTCCGCCGACCCCGTACCCACGTAACTTACAAAGTAGCATGTCGTGTGACACCTTGTCAAAAGCTTTTGAAAAGTCAGTGTACACGGAGTCGACTTGACCTCTTTTAGCGAGTGAATTGACAATATAATTTTGATATATAAGTAGGTTAGTAAGAGTGGATTTCTTAGGCATAAAGCCGTGTTGCTTTGTGGTGATTATATTGTTTATTGATCCTTTTATTTTACCAACAACTATGGATTCGAAAAGCTTTGGTATAGCAGATAGTATACAAATAGGTCTGTAGTTTGTTACTTGGCTATTGTCTCCCTTCTTAAAAATAGGGTTAATGTATCCCGTTTTCCAAATATTAGGAAAAATACCCTCAGAAAGAGACATGTTGAAAAGGAGAGCTAGATGTTTTGCCAAGACCACGACACAGTTTTTTATAAAAACATTAGGTATACCATCTGGACCCGCTGCTTTAGAAATATCCAAGGCAAGGATCGCACTTCTGACCTCGTCAACTGATATTGTTATGCTGGGCATGTCGATAGTTTTGTCGGAGAAAAAATCACAGTCAACATTCATAGATGGAGCATCGTAGACTTCTTGAAAAAAAGAAGCAAATAAGTTTGCAGCACTCTGAGATGAGTCAGAATGCTGATTACCATAATTTAATTTGGGTGGTATATCGACTAGATCCTCCCACATTCCATTTACACATTTCCATAGGTTCCGAGAATCCCGAGGCAAATCTTTCTCAATTGACTCCATATGTTGTTTATAACAGATTTTTGACAATGAAGAACATTGAGAACGCAAATTAGAAAAATAATCATAGTCTTTCTTGTCCAATGTGTCTTTATATTTTTTATGAGCCAATTTTTTCTTTATTACTAATTGTTTCAGTTCAGCACTAAACCATTTAGGATAGTGAGAATATTTAAAAGATTTCTCTGGAATATAAGAATCTACACATTCTTGTAGTTTAGAATAATACAGTTCAGTTAAGTTATTTATGTTGCTCCCAGTGTGAAAAGACAAATCTATGCCCTCCAAAAATGCGTTTACCGCGGAATAATCGGCCCCATGAAAATTACGCCTGACCGTCGATCTTCTCTCCGATTCATACATTTGGGATGAAATGACAATGTCGAGAGGAGGGTGGTGAACATCGACCGGCAACAAGATCGAAGAGGAGATACTAACAGATGTTATATCAGAATGCGATGTGAAGACAAGATCAAGGATTCTACCATGACTATTTTTTACATTATTTAACTGTAAAAGACCGAAGAAATTAGCCATATCAACAAGTTCTGCGGCTTTTTCACTATTCAAGTTGTCAGAAATTTGTAGTCTAGCAGGTCCGATATCCTCATCAATCACATCAAGCGTCCTCCAGTTACAATCAGGCAGATTAAAATCACCAGTCAATATTAACTCGTGTGTTGTGTATTTTGATTTGATGCATTCGATCACCTCGTTATAATCCCTATAAATTTCAACATCAGAACAAGGTGGAATGTAAGTGCAACCAAAAATTATTGATTCGTGTAGCAATTTAACTAAAACGAATACCTGTTCTATCTTTTTGCTTTTAATTGACAATTTTCTACTAGTTAAGGATTTCTTAACAGCGATCAATACCCCCCCACCTCTCGACTTGCTGCTGGTATGTGGATTACGATCCAACCTATATACATTATAATTTAAAAAACCCAATTCGGAAGTTCCAATACAAGAATCCAGCCAAGTCTCTGTTAAAAGGATGATATCATGATCAGTAGATGGAACTGACTGGCGGAGATCACTTAATTTCGTTTTAACGCCCCTGACGTTTTGATAGAGGCAAAATAGTTTTTTGAATTATTAGAATTTACTATTTTGGGGCTACCTTTAATGAATTTGATCATAAGATTTTTCTCTCCGTTTTGGATTCTCGCATTCAAACTTTCCTTTAATCTAATATAGTTATTTCTTTGTATTACTGTCTGATCCCTATATATCCTTACACCACCTTTCAGTTTTGTGCTGTTTTTCATAATATCTCTGACCTGATTTTCGTGTTTTAATATAACTTTTATAGGACGGGGTTTTCCGTCATTTCTTTTCCCCAACCTAAAACACTTCACATCACTAATTGAAACTGTCTGATCAACCTCAGTTAATAAAGTATAAACACTGTCTCTATCATTCTTTAGAATATCCTCTTGTCTTGTTTTCAAACTTTCATCCACGTTACATAGAATAATATTTTTTCTTCTTTTACATCTCTCTTCAATCTCGTTAGCTATAGAATCCATCTCCATAATGTCATTACTTGGACCACCTATACCACTCTCCACTTTATTTTCCAAGATTGTAATTCTTTCCTTCAGTAGTATATTTTCAGCAAATAATTCATCTATGAACGAGAGCTTACTAGATAGTTCGTTCATTTTTGTCATCAAATTTTTATTTTGAAGTTCTAGTTGAGTTCTGACGTCATTAAATGATGTGTGTAAACCCGATATATAGTCTTTCAAAGAATCATCCATACTGTCCATAGTAATTATTGAATTATTTTTATTTGATTGCTTAGTTTTTCCATCGCTAGATGGCAGTGATGATCTGAATATTTTATTGTGATTTGTTCCTTGTATGGTAGATGGCTCTTGCTTAGATTTATTTTCAAATGATGTCGTTGGTATATCATTTTTATTTTTTCGTGATCTGGTTCGCGACATGGGTTTACTATCCATTATGACTATCTATGTAAATCCAACACCTTCAGTTTCTCTATTATTTGCTTTCGTTGTTTAAACAATGGAAAAATTATATCACTAGATGCGCAATGTTTTCTTTTATATATTTATCACTACAAATGTTTTGATTATACACTGTTTCAGTACGATTAGAATTAATTTCACGAGAGCGAAAAGAAATACGTCTGTCAAAGTTAAGTTGTTGTGTCAAAAAAAAAGGATCATTCATCTTGGACTTCTTGGAGTCTGCGAGCAGTGCTTTATCGTCGGCATATCGAATCATGTCGACCTTTTTCCCATTTATTTTTACTCCTGTCCAGTTCTTCATTTCTTCTCTCAGTTCATCAAAAGCTCGCTGTATATAGCAGTTAAAGAGTGCTGGCGACATTGAGCATCCCTGTCTTACACCTTGTTCGATCTTCACTTCTGCGCAGCTCTCTCAGCTTTTAATTACAGCCATTTCGTTCTTGTATAAGCTCCAGATTGCTCTTCTGTCTTTATAACTCATTCCTTTCTAGTTTAGAGTGTTCAAAAGTTGTTCCCATTCTACTTTATCGAATGCCTTTTCTAAGTCGATGAATGCTATATATGTGTTTATATTTATTGTTTACTTAATACATATTTGTATAAAACAGTGTTTTTAGCACAGAGATGACATCTGGCTACTTGTTGGAGTGTCCATTTTGCCCTGTCACATGCAGTGTAGAGGATATTTTTGACCATATGCCGTGCGTTTTGCACAGTACTGGAGATTAGCTTGATTGGTTTTCTCTGGGTTTCTACACGATAAATAAATACTGGCTACTCCTAGCGTGGGACACGCCATGATGGTATAGTAGTAGGTACTCGTATAGTAGATTGTGGTAATATTTATTTTAATAATAATAGATAGTGTGTCAATGTGATGTGGTTAAATAGAATAAATATATACATCTAAATAGTGAAAATGTCGTCACTGCAATCATCTCAATACATTGTAATCTGTTGTATAGTGTTGATTCGCAAAAGTATTAACACATAAATTATAAAGGTTGTTTTTTTTACAATAAGAAACTAGATAAGATATTTTGAATGGTTGGCATGCTGTCATTTAATCTAGTCCTACTACAGATACCCACAGAATTTCTAACCCAAATTATCATAGAAGCAAGTTGAAAAGAAAGTGTATGTACATAAATATATTACATTCTACGTCAAATAATTATTTTATTATATCGTGTAATTACATCTTTCAAAAGTTTTCAGAGAAATAACAACAAAATATGTTGACTTACATTTGCGATGTAATTTCACACCTTGCTACCTTTTAATCTCAGCTAATTATTTCAAACATTTAACGCAAAACTTGGACAATTACCGAAATGTTGAAAATCTTCACGAATGGGATCATTCTGCAATTAACCTCCTCATATAACACAACGTAACTAAACTCTTAATGCCTTCCAAGTTCTATTATTTATGTTAGGTACGTGAAATACGAAATTCATTTGGGAATTATTAAACACACAGATACCTAATTAGATTTTACTAATATGATTCACCTGAATATATGAATTGAAATCAAAGATCGGAAGGCTTATAGCAGATATTTAGATGACTGAAGCTGTACATGATCCAATGATCATCGTATCGTATGTTGAAAACGAGTCGAAATAACAATTTTGTGGGAGGTACTTATAAACCTAAATGCTTCTTACACCTACGCACATAATCAGTTTGACCGAGGGTTTAAGTGTATGTAAAACAGAATCTCGTAAAAGATCATTTAATATGTGTTTTACATAATTGAGATCAAGTCTCAACTTAGAACTAAAGTCGGTTTGAATTCGTATTGTCTTGATATTGCATCAAAGTATAAAATAAATTACATATTTTTATAAAATGCATATGAGAAAGTACACAATGACATCGAGAATTTTCAGCGATCGTTTTGCACCTTAATACATATCTATATTAGTTTATCTGATAAATATTTATGAATAACTGTTGGACTTTGTAGTAAAAGTTAAATCTTTTAGCCATTTGAAAACCTTTTTTATTTGCAATATTGCATGCAGTTTATAGCCAATAAATTTTCCAATAAGGGTTATTTGAAAGCACATTACACATTGTGCTGAAGCAAAACAGACAATGTACGATGTACGTCCTTGCAAAGCTATTGATGGATGTCAATGTCATCGAGTAAAGGGAAAACACTTTTATTAAATAGCGCAAAACCTGTCTGCTTGTTAATTTACAAGTTGTGAAATATGTCAAGGTCTCAAAAAGGTAATATTAAAACAATTTGCCTTTATAAATTATGATTAATAAAGAAAACCATAGTTCATTTTAATATAATACATACATGCATTGAGAATAAAAATTCACAAAATATTAATGAAATTAGTCGAATCCAGTAAAATAACTATACGTTATATCTAACTTGTATATAGACATGTCATTGCTGTTGCCTATCACGGTATAAAAAACAATATCTAGAAAATGAACTTGAGAACTTCAAAATTATGAACTATGTTTTATTTCTAATCACAACAGGAAAATTCGATCACATTTTCTAGTAATCAAATAGCTAACTGTGTATTTAAGACATCGCTCCATTTTTATAATTTGTTCACAAATCACTCCATGTCTTCTCACTACCATTTAAAAGAAAATTTCGAGTATTATGAAATGAGTCATGGCCTATCATACGATGCGAACCATGTGTTCTGGGTAACTTCCGTTGGGTAAATCTCAAGAACGATCTGTCCGGATCCTGACACAAGAAAGAAGTTAATAATTATTGTTATATTTCAAAATAGTTTTGAAACGTGTATATTTATGCAATCTTTTTAATTGGTTTTGAGAAATGTATTACTTTTATTTATAAAAGTACATACATCCTCACATAAAAATATATGCTTGCATTGCTGAAAAAAATTTTTCAAAGGAGGGCTTAGGGTTTGCCAGAGGGACTCCCCCTCCCTTAAATTACAAAACCCTTAATGTTCCTTGAGGGAGATACTCATTATAACAAAATTGTTACAAACTATATTCTTACAGTTACGTATTACAGCGTACTAAAACTCTAAACCTTGGGGACAACACTTTACAGCTTATTTTCTAGTGTTAGTGCAATTAGAAATTTACTTACCACTATATTCACCCTTTTATATAAATATACAGAACTCTCCGTATAGAAATGGAAAAAAGGAAGTCAAAAAAGCATCGCAACCAAGTTTGAAGTATAGTGGGCAGATGCAATGTGAAAAAAATAAGAAAATCATCCAAGGGGTAAAAAGTTATTTAAAAGCAACCTCGATTATCCAAACTCAAACAAACTCGAGGCTGACTGATCCGATCTCCCACTTGTGAGACCACATTAATCTCCGTATCAAAAATCCTAATCGTTTGCCGACCACCTTTATTCACAAAATATTTTTGGCTTTACAAAAAAATCATTTTAAATTAATTGCAGCTGATCTGTGATAATGGTGTCTGCTAATTTTCGCTCATCGCATATTATACATAGTTAAATGATCGCACAAACTGTATTAAATGATCGTTCAGTTAAGTATTTTGTCGTCGCTCACAAGTAATTCTGTATGCTCATTTTATATTTTTTGCCATCTAAAATTAGAATTTTCTGTCACTCGTTTAAATATAATCCTAATAGTCCTATAAAACGTGTCGGATATGATATATTCAAAATGTGATATGGCGCTAATAAAACAACGTTCGTGTGAAGAAGTATCATCGTATGATATGGTTCGTTTATTACTAAAGATATTAATGTGATGTATCACAAAGAGGGAATCTTAATAATAAGACAATCATAACTTTTCTTCCGGCGCCATTCACTTATGTACTCTCAGCTCCTAAGAAAGTAATGAAAATATATTCCCGTATTATCTTTTAACAAAAAAAGTTTCCATACATAATAAGATAAATTGTGTACATGTTGTTATATAAAAAAGATTTTGTTACAATGTTGATCCCTATATTATTATTATAAATAGTTACCTACATTATGAAAATATGCACGTCTAATGTTAAAAAGCTTTCTCGTGTTAAATATAATCACATTTATTTCAATTTCTGCTTGCGCAGACTTTCAAAAAACATAAAGCATATTTGGGTATGGGTATCTATTATAAAAACATGATAAAATATCGTTTTGCAAACTAAAAATTACACTCGTTAAAGAAATAGGGAGCGCATACCAGCATACATTATCCAAAGTAATAGTCGTTTTTGATTGATAGTAATAAGATATCTAGATTGAAATACTCCCAGACAGGTCGGTTATAGTAGGTATGCCAAAGTATATTTACATTTTTATTCCGTTTCGGCAAAACATTTTGTCCAATTTATTAGATAATTTGAATAACGTTATTTTGTAATGTTCCCCTTGGGGAGTTTCTTTAAAAAATTCAATAGAAAACACTTGTGAAACTTTTGTAAAGAAACTTTTATTATTTGATTTATTTTCATTAAAATCATATTGAACCTTATTTTCTTAAATTGGATTGAATTGGACATAACTGAAAAAGTGTTATTCTATTTCCAATGAGCTTTATAAATCGAAATGACAAAATTAGAAATGTTATAATCCCATAGGGTGTATTATTATATTATATCACATTGTAAAGTATATATAAATATTTGTTACACCCTATACTCAACATGTATAATGTATGTAGAGAACGATTTGCCTCATCTGGCAATTAAACCGTTTCATTTCATTTTATAAGTTGTACTAAACATGTTTGATGTATATACAGATATATTTGCCTCATCTGACAATCAAACTATAATTTCTCTAACAATATCGAACTACTACAAATCAACAAGTTTAGTAATCGAGTATGATACCATATATTCTGTTTTTGTTTTTGTTACACTCATCTAACAATGATTTCAATATACTTTACTTCAACATAGATATTCTCATACATTCTAATAATTAAATAAATTATGATTTATATTATAACCACGTGGCTTGCTATTGAAAGGACTCTCCACAAAGACTCCTATTTTTCCGCACTTGCAAACAAAAAAAATGTCCTCATGGGCGAGCCACATGGGCAACCTGAATGGTCAGTCAGGCAAATCCGCCTCGTGGGAATCTTTCAAACTACTGCAAAACTTTTAATATCCCCTTAAGGTAGAGAAACACCAATGCGGTTTAATAAAGTGAAAGAAGTATGCGTGGATAAATCTGTATGGCGTTCCGTTCTCTCTGCCTTTAATAAAGTGAAAGCGGTTTAATAAAGTGAAAGAAGTATGCAAGGATAAATCTGTATGGCGTTCCGTTCTCTCTGCCTTTAATAAAGTGAAAGCGGTTTAATAAAGTGAAAGAAGTATGCGTGGATAAATCTGTATGGCGTTCCGTTCTCTCTGCCTTTAATAAAGTGAAAGCGGTTTAATAAAGTGAAAGAAGTATGCAAGGATAAATCTGTATGGCGTTCCGTTCTCTCTGCCTTTAATAAAGTGAAAGCGGTTTAATAAAGTGAAAGAAGTATGCAAGGATAAATCTGTATGGCGTTCCGTTCTCTCTGCCTAACCCACTTGGGATACGGCGTGAAGATATAGATAGAACAAAAACATAAATTGAGTTTCGGCTACAACAAGCACATAGAAGATTTTATGATAAACCCTCGGTTCTACAAGTAGGTACTACATAAACACACCATAATTATTCATTGGAGGTAATTTATATTCTGGTACGTAACGATAGATTCTGATTATCGGAAGAGGAACACGAAATACAAATAAATCATTATGTACTTTGCTAAAGTTGCTACAAAGTTGTATAAGTTGTGTACTTATCTATCTAATATCAAATTTATTTCATTCAATTACAACGAGATAATGAAATTGAACCTCCACAACACAACGCTATGTTGATGAATTTCTTTGGAATGGGAAAATACCGATACAATATGTGACCTTTAAATACATTTTACGTGACATTCAAAACCAAATGCCTTAAAAAAACATGAAGGAAAAAATGATCTTTCTTATGATTTTTTTGTATTGAAAATTGCTTTAAAAATATTTTTATTCACAGGGATTATCTGAGCATGATAATTGAAAAGCTTGTGACAATATCATATCGGAAAATGATTTAAAGATTGTTTTTATTATACGCTATCAAAAAAAAATAATCTTATGTGTTTTATATTTTTGAATGATTTGTTGTCTTGGAATGTTTAATATAAAAATGGCTCAACTCCGTTATATCTTACAATTAATTAATATATTGTTATGATAAATTTCAATATATTTACCTGTCAAATAAATATTCTGCCCCGTATAACAGTTATTTGCTACCCAAACTGTAATCCCCTGTCAATCAACTTCATTTTCCTGATTAATATGAATGTTTCCTGGTTGTGTTTTCTTTCCTTTTTCTTCGCATCAGATTCGTTAATAAAAATTTACTTTTCTCATAATATCATATTTTCTTCATGGAATTCTTGTTGTAATGCATTTCGTTCTCCAAAAAAATCGTTAAAACCTTGTTTTACATATGGGGGGAAATGTAGGAGGCCTTCGTTCAGGAGACTTAAAGGACAGGAAAAATAAGAAGAAGAAGTAGTTTGAGAAAAGGTTATATAGGTCTCGGCTAGTACATAAATATAATACGGGGTGGTAGAAGAGCTAATAATATAATTTTATTTAAATACCTAACAATTTATAAATGAACCTCATTTCTCCTTCCCATGTTTCACTCCGCTCACCACGGATTCATATTTTATGTTTTTTTTTTACCAATATAAATTAGCACACGTACTTATGTATGTACACCAAAATAATTTTCATAAACCAATATTTGCTAGAGTAAAAAATGCCCTAGATTTTTATACTCATCCAAAGAATTTTTCTCGTATAATATCATTCCATATTTTTATAGAAATGGTCAGCAGGTATCAACCCTAGAGTTTTTTTGTCTCTGTTTCATAAATGCGTGTCCTTATACTAACTACATTATGTGTTTCAACACATCCTTACAGATATTTATTTTAACTATTCTTTTATTATACTGGTATGTTTCACCATCCGTGGTTTGGGATAAAAGTGAAAAAATCCAAAACTTTTCATATTTTATGAGTATGCAGAAATATTCTATAGGCAACAAAAAGAAAATAAATATTGCGTTTCATTAAAATTGCGTACCGTAAAAAAAGTAAAACCGCGTTTTCATGACCAGTCAAATTCTATCAAATTTGTGTAATAAATTGCGGAGAATGTTAATGTTGAAATCAGTATCAGTATGGAAATCAGTCAGTTTGTACATAATTAGTTTTTGGGCTCTACTAACATCTTACTGCAAATGGGTTTATGCATATTCGATACCACACCACACACATTATAATTTAGTCAGAATTTCTGTAAAATTATTTATGAGTGTGAATTACCAGGAGCGTTAATAAATGTTATTTCTTCGCGGAACTACTATATCTAATAGTTTAAGGGAATTTGATAAAACTTACTGAATTTCTGAAAGGATCAAACTAACTAAAAGAAATAGCTTAGAACTTAATTAGAAAGTGAATGAGATTAATGAATTTAACATCTCAAACTTCTTGAACTTACTTAGTAATTATTTTTACAATTTAAACTGAAATTAGATCTATCATTTACCCATTAAAATTCAAGTTTAATTTTCTCATAAATTATTTGATATTTTTAAAAAGTAACCGGAGGAGTAAATTGACATATACTTTTTTTTATTAGCAATAACGTATTTTATTGATAAAAGCGACAGAAATTTTACATAATACCAGATTGATGTAGCAAAATATATTTTAATGAACTAAACAGAAATTCTGGGAAGGATGGGTAGTATTAACCGAATAAACTACGTTTAAAAAATCTTGCTGGTAAATTGAAAACTGATCTGTCTCTTGAGAGAGATACTTTCACAAAATACATATTTCATCTAGGTATAGGATGACTACGTACTTATTTTTTCCCATAAATTCTTAACAGCTTTCTAGCGCTTTCGGAGAGGTGACGTCAAATCGGAAAGTAGTCCATAGTTTTAATATAAACAAATTAGTTTTCCTAAGAGACCAAACTTCATTAATAAAATAAATACGAGGCATAGGCAAGCACATTTAATAATAACCAACAAGTTTACACGTGTATCATCGTAACTTATTATCCTGATGATTTTGGTATACATATATGTAAATGTTAACCAGTATAACATTTTCCGTATAGGCAACCATTAACACAATAATATGAAATGTATAGACAATTCACACAGATTGAGCTAGTCCCAAACTAAGATGTGAATCTTGTATTATGAGTACTAACGCGACGATACACATATATACAACGCACTAAACACATAAATATGTAACACCCAGACCCAGGACAAAAGGTTATCCTTCGAGCCGGGGACCATGCATGGTTCCAATCATGTATCTAATTATAATTCACCTAGGTTATGTATGTTATTTCCTATATATTATGATTAAGCCAAGAACTATGGAAATAAGGGTAAAGTATTCTTGCCCTTTCTTTCTTTGAACTATCATTTCATTCCAAGAATGGTCAACAAAGTGGCTTGTCACTTCACTGTAGGATGTTGTCACCATAACTGGCAGATTTATGGTATTAAATTTATTCAAAGATAAACGGCAGGCAGAATGCGGGTAACTTAAATATATACTCGTATCCACCAGTGGCGTTTCAAAAGTATCCATTACATCTAAGCCCATCCTCAATAATTTACAGGTATGAATAAGTTATTTTATTAATATAAATCACTTGCAAACATGTTCTCGATAAAAATTAATTAAATAATGCGGTAACAAAAGAGTTTTTATAAAATTTGACTCCATATTAATTCATGCATAATGGTCACCCATACAAAAACTGGCTGTCTAATGTTACTGAACTCAAGTCATCGGACGAAGGTTGGTCTATACAACACCACACAGTGTTCTACGGAACGTTGTAAAAATACGGAATGGATTATTTCCTTATTCCCGTTATATGGCATATAGTTCTAGCTTGAATATCATAAATAAATAATAACAATAAAAAAGATAATTTGTATTTGGCGCTGTTTAATGGTCCGTGACCATCTCAAGAGCGCCGTGGCTTTTTAGTTGCATTCAGAGGTCTGTAGGCCGTGACAAGAGCAGACAGTAGTGAATTCGTCCACGTCAATGGAGCCATCATTGGAAGCATCTTCTAGGTCAAAAATGAAATTCATGTAACGCTGCTGCCACTGCAGAGGACGGTCGGTACTTTGGGCTAACTCATCCCACATAGAACTCCATTCATTCACAGACACCTGTCCATCTTTATTGGCATCAGTTCTCTGCCTTAGGCCATCCCGTATCTCGATCATGGTGTCGTACGTCTCTACGTTCTTGGGATGATTCTGGGGCCATCCACGAACAGTGCAGATTTTCTCAATAGTTAACTCGAAGTCCTTCTTCTCGATCGTTCCACTTTGGTTGACAACAAAGAAAACGTTGGACACATAGAGAAGCTTCTTCTTACGGAGATTTGAGATAGGCATCGTGGTAAATTGGAATCGTGAGATGAAGCATTATTTTTGTTTCTTTCACCCGCTGTGTTGTCGTGAGTAGTCGGTGTTGTTATCCTTCTCTGTTGCACTACTGGACATACGCTGATCACTACACGCTGGCACTTGTGAGACAACAGAGTGATTCCCTGAAGGGATCGATTTTTTAACACGTGTTTTGGCAATAGAAGCGGGAATGTAACACAAAATGATAACTTGTTAAAATTTTGAAGAAATAATCAACAGTAATGAATATTAATTTATTTCGAGTTTTGATGAAGTTTAAGAGATAATGATATGCAAAAAACTATGCGGATTTGTAATGTTAGCGTGCACAAGAAAGTTCAGCACTACTATCATATTACATGTGAGCAAATATTGGTCAAATACTGTGTAATGAAAGACTTAAGAGAAGCTAAAACATAAGCCTCATTAGAAACAATGTGTGCAGTGAAACGCAAAATAATCTAACACGTTTAATTTGCATAATAATATGTTGTTGTGTGATGGGTTTAACAACATCGCGTATGGAACTCATCAATGCATTTCACTCTCTTACTCAGTGCGCTACAGTTGACAATATCATTAATGATCTTGTCAACTGCATATAATCCCTTTTCAATTAGTTTAAACTTGAAAACTTCAGGTTAAGCGTAGTTTTTCGGCTTGTACGAAAGATCCACTACTGATAAATAAATAAAAAAATACTTATAAGGTACCATCGTTAATTGTTTTAATGTCACTTATTGAATATTCGTATAGGAGACAATATTTATGAAGTCTTATTACATAGTAAGTATGGAAACGTGAATGTACAAATGTGATAAGTAGGTACATCTGCATTAAAGGAATGTTACCAAGCTACGTAAATGAGTTAATATAAAAATAATTATTTTTTTCGATACTTACTACATTAAGATACCTAAGGTAGAATAGAAACAATAAAGACATTTTTTTCTAATTGCAATATTGTTGATTTTCGTACAATATTCATTGTATCATTAGTCGTCAAGGTTCCATTCGCGAATGGAAGTGGTAGTCAGACAACTCAGGAAATGATGAATGTAGTGCAGATATAAATAATATGGTACATATAGTCACAAGTAATAAATAGTACTCTGGTAATGTAACAAAGAAACTAGCCATTAGTGGACAGAACTCCCACGTTTACAAGTTATTATTATTATTTTTACCGTTAAGGTTGCTGCTATAAAGCTGAATAGTCAGTAACACGAATTAAAAAGAAACCAGTCATTTTCCATGAAAAATACAAACAAATTATAAAATATCTTCCATAATGATGTGAATAAATAAATGTTCATATTCTTTTATCATTTATGGACAGAATCCATAAAGGTTCGAGTAGTAAATGTGGTAATATTTTGGAAGTCAACGTAAATTAACATTTAGGTAGACAATATATTAATAATTATTATTACCAAACTACACGAAATTATCAATGATAAGAAGTCTTTCATATAATTTATTGTAAAAGTCCCCAACAGCTGTGGCAAAAACTCCATTTTATTGAGAACGAAAAGGATATTTCAATACCTAATCATTTATCACGATACCTTTTATTACATATTAGTAGAAAAAATCATGATGTGTTGAATAATTTTATTAATTCCATATATAATATCAAATTATATCTAGGTGTTTTGTATAGGTGAGATTCAATGAATATTGTATTTGTAAAATACTAGTCAGTAAATTATCTTGTCTACAAACTAAATACCTAACTTTCAAAGGTTATTAAAACTTCTTGGTGTTGTACATAGAAGTCGTAAAATGCATAGTACAAGAGCGTATATTCTCCAGAGTACTCTATTCTCTTTTCTTGTACCTGTCTACGAGTACGTTGTTGACTTTCTCAGTTGTATATTCTAACTTCAGACAACAATTTGTACCTTTTCAAACGCTCATCCTCGCTTTTTTAGGGTAGTGTTTGAATATTACACAGTATTTTATAATTGATGGATTATACGTGGCGAATAGTTAAATATAGACTATTAAATGGCAGTAGTTAAATGGCGGAAATCATCCAAACAAGGATGCATCGCCAATATTCAAAAAAAAAAAATGGCAGTAGGTAGGTCGGTACTCTGATTACGATTTTGATAAGGTGAGTGAGAGGAAAATCATTGAACGTAATAGAGATAAATTAATGGACTGTAATTTTAACACTACTCTTGTCCAAAGACTCATTTTACGGGTTGAGTGTAGCTACTCTTCTATCTTCTCATTTAGGTAGTAGCCATAATTATACATCACCAAATATAACGGGATTATCTGGAAGGATTAGGAAACGTGGGGTTGTCGGATAAGCAAGAGGAAATAATAATACGAAGAGGGAAAATAATAATAGCTGCCATTATTCAAAATGCCAAAATATTTACTCAGCTGCAGCTGGGAGATGAGTAGTTAGCTGGTTCTTCTAAAGAAGAGCTGGTGCCCGCCTATACCTACCAGGCTACCTTCACATTGTTACATGCACAACAACCTGCCCTCAAACCCTTTCGCATTCATCTACAGCGCTCATTAATCTTCTCTAACAGGTTGTCTTTTTATCATTATAACGTCTAAATATTAAAACACTTATCTCACAAAAATATTTTCCAAGCATTAACCCATGATGGTTTTGTTTGTACGAGTATACACCTTAGAATATTATTTTCCAAATCCCTTTATTTTCTTTGAAATTCTTACCTTTTTAAAAAATAAGCAGTGTAGGTACTTATACTTTTATCTACTTTTAAAATGTATTTAATTATTTTAAACAATTTTTACAATATAAAGCATTTATGCTTGATGATTTTTGATTATCTTAATCGATTTCGGCAAATACGAGTATGTAGGGTATAT